>MJCC01000012.1:422819-511941 GCA_001766655.1 Phytomonas francai
CGAGCTCCGCGCGCGGCGGGCGCGCGAGGACGCCGGGGCGGCCGCGCTCCGCGCGCGGATGGCCGCCGTTGCCCTCCCGCGCTTCCTCTCGATCACGGAGGAGGACGTGCTCGGCGCCGACGTCACCGTCTTCCTCGTGACCGAGCTCTGCGATGGCGACCTCGAGGCCATCCCGCGCGCGGAGGCCGTCGCCGCGGGCGCCGCGTACTGCGTGAGCGCCGCCCTCGCCGCGATGCACCGCATCGGCCTCCTGCACCTCGACCTCAAGCCGAGCAATATCCTCTTCGCCTACGAGCCCCGGCCCCCGCCCGCCCCGCCGGCCGTCAAATTCTACCTCTCGGACTTCGGGAACTGCCGGATCGTCGGCCCGAACCCGCGGGACACCGTCGCGGACGCCTACGGCACCTTCGAGTACATGGACCTCCCCGCCTTAAAAGACGCCGTCTGCGGCCGCCCGACGGACCTCTTCAGCCTCGGCTCCTCTCTCTACGAGATCGTCTTCGGACGGAGGGTCTACGCGAAGTGCGCGAACCCGAAGTGCCTGCGCGACGCGCACACCCGCGCCTGCTTCGTCGCGGCGGCAAAACAGCCCATTTTGCTCCCGATTGGGGGGGACTCGGCCGAGGGCGAGGGCGAGGGCGAGGGGGCCGGCGGCATTCCAATCACGACGGTGCTCAAGAATAAACATTTGCCCTTGACCGCCCTGCATCGGCTCATCGCCGCGTTGCTTAACCAGAGCACGGAGGAGCGAATCACCGCGGCCGAGTGCCACGAGTTCGTCGTCAAGGCTTTCCACTTTACTCAGACCAACGGCAGCGAAGAAGAAGAAGGGAAAAAAAAAGGGGGCGGGGGGGTAAAGAGATCTGCCGAAACCGTGCAAATTCGCGACTAGGACCGCCATATAAAAGAGGCTTCCAAGAAAGAGAAGATAATGAAGATTTTCGTTTTGTTGTGCTTTCTTTTTTTTTTATGTGTGTGTGTGCGTGTGCGTGTTGATGGGGGATGCGAAGGGAGAGGACAGGGGATTCTTTTTACTTCTGATTCTTGAGACGCCTACGTGCAGAATGCTTTCTTTTGCTGTTACTCATCCTGCGTAGAAAGCCCTATATCTGTGTATTTTCTTATTCATCCTGAAATCAAGGAAACGGGTTAATCCTTTTTTCTTCGGTTTTTTTTTTTTTTGGGGGGGGGGGGGGAGTATTGAGATTTTGATTATGTGCCCATTTAATTAACAAAAGCCTTATTTATTATGTACCCACCCTTCTACCTGTCTCCCTCCCCTCCCTTTTCCCCGCCTCCCAGTGCGGACTTAGTGCTCTACTAAATGCGGATACGTTTTTGATGCAATGAATTGAGTCCATTTTTTTTCTTAATTAGTAGACCTTGGTGCTTTCTTAAGACTCAAGGAAAGTTCGTCAAAACGAATATTGCTTCAAACACTGCAATTGGTATCCGCTTTTCTGTCTAATCACTTTCTTCATTAAGGTGTGGAGAGGAGGCAATACATTGTCGACCTTTACAGTGGTCCCACAAATTTATTGAAAATCCTTAAATCTTGCTTTTACATCCTTATTTCCAGAAGAAGTAAAAGACTTAGAGCGAATAACAGGTATTAAGAGAGCCAAAGGCACTTTCTTGACCGAGTTCGTCTTTTCCTGCACTAAATCCGTGCGCAATACGGTATTTGCCTCGTTATCTCTGCGTATTTTCCTTATGTCTTTCCCTTAAATGCATATAAATGTTGCAATCTCTTTTTTCATTATTTCGTATCCTCTTTTATCAGTGAATATATAATTATATATATAAATAAATATATATAAATATATATTAACACATGTTGAAATCCCCCTTTCGTTGAAAATCGATATTAGCAGGCTAAGTTCATCCTTTCTTTCCTCCTCGGAAGAGAGCGGAGGTATTTTACAGACAATAAGCATCTCCTCTCTCCCCCCACCCCTCTCCCGGGGAAAAAAAAAGGAAAAAAAGGACCAGATAATAGGGTGAACAAAAAGAACACACAAACAAGAGCGAAACATGCGTCGGCTGATCGAGTCCGGCCTTGTGCGCGACCTCTTGCCAGGCTTCGCAGCCCCGATGGCCCTCCTCTCCCGGTGTGGTTTTTACCAGCGCACCTGCCCCGCCCTAAACGCGGGTAAGTCGACCGCGACAGGCGAGGATTCTTCATCCGCCTCATCATTTTCGTCTTCTTCGTCTTCTTCTGGGCAAGGGGGCCCTCGCTTTTCGCCGCACGGCTCCTCTCTGGCGAGTCTGCACCCTCCGGCGCGGCCGTCGATGACGACCCCGGCGGCGACCCCCGGCGGCGTCGACTACAGCCAAAAACTCCGAAAGGCCGCCGACGACGCGCGCCGTCGGCAGCGCGAGCACCCGCGCGCCTCCGACGCCCAGCGAGGCGGCCAGGAGCCCGCCCTCGCGGACCATTTAAAACCCGAAAGCGAGCGCTGGTGGCCGCCGGAAAATCAAAACTGGTCCGGCGGCATGTTCGGCTCGCCCTACGACAAGAACAAGAAGCGGCTGGATGGGATGTACGTGCCGGAGTTGAAGGAGGTGATGCGCCCGGATAGGCCGGAGGAGATCAGCTACGGAGGGGATAACTTCTTCATTAACTCGGACTGGCATATGGCGGACGAGGCCCTTGACAACACGCGCCGCTTTGTGCCACCGCCAAGCTTCGACCCTGCCATCGACGCGATCGATGAGGAGGGCTTTATGGATCAAAAAGTCATGCTCGAAATTCAAAAGGCCGTGGAGGAGGATAAACGACTCCTCGAGGCGTTTGGGAACCCGATACTCGTCGAGGATCAGGTCGACTACCTCCTCGCTCCACAGCGGGAGGGGCAGGAAGATGTTCAGCAGCGGCAGGAGTTTAACGGGTTTGCGCACTGGGGCCTCCTCCACGGGGCGCACATGATTCTGGAGGAAAACCACGATATCAAGAGGGCGCACGAGTTTGTGAACCGCTATATGCGTGATATCGACCTCTTTCAGAAGTGGCTCGAGCACCCAAAGGTGCGCGCGCACATCCAGAAGAAATTCGGAATCGACATGCATGCGAAGTTTGACAAGCTCATGGGGCTCACCATGGCGATGTACACCCGCTCCAAGATCCAGGTCTACGAAGATGACCCGGCCGGCGCCCTGAAGTCCCTCACCGCCTGCATGAGCTTTATCTCGGGAGGTGCAGATATGCGCAAGGAGGGGCACCGAAAGGCCTTGGGGGCGGTGCTCGTCGCGCGCGGGATGGTATACTGCAAGCTGAAGTCCTTTGAGCGCGCCGATGACGATCTCACACGGGCATTGGCGTATGTGAAAGCGGATCGTTCGCCGACGCTTTTTCAGCTCCGTGCGGAGGCCCGCGAGGCGTTGGGCCGCATCGACGAGGCCCGCGCCGACGAGGAGAAGGCGGCAGAGATATGGGAAAAGTCCGAGGTCATCACGCCTGGTATGGGGGGAAAGCCACATAAATTTGTTGTTTAGTTCGTGTTGTTCCGTTGTTGTTGCTTTGTATCGTAGCAGAGGGGTATACTAGTGAAGAAAAGATAGTCTGGATGTGAGTCCATGGCATGGCAAACGCTTTAGCACCTTTTAGTCATCTTTATATGAAAAAGCGATATCCTTCCTTGTTACAGGGAGAATATGTCGGATGTTTTTGGTCATCGACACAAAGTGTTCTGCGTTCCCCATCCTTACTGCGCATTATTTCCACTTTTCTTTCTATCCCCATATGTGACCGCTGTTTCCTCAATAGCAGCGTAACTTAAACGAAAGGGGAAGAAGTAGATTTTTTATTTAATTTTTTTTGTTGATTTTTTTTTTGTTGGCTGTGATCTTCCCCCTAGTAATAGTACTACAATAATTAAGTTAAGAGAAACACTAGGATACTGAGAAAATAAAGGGGAGGGGTGACACGCACGATAAACGCGTTCGAGTGCAAAAAAAGGCTACGCTTTGTATCCATTTACACATATTCTGGGATTACGTCCTCGATCGATCGAGTTTCCAAGTTTCTGTGCGTGCATGTGTGTTTCCGAAAAGAGGAAAACCTATTCTACAAGCGGAAATTCCATCTACATCACACGACCAGAAAAGGTGGGTTCCGAAACCAACATCAAGCGGTCACGCCTGGCCACTCCCGTACGCCATCTTTTTTTCGTTTTTGCTTAAGCAAACAAAACTACAAAAAAAACCCACAATATATATCTATCTATATATATATATATATATATAGATATAGATATAGATATAGAATATGCTTCGCCGTCGCGTCCTTAGAGTACGCATGGCGTGCTGGAGCGTCCCGCGCTCGGCGCTGTCGCAGTCGCGGCGCGGGGCCGTCCTCGACCGCACCACGGCCTCCCTCCAGGCCTACCACCCCCCCGGAAGCCAGGACCTGAACCTGCCCTGGTACCGCGGCCCCGCCCCCGACGTCCCCGCCGACGCCCTCCCGCTGTCAACCGCCGGTGTAGCTGTGGCGTCACCCCCCGCCCCCCCCTCCTCCCCCGTGGGCGCGGAGGCCGGGACGACGGCACCCCCGCCCGCCCCGCAGCCCGCGGCGTCCGGGCACGCGCGGGACGGCGTCCTGCGCGCGACGCCCGCGTGCCGCATGCCGGCCTCCCCCGGCCCCTTGCTCGACATCCGCATTGAGGACATCCTCAAGGTCGAGGCCACGCTCGCGTCGGAGCCGCTGCCCAAGGTGGTGCAGCTCCTGATCGACCCGAACGTGGAGGGCGTCGAGCGGATCACGGTGTCCGACTTCGCCGCGATGCAGCCGAAGCGGCAGCTCACCGCGCTTGGTGGGAAGAAGGCGTGGCTGGAGTTCCTACTAGAAAGCCCGTACTACAAACAGGTCGTGCGGTTGTCAGCGGAGTCGCCCGCGTACGACCTGCGCGCACTACAGCAGGCAGGGATTCACACCCTCCACCAGTGGGCCGAGCGTCCGGCTACGGTGAGGGTGTCGGACCGCACCCGAAGCGCCCTCGAAGCGGCCATGGAGCAGAGCGTCTCAGCTTACATGAAGGAGGTTGTGCAGGTCGTGCGCATTAGCAATCAACACCGAGATCTACTCAACCAGTGGCTCTCGGATATCATTGGGAAGTTTATTTTAGACTCTCTGAAGATCTCCGTTGAGTCTGCCTCCGCCGCGCTGCACAAACGTCGGAGTCAAAGCACAGGTGGGATCGAGCGCAAGGTAGGTGGAAGCGAAAGGTTAACCGATAGGGCGTCGCTATTCTCACCCAAAGGCGACGGTGGAGGTGAACTCAGTGCGCTCAATCTTCTCTTTGAAAGTGCTCATGAAGAGAGCCGTCGAAAACTCGCGAAGAGCCCCAGTGCAAACAGCAGTTCTGGAAGCAGCAGCCCAGTGCTACGTCCGGGAGAAGCCTGCACGTTGGAGCACTACCACTTCTTCTTCCAGAAGGTTCTACAGAGTATGCAGCAGGACTATGCCTCCCAGCACGCCGGTGCTGGGGACTCACAAAGTGAAGCCGAGGTCCTCGAGGGGACCAACACCATCATAGCCACCGCCCTCACGCGGCTTCTCGAGCAGGCGGTCCAGCAAAACATCCCCGACGAGCTGAGGTTTCTAGAGGAAAACGGCTACCTTGCGCTAGATCGAGTTCCCGGGCTTCTGCGGCTGGCCGCGTCTTACCTACAGCTGCGCAGTATACCCGTCCGGCTTTTTGTTTTCCACAGCACCACAGAGGCGAGCACGCACGCGGCCGCGATGCTACCCGCCGCGTCAGAACGTAGCGGGACGGCAGGCGCGGAGGAGCCCTCGGCGAACCGTTCCATTTCCTTGGACGTGCCGGCCCCGACGTTCGCGCCAGGTACCTTTCTCTGCGGCTCTGAAAAAATGAACGTGACGCTGGGGCAGTGGACCGGCATGCCGGAACCACAGAGCTCGACCACGCCACAGTCCACGCCGGCCGCAGACCCAGTTGAGCAGGAGTACTTTTCCGTCCTCCGTCGCATGCGGCATCATATGGATCAGCTGTCCATGATGTCCATAGACGATGTTCTCCAGAGGGCTGAGTGGCACGGGGCGAATGGATTCAGCGCGACGGAGGCGCTTGGTATGCGCCAGCTCTTTGGTCCTGCAAAACTCGTCGAGGATCGTTTGGTATCTCTGCTGCACTACAAACCCGCCTCTTCCGAGAACTCAATACATTTTATCGAGGCCGGGTACAACTCCGGGAAGTCCGCGCTCTTGGAGCGTCTTAGTGGACGAATGCGTGCTGGGGAGAGGGCCGTTATTATTCGCTACAGCAGCACCGCGACGCCTTTTATTCCGGACTTGGACGATCATCCTGTTGCCTTCGCGTCGCGCTTTTGGTTTCGCGTCGCATTGGCACTCTGCCCGTACCTCATCCGTACCGAGGGGCTGTTTAGCCGCGCACCGCGATGTGTGTTTTGGTGGGGAAATGCGAATAACTGGTCCTGGGAAGCCATTCAGCGTTTAATTCCGTCGGTCGGTCACTCTGGGTGGGTCCGGCGTGGCGGTGGTGAACATGCAGAGGCTGCCAAGCGGTTGTTGATGGAGCTTGGCGATGAGCCACAGCTTGGCGCGATTCTCGTCGATGATATGGACCGTGTTCTTGATGCGATAGAGGCGAAGTGGGGGCCGCTGTGCGAGCAAGACTCATCTTTATCCGCCATATCCTTTGAGGAAGAGTTCACGGAGGCTGCGGACACCGCCGAGGACGAAGTGAGGCCCCGCAAGAGAGGCAAGACAAGCAGCAACGACGACAACGGCGAGGACAGCGGGGCGGTAGAGGGGAGGCGCGGCGCCACGAAGGCTCAGACCACCGAGGAGACCAGGATCGTGACCGAAGCACGTCGGCTGGCTCTCACAGAGGCTGAGCAGCAGCGGCGGCGGGAGTTGACCCTTGGGCTTAGCGGGGGGAGCAGCCTCGCGGGGACCGCCGTGGGAGATATGGTGACCTCGGCGCTAAGCAGGGTTACCACTGCGCTGGGCCAGGTCGATCTGGTTTTCACTGGGTCCCGCCTGAGCGCGTTCTTCCAAATCAGGTGCCCGGTCCCGGTCTTGCGCTACTTCGTCCCGATCGCAAATGGCGTGGGACTGCAGCAGCGGCTGCGCGTACTCCCGTTGTTGGCGGTCCTCCACGCCCTGCACCTGCGCTCGCGACTGGAGATGCCCGGCCTGCTGTACGAAGTGGTAAAGAACTGCCCTGGATTGATTGGCAGGGCGTTGGATCTTTTCCTGCTAGGGCGCGCGGCTCTACTTGACCTGCACCGTGGTCCCCCGCGCTTTTCGACACGCATGGTGGCGGCTTCGAGCGGTGGCCCTGTCAATACGACGTTAGGGGCCTCGCTGCTTCACAGTTACCTGCCGCAGGACCTTTTTGCCGAGCTTCCTATGCGCAACCACCTCCTCCGCAACCCCCGACACGCACGGCGGCGTCTGGTAGAGTTGCTCCAGTCCCAGCTTAGCAGCCCAAGCGGCTACCTTAGCACGGGTATCGACACAACCGCGCAGGATGAGCACGATGGCCTAGTGACCCGGCACAACCACACCGTCTCGCAGGTGCACCCCTTTGCCTTGCTTACCATCTTTGCTTACCAAGACGCGCTCATGGACTCCTCGGCGACTTCGGCGGCGTCAAATCTTGGCGGCGGCGCTGCCACTTCAGCCCCATACGCGAACGAATCAAAGTTGGTCCGGGCCTGGGCTGAGGTCTGGGCTGAATACCGCAGCGTTGTTGGTGAGATCGCCACCACACCGGTGCGCAAACGTGACGCGATGCGGGTATTACTGCATGGCGCCCTCCTCCTGCGCTCCGCCGCCCTCGACGTCGCGCAGCTCGACCTCAACCTGAAGCTCCCCCCGTACGGCTTTCCCCTGCTAGCGACGCCTGTTCGTCTGAAAGGTAAGCACGCCCATGCCCCCGCGCCCGGCGGCGCGAACGGTGTGGACGTTGGTGCGGCGACGTCCGAGAGCGTCAAGAAGGCCGTCGCCGCGTACAAGTCCTTCTTCGCTCAGCACGGCGCACGACAGCGGGTGTACCCTTTTCGCCCGATGGTGGGGCTCAACCTGGGCTGCGAGGTGGTCCTCATGGCAGGCGCCACGATGGGGCTCTACGACCTCGTGACAACCCCGGCGGAGCTGCGCGCCGCCGTCGGCCGCTTCGCCGAGGCCCTGCTCGGGGTGCTGCACCTCCTCGAGCGGCAGGTCCTGGCCCCGGAGAAGCTGCGACACGTGCAGTACGTCTCGGTCGTCTCCATGGATCAGCCCAAGGCGGCGGTGCCGAGCCTGGTCCCGATGCCTTTGTCGTTCCCCGCGGCCGAGATCACGGTGCCCTACTTCCTCGACTACCACGCCGTCTTCGAGGACGGCTTGATGGACCGGCTCCAGCGTCTGCAGGAGCCGCTCGGGATCACGAAAAAGTTCCGGACGCTGCACGACCTGATTGATGAGCTGGAGCGCCGTTATCAGGTCTCGGTGGTGCAGGAGGTAGTCGCCTCACACGAGGAGCTGGAGTCGTTGTTCTCACCGACGCTGCTTCAATTAGTGCCAGACGCAACAGTTCTGCCGGCGTACAAGTCACCTGTAATCTCTGTAGATGATCTCATGGCAGAAGCCATGCTGAAGACCCATGACCGCGACGATGTTGCTGACAGAGATATACAGGTCAGTCTTCTCAACGCTGACGATGAAGATGACGACGTGCAAGAAGCGCTGCAGGATGAGGAGGCCCAGTCGGGCGCAGAGGTCGACGACATTGCTAGTGATCGACTTCTCTCGACCGATAGTCGCGCCTCATCACGTATCCAGCAAGAGGTTCTGCTAGCTGATAATGAGGGCTTGCACGAGTCCGCGGAGCTGCTCGATGCGCTGCTAAACGATCAACTCGATGAGCTTATGGATAAGAGTCAGCAGAAGGCCGCCATGGCCACCACCGCGCAGGAGCTCCATCAGGACCTTCTCACCGAAAACGCCCTCAACTATAACCCAGCCCCGTCCTCCGCCTTCGGCACGGCGGCGAGCGGCAAAACGGGAGGCGCCCCCGCGGCGGGGTCGACCCTCAACCACCCCGCTAACAATCGGGGCCGAAGTGACATGGACGCCCTCGCGTGGCTGCACGATATCATCACCCCAGAGTCCCCTCTCACAGGTCTGGGTGGCGGCGCCACGCCAGCAAGCACCGCGCCTGCGGAGGCGGCGGCCACCACCACCATAGCGCCAGACGGGCCCAACGGCCGCCCGGAGGCGGTTGAAAAGGGGAACCCCGCGGACGGTGAAGGGGGCCACGACGGAGAGGAGGAAAAGGGCTGGGCCGAGGCCCTGGCGGCCGGCGGCGTGGAGAACACCATGAATGAGGTCTTCCCGGTGACCGCGGCGAAGCGGAGGGCCCAGGTTGCCCGCCGCGCTGCCACCCCACACCGGGCCGCCAAGCGTCGCGCGCGCGACGAGGTCGCCCTGGATATTCAAAAGCTATTCAAACAAGCCGTGAATCGTCGGAACCAGTTGCGTAAAGAGACCATTAGCGCCGGCGCGAAGTCGTCTAAGTCCAAAAAAACCCTCCCGGGAAAGGGTGAGGAGAATAGTGGTGGTCGCCGGAAAGTAGCAGCAATGGGTGTAGCAAAAGGTAGGCCTCCCAAAAAAGTAGCAGCTGCTACCCGACGCAAACGCTAAAGAGTTCATACAGGGAAGCCGGGAAGAAAGGGGACGCACGATACCTCTTCGTTTGTGTACCAGTTTACTAAACGATAAAGTACATCCATAGGACGTTATTGAGCCCTATTGGATACACCCTTAGGAGGTGTATCTGTTTCCTCCGTGATTAACCCTATTTTCTCTTTTAGTTCCTTTCTCTCTTTGCACTTGCTACCAAACGGGGCGGGTGGGAGGGAAGGTCATGCTCCTTATTACCTTATGCTCTGGTTTCAAATCCATATGGAATTGCTATAGAAGCACTTCTCCACACCAAAAATTAACTCTCCCTTTTGTAAGGGAGACTAGGGCGGAATTGTTGGATGATTTATCAAAGTATATTTTTTAGTTATCTATTTGTAACTTCGTTTAGCTTGTGTCATATGTGCAGCTGCTGGGGTGAGGGTGGGGGGCATAGAAACAAAAGGAAGGGTTCATAATAAATGAGATTGTATCAAATAAAAATAGTCTGTATCGTGCCTTTTTTACTTTTGGAGGGTTGTTAGTTGGTTTATTGTATGATTTATGTGTGTTCTTTTACTTCCCCCGTCCCCCCCCCCCTCTCTCTCCACCCTGCTTCAAGAAGTTTTTCCATGATATGGATCTTAACTCTGTCGTTACCATATCCTACCATATTCCCCATGAGCAATATCATTAGATATATTTGTAACCTTATAGAATTAGAAAGGAGGATTTGAGGCGTGCAAGATCAATATTTTGTGAGACATGAGCCGCTATTGGCTATGGGTAGGTCTCTCAAGTCTTGTGTTTTTTTTCCCTAAATCATATTTTGATTTGTTATCATGTCACGTTACTTGGCTCCTCCCCTCTGTTAACTACTACATTAGTTGCTCATAAGAGGGGTAAAAATCCTACACATAGAGAAATAAATTCTACGGTATAATTCGTTGAGAACAATTTATGTATCTCTTTCTTTCGGTATAACACCGAAAAAGAAAAAGATAGAGGTAAGAGGAAAAGTGTCAAGCACTTTTTCAGTATTTTTAGATACTTTGCTTGGGGAAGAGGCTAGCGTCCTTGATCATCTTTTGAAATGTAGTCTGCCGAGTAAATGAAACGCACCCCACCCTTTTTTCCACCCCTTGTGTAGATATTGTAGATTTTGGAAGCACAGCACACACATACACACGCATATATATAGGGAAGGAGGAAGCATGCTTCGTCGTCGCGTGCACAATGTCGCTATTAGTAAGCACCCTATTCATCATTGGGGGCCCTTCGCTAGCTCGGTGACGCCACCCACAACGGGGGCGACGCGGGGCCTGTTCCTCCCGTTGCGCAGGACCGCGGCGCTTTTTTCCTGCACCCCCTCGCTACGGGCCCCGTTGCAGTTCCCCAAAGCCCGCCTCGCCCCCTCCAAAGTCGGCAGGGATGTCCCCAGTCGCGCGGAGACGACGCCCCCCCCCCCCCCCCGCGGCCTCGTCTTCGGTAACGACGGGCCGGCCCGCCGCGCTGCCGGCAAACCCGTACGAGTGCCCTGTCGACGCTGTGCTCGAGCCCAACCTCGCCGGGACGACCGGTGCCCCGCCGTCCACGCTGCGGGAGCTCGTGCATCTCTTGTTGGATCCCTCGGCGGCGGGGGTGGAGGAGGTCGGCCTCGGCGCCTTTGCCGCGATGGTGCCAAAGCGACAGCTCGCCGCTGTGGGGGGGTGCAAGGAGTGGCTGGAGGTGCTCCTCGGGAGCGAGCACTACCAGGCCTCCAAGGACGCCCGCGCGTTGCGCCTGGCCGGGATTGTTTCCCTCGGACAGTGGGAGGCGCATCGAGACCGCGTGGCGATATCCGCGTACTCGCGGGGCCTGCTAGAGCAGGCATACTACACCATCACGCGGAGCCCCAAACAGCAGCAAGGGAATGAAGTGCTGGAGTGGCTCTCCAAGACTATTCACCGCGCAATCGTTGAGGAGCTCATGCCTTCATTGTCTGGTGAAGCCTCCTCGAAGGGGTTATCGGGTAGCCAACAGCAGCTCGTAATGCCACTCCTGACCGCGGCAGCCTCGATCACGGGAGCGGGGGAGGGAAAAGGAGCCGGCACGGGAAGCGTGACTCCTCCCGTAGAAGGGGCTGCCGTAGAAGAAAGCATTAACAACACAAGTGGAAACAGTGTGGAAGTGTCAAAGCCAGTTGAAAATATTGAACAAGGCCCCAAACTCCACAAAAAGCATAGCCCTACTGTTGGGAAAGGATTATCCGAACCTCATGACGTGACGGAGGAGTCAGCCCCACTCGCACCACGTCGGGGAAAGAAGAGGCATGCGAGAGCGTCCTACAACAAGATGAAGGAGCTGACAGTGGAAAACACACCTCAGGGTAAGGAGGACCATCGTCCTCCCGTTGAAGTGGGGGAGGAGGAGGGGGCTACCGATAACGTTTCAAAGAAAAGTCGGGCAGCGGCGTCAGCGTCAGCGCTAGCAGATCCACCTACCGCCGCAGGTGATCAAGATGATATCGATGTGCAAGAAGAGGAGGAGTACGAAGAGGTCGAAGAGGAGATTGAAGAGGAAGTCTCAGATCAGGATCTCAAGGTGGCATACGAGGGGGAAGAAGGAAGAGATACCCCGGCGGCGGCGTCTTCTGCGGGTGAGCCCAGTGCTGATCCCAAGGCAGAGATGAAGTTGGCAAGACTAGCGGAGCTGATGCTCAGCCAATTCAACAGCGCTGACGGTTACTTGCATCTACCCGAGAAGGAGATACGGACCGATGAAAAGAACGGGTATGTTGTGGTCATCGATGAGGACACCGCACAGGTCGATCCTCTGGGTCTTTTCAGCTCATACCACGCCGTCGAAGTCTCCGAGGAGAGCCCGATCGAAGTGCGGGCTCTCAAACAGACCTGGTCTGCCTTCAACTACCACCAGATAGCGATGGAGGAGGCAAAAGATGAGGCCACGATGAATTTTCATCGGCAGAAAGGGGTCGATGTGCTCGTACACGGGGCGCTTCTGATGCGTGCGATCTCGCGCGGCGGCGAGATTGACCTGAACTACGCCTCTTCTCTCCCGTCCTACGGCTTTCCTTTGCTCTCCTCCGACCCGCGCCCCTTTGGAGCGAAGCGCCCACGCAGCTCACCGCACACCGATATGACATTCATGTCGGTCGACGCCGCCGGGCTGGCCTTCAAGAAGTACTTTGCAAAGAAAGAGGTCCGGGCGACGCCGTTCCGACCAAAGGTGGACTTCAACGCCGGCTGTGGGGTAGCCCAGCTTGTGGGATCCGCACTTCACCTGTACGAAACCTCGCTTAAGGAAAGCGTACAGGAGGGGGAGGTGCGGCCGCGCTTCGCGGAGGCGATGCTAGGGGTGTTGAACCTCGTGCGCAGCAAGGTCCTGCCGCGTCTGAGTTTGGTGGAGTACCACGTGATCGTGACCTCCTTGCCGGCAACGGCGGCCGGGGAGGAGTACGTGGACAACAACGAGATCATGTCGCCCACCACGATCGTGAGTATCGACCTCACGGGGCCCTTCACGAGTGCCGAACGCGCGCGCCTCGAGGCCTTGGGCGAGCCGCTTGGATTCAACGCCGAACAAATCCACGAGTTCACGTGTGTGGAGGACATCATCTCTGAGCTCGAGCACGCCGGCGTGTCCGTCGTGCATGACCTGCTGCAAAACCGCGATGATCTGGAGTCTTTGTTAACGCCTACTCTCGTCGAGCTGCTTCCGGATGAAAACGCCTCCGATAACAACGAGGCTGCAGCCGAAGCTGAGGACGAGGAACCAGCTCCGGAGGAAGAGGAGGAAGAGGTCGAGGAGGAGGAGGAGGCGGAGGAGGAGGAAGAGGAGGAAGAAGACGCGACCCCCACAGCGCCGCCGGCCGTGGCGGCGGGTAAAAAAGAGCACGCCTTCACGACAAGCTCCGGCAATCACCACAACGCGAACAACAGACAGCGAAAGGGTAGTGGGCCCGTCGCCGCCGCGCCGCCGAGCGCGGCGCACGAGCCCATCGACGAACTCACCCAGGAGGAGGACGAGCTTTACCGCCGCATGCTGGAGGAGGAGCTGGAGGAGACCCCTGAGGGGAGGGGGGCGGCGGGGAAGAAGGAGCCCACGCCTGCCCCCCGTGCAGGCCCCGTCCAAGTGAAAGGGCCCGCATCGGTCACCGCCGCCGAGGAAGAGGAGGAGGAAGAGGTGGTGCGGGCGCCCGTCCTCCCGAAGGCCGCGCCTGGTCGAAAGGCCGTCCCGATCCTCGCCACGGCGTCCGCGCGGCGCCTGGGGCGGGCCCCCGTGAGGACGGGCGTGAGCAAAGTCGACGAGGTAGGCGAAAAAAGCGCGCCCTCGACGGCTCCGCGGTCCGAACTGGCCCTGCCGAAGCGTTCGATCGGAGGAGGGCTCGGCGCCCAGCCTCTGGAGGGGGCTGTCACGCAGGATGGGTTCCCACATCGCCCGCCCCCGCGCTCAGGGGGCCCCCTGAAAGAGGAGGGAAGGGAAGGGTCTTACCATGGCTCGAATAGCGCTGTAAACCCGCCGATTGAGAAAGTTGCGCACGCAAAGGACGCCCACGCCGCGCGGCCAGTCCCCATCGAGAACCAAGAGCAGTGGTTTAAGAAGAAACCGAAGCGGCGCCACTTCCCCTAAGGTGTACAAAATAGCTCTTCAGGCCCTTGTCATGCATCATTCTGAGGGAATGAGAGGAAGGGCATGACAACCGTTTTCTAGCATAGAGATATAGAATCTAGTGAATAACGATTATTAAATTATTGATAGAGACAAGAGAGTACAAGGCGCATAGATTTTTTTGTGTTTTTGCCATTTATTTGGGAAAAAAGTGGGGTTAGGCGAATATATCTCAATAGTGTGGACTTTTATGGTTTGTTTCTTAATGTCCTTTCTTCCTCGGATAATGTACAATTTGAATTGACAAAATTCACTCTTTCCTCTCGTTTTCGTTCTCTCTCTCTCTCTATCGCTCTATCTCGATCTGGCGGAAGCAAAATCAATCAATCAAAAATATTACCACTAATAAGCAAAGGATTCCATCCACTTTATTATCTATCTATAGCGAGCATTAGCGTTCAGCCTGCTAGTGCTTACTTTACCATCGCGAGCGCAGAGGGGGGTGCCTGACAGGTCTCACACGAGCGTGCAACGATGCCACCGGGGAAGAAATCCGAGCAAAAGCGGAAGGAAAAGATCATCGAGGACAAGACGTTTGGACTGAAGAACAAGAACCGCAGCTCGAAGGTGCAGGCCTACGTGCAGCAGGTGCAGAAGACCGTGAATCAGCGAAACCCGAACGACCGCAAGGCCGCCAACGATGCCGAGGAGCGGCGCCGCGCGAAGGAGGAGAAGAAGGCGCGCGAGGCCGAGCTAGCGAAGCTCTTCCACGACATCGACCAGCAGCAGCGCCGGCGGAAGGAAGATGGCGAGGAAGGAGAGGGGGAGGGGGAGGGGGAGGGGGAGGCCTATATCTACGACCCCGACGCCTACCTCTTCCGCCCCGAGGACTTCGACGAGGTCGAGCACGACGCGCGGCGGCTGGAGGAGCGGCTGGAGGCCGAGCGCGAGGCCCTGCAGGGGCGGACCGACCTCACCCCGATCACGGAGGCGAGCTTTCAGGCCTGGAAGCGGGCGAAGCGGGAGGAGGCGCGCGCGAAGGAGGCCGCGCGGGTCTCGCGGGCGCGGGCCGGCCACGGCGCCCTCCGCGGCTGGGACCTCTGGCAGATGGACCAGAACCTCTTCGTCGACGACGAACAGGCCGACGAGACCTACGAGCGCGAGGTCTTCGAGGAGGGGGATGAGCAGGAGGAGGCGTACGATCTGTCCTAACCCCCCGCCTCGCCTCTTCGCCCCTATGCGCGGATCCGTTGACGGGCGAGCCCGTGTCGTAGCGGTTGGGAAGGGGGGTGGTAGTGTGGTGGTATCACTGTTATTTTGGATTTCACGTGTTGGGGTGTGCGTGTGTGGGTTGGGCAAATCATACAATATGTAAGCAGATGAATATCTGTTGGGTAAATATAAAAAAGGAAAAAAGAAAAACAACCGTATAAGCCAATTCGTAGTCGCCTGGTAATTGATCTCTAGGGCAGCGACGAGGAAGCAGATTTGATAACTCTTTTGATCCAAATATGTCACGACATGTGGATGGGTTCGGAAGCGGGAAAAATTCCCCGTATCTTCTGTGAAAATGTCTTTTTCAACGCGCGCGTCTAAGGAAAAAAATAAATACACGCTGTTAAGTGCGATGAACAAACTGACATCAGATATTTTTAAAGAGATACTTTGCCCTTACAAGTACTAGGCAGGAAATACAGACAAACATACGGATGGTATACTTATGTTTCTTTTTGCTGTATTTTTTTTCGTGCGTGCGCGATTAAGAAGGGGGAAAAGTTCATACGCATATATATATATATAATCTGGATTCCATGTACTTTACCAGTATTAGAGGGCTTTTGCCGTACACTCCTTTCTTCTGTGTCCAATCCCTATTTTTTTTTATCGGTCTGCCTTACATTATTAAGATTCTGCGTAGAGAGAGAGAAAGAGAGAAGAACAAGAAGCCCTTTTGCAAACCAGTGCAGTAAATAATAATAGCATTATATTATTTATTATTTTTTAATCAAACTATCACATGAAGAAGTCATCCTTTCGCGGTTACGGAAATGAAACGGGTGATTCCCAGAATGTGAACAACCTACTCGGTAGCCGGCCCTGTGTCCGTCAAAGTCGCCTTTATCGTGAGGGTTGCAGTGGGAACGCGATGAAGGATATTCTGGGGCAGGCGGACCTCAAGTGGGACACCACCCGCACTCAGGGCTGCTATCAGGGTGGGCATGTTTACGATCATAACACCCAAAACAACCTCGCGGTTCAGGATGAGGGGGAGGAGCCGGTTCCACAAGACCGACCGGCCCCGGCCGAGGCCGAGGACGAGGAAATTGAAGTAGAAGTTGTCGGCAACGAGTCCTCTGCACCGGATCTGAATCAAGAGGCAAAAGAACAGCCGAAAGCGGAGGCCCCTCCTCGAGTTTCAGCGAGCACTGGCAGAGGCTTCCGCCCCTGCTCAGGGATGGCTAACCAACAGACATACAATATATTCACGGGAGAATAGCTTAGAAGAAAGAAGCGTGCAGCCCGAATTACGCTTCCGCAATTTTGCTTCTGCGGTGATATACAACCTTAAGTATATGCCGCCTATTCGGAGAACTTTAGACAAAAAAGATAAAGGATAAGGGAAGCTTGGCCGCTGAGGTAAAAAATGTGGAAACATTTTTTTGTCAAGGTAACAACACTCTAGAATTGAACCCAGGCTCAAAATGTGGGGAAAGTGAAGTAATTTGTAGTAATAATCTTTTTGCGAAGGTGTGTCGTATATATATATATATATATTGAAGAACGTTTTTTTCAGTAATTGCTTAATCAGAAACACAGATCGGGACTCTTCCATATCGAGTGGGTGTTGTTGTTATCTTGCTTGTCGTATTAAGTTCTATCGATGGTTTCATTAATATGACATTATCTCAGCTTACCTTTCTACCCTTTGTCGTGTTTGGTAGAAATGAAGTGTAGAAAAACATGTTTCTATGAATTACCAATGAGATTTGATTGTAGGCAAATAAGAAACTACGTTCTTGCCATTGCTGCTCATCTTGTATATGTGTGTGTGTATTTACTGTCGAACCTGATGCGTTTGACTGGAGTCTCATGCGTATACCTTGAACACACCGGGTTTTTTTTTTTGCAAAGTAAACGTTTGCCCTCAGGTTTACATGCATGTATGTATTCGGTAGGTTGTGGTAAATTTTAGTTAAAAATCTGATACCTTTGATAAAAACGAGATATTTGGGTCGGGCAAAATTATTTACTTTCGTGGAAAAATTGTAAAGGGAAAAAGTTGTATCGCAATATAGCTAGCCATTTTTTTTTTATTTTGCTCACAATCTTGGAGTAAAACAGGAAAAGCGTTGATAAATGCTTTGAGAATGAATATATGCCTGATTGTACTTTAACCTTTTCACATGTACATCTCATTTTTTATTTTTTACCTCAGAATTTTTGAACATTTTTGCGCATATCCAGTTGTTCCTCTCCTAATTTGATCAAATGGGGGAAAAAGATAGTTAAACCCCTGTATCAGCTATATTAAATCGTTTCAGAATCAGACTCTATTCAAGAGAGATGCCGGAAATCCTTAGCCCTTCTCTTGTTTGTTGTCTTGTGAAATGCGTGCTACTACCCTTTAGATAGCCTATACTTCCACATAAAAATGTGATAAAAAGGAAAAATAAAACAATGATACGCCAAGCATTATGTTTTTTCCCGCCTTTTGTAACACATTTGTATTAATTATAACGACGACGATACCTCTGCAATGAACATGTTTTTTATTATGATTTATTTAACATTCTCATTTCAGTATTTATGACTTTTTCCCCTCTTCTAATGGATGTATATAGATATATAAGACCGAATAAAAGGTCGTATAGTATCTAAGTTCCATAGGAATGCACTCTCCTCCTACTGAGGATGATATCGCTTCGATCCCCTATGTTGACGATTTCATGCTAGAAGCCCTAAAGGAGGCCCAGTGCGCCCTGGAAGAAGAAGAGGTTCCTGTTGGTGCAGTAATCGTCCCCCTCTCCACGCATCAACAGTACTGGGAATATGCTATGAGGGAAAGAGGCTGTTCAATGACAGACAAAGACAAACAGGATGGGCATCTTCCGCAGACCATGGGCACCCGTAAAACAGGTCTGAGTGCTTCTGGTTCGTCCCTGTCTATCCGCGATGGGAGGTGTGCGATTTCACGGGGCCGGAACGCCACGAACCGTCTGCACCACGCACTTGCGCATGCCGAATTTATCTGCGTGGAGGACCTTCTACGGGCATCACGGTGCGGGGAGGAGGGTGGGGTTGGGCAGGACCCCCCTCGCGAGCTCGATTTCGCTGGTGAACACTGGGAAAACGGCATCACGGATCTCTCAAAATATGTCCTGTACGTGACGGTGGAGCCCTGTATTATGTGCGCTGCATTTCTCCGCTACAACCGCATTGCGAAAGTGTTCTTTGGATGTCCAAACGTGCGATTCGGCGGCAACGGGTCGGTATTGTCTCTCCAAGAGCCCAACCCTGGCTCTGGGAATCCCAAGGGTATGGCTAGCGGCCTGAACGGAGGTGAGGAGTGTGGGGATGGGGAGGGTATGTCAGAAATGAACTCCACTTTACAGACGCTGGGTTATTTTAGTGAGGGTGATCACCGTGCGCAGGAGGCGATCGAGCTTCTACAGAAATTCTACATGAAAGAGAATCCAAATGCTCCCGATTTAAAGAGAAAACGGAAGTCCGCAGCTCCTTCGCCCCACCCCCTTTTACACTAGATGCATAAACTATAAAAAAGAGGCACTATTAGGGGTGGGGAGCAGCACCTGCTTTTTTTTTTAGGCATGATATTATAAATATGAATACGTGGATGAATTATTGATTTGCATATGAATTTATTAGTTGGGTAAAACAAGAAACAATTGTGTCTCTGAACTTTTCCCCCTTTTTTGACCTGAAGTATCCAAAATAAGTAAAAAGCTAGTAGAAAACGTACACAAGCGCCAAGTATTCCAAGAATGAGTCCAATGGGTATAGGCATGTTCAGCATGAAGGTACTGCTTGTTCTTTTTCTTCTTAACTTCTTTTTTTACACGGCGCGGTTGTGCTGCTGTGTAACTTTCACAGCTGTGAACCCGAAAACTAGAGGCGCATTCCTTTTCAATTCGCGGTACATGCTAGAGGTGAAGGAGTGTTTGAGACGGTACTGAGACAAAGGCAACGACGCAGCAGGGACAGGCTTATTGGGCCTTGACAAGCATACCAAAGGACTGGCAATGGTTAGAACGCAACATAAAGTTTGCATGAACCCCCCCCCCCCCCCCCCCCCACACACACACACACACTACCTCTGATGCCGAACACTGGATACTCGGTCGATGGGATCTGTTTAGGTCCTGTCTCTCATCACGGTTGATAGTGCCGCAGTTTTACCTCTTGCTGGCGTAGCATCTGCCTATTATTCACTTTTGTCGTGCCAATGCTTGCTTTTGGTACAGCTTCGATTACTTTGATGAGATGGGATGACATTTTACCCGTGTTGTTTGTTTTCCTTGATGTACTTCCTGCGTAATACAAATGGTGAGTTTTACATTGAACATTAGATTGGTTTATTGCTCGTATTTGCTGTGAATCAATACCATATTGCACACTGCCTTTTTCTCTCTCTTTCTGTGCATGTGAAATAGTGAATTGCGTTCGTCACTTCACGTTGAAATGCTCAACAAATTTCCTCATTTCATTTGCTTTTCATTTTCGTTCATTTTGTCTTTTCATAAAGATATAGCTCAGGAATAATTCTCCCCATTCTTTTCCGACACATACACAACTTTTATATTCGATCAAAGTGAGAGAAGCAAAATATTAGGGACTATATTCGTCAAAATGAGCAGCTTACCAGAACGCGAGTCCCCTAATGGATCGCCAGAGGCTGGAACTAATCAAGGAGTAAACTCTGAAGGCAAAGTGCCATACAGCTTTAGCAAAAGTGAAGCTAATGGCAAAGAGTTCATGGATATGGATGCTGATAACACCCCATATTCTCAGGAATCAGAAGGCTATGATATTACAAGACCTGAAAAACTTCAGGCTGGAGAACTCCAAGAAAATACCAATATAATAAAATCCGCTTTCCATGTGTTCAAGGCCAACGTCGGCACCGGTGTATTCATGCTACCCAACTTTTACCAAGATGCCGGCTTCGCTGGATCTGTCTTTTTCGCGCTGACGATTGGTGCGATTGTGGTCGACTGCACGCAGCTGCTACTACAGACAAAGCTGAAGATCAATCGGAACGACACGACGACCTACTCCAGTATTTCGCGATACGTGTATGGGCCCGGGATGGGTTGGTTTCTCTTCTCTGCGCTTTGCCTGTCACAATTTGGCTTCTGTCTGATGTACTCTCAGCTCTTCTCCGTTACCATGAATGAATTGATTAGCTTTAAGAATTCAGGCTTTGTGTGGCCAAGTCTGATTTTGCTTTTTGGCTTTCCTATGACATGCTTTTCGCACAACCTTTCCTTGCTCTCCGCGGCCTCGGTCCCAGCAACTATAGGAGTCACTTATGCGTTAGTGTGCTGCATTGTACGGAGTGGTATTGTAATCCATAATAACCACGGCAGGGTCCATCCTACGTCTAATGCATTCGGTCGAAATGTTCCGATTGGGTGGTTTAATAATCTAGCCAATAACATGATGGTACTGGAGGGGATCGGTATCGTATTGCCTGTTCACGCCGCATGTAAGCAAAAGAGATTGGTTCCCAATATGACCATTGTGGTGCTGTCATTGGTCATTGGTGTTTATTTGCTTATCGGCGTCATAGGGTACGCTGCGTTTGGAAACGATTTGGAGACTTCGCTCGTGACTGGCATGCAGCACGACGCCTGGGGCACCAGCATCCGAATTTTTTTCCTTATCAACATCTTCTTTACATACCCCGTCCAGTTTATGTCCGCCATGCAGTTGATTGATCAGGTGGTTAAAAGTAAACCGACCAGCCGACTTGGATTGGGCCTCCGCTTTGCCATCAATTTCGCAATTTGGGGTGCTTCGGTTGGTGTGGGTGGAAAAGCTGTGAATATTGTTGTTGCCTTTATCGGCGCTATACCTTCAACTTGCATGGTGCTGATCATTCCAAGCATGGTGCGTGCCCATGTTGACTATGCCGTGGAGCACCCGGACGAGAATCGCGCAACTCTGAAATACTGGAAAATCGCACTCTTAGGTGTTCCTGGGAAGCGTTTTACCTGGTTGCGCATTCGATGTATATTTTATTTGATACTAGCAGGATTGATTATGGTAATTGGTTCATACAGTATTTTTGTCAAGAGTATTTTTGTTTGATTAATGAAATAAAATTATAATGCCAGAATGGGATATACACATAAAAGGGAAAAAATCGTTTAGAAAAGGGAAAATAAAATGGCGTAGAGAATAAGATGGTAAAGGATCAAGCCTAGTAAATAAAAAGGCTCAAATTGCATCCTTTTATTTTATTACTTTCTGCGCTTGTTGAATTCCTTATAATGATTGTTTTTAGCATATAGAATTACCTTGATATATTATGTTTCTTATCTATAGTTGAAACCGAAAGAATTGTCAGGGCACCATGATAAAATTTCTATTTACTATTACTATTTCGTGAAAAACAGTTCAGAGGGAGTGGGGTGAACATATAAAAATGAGCTCAAGGATCACTCCCCTGAAATAACATGGATAAAAAGGAGTATTGTGCAGTTTATACTTTAAGAAAAAAAAAGTTATATAATAAATAAATGTAGTTTACATCTTTTTTACAGAAATTCTTCTCCTATTTCTCACATATAAACGTTGATAACTATGCATTTAGTGTCAGCATCCAATTCGGAGTTAATGGGAGTTTGTGAAAGTAAAAATATGCTTGATGTCGTTTCTTTTATGGAAGCAATGCGAGGGGTAAGGAAGGAGTGGACCCCTAACCCTAGCATAACTTTTCCACTTATGTGCGAGCATCAACCATGCAGGCATTGAAAATCTAACCTCATACCCCTTTAGTCTTTGGTTAATCTCTTAATATAGAGAGATTCTGAAAAGTATATACTTCCCCTTGGCTCCAAATTGATAGCCAAGCCCAAATATAATGAAACAGTATAGGTATTTAAATGTCTAGTAGAAGTGATGCTCTAGCGAGCCCGGTGACCCCATCGCGATCCAAAGGCTCCACTCCCTCCGGTTGTTAAGCGGAAAGGGACTAGAATATGTGGAATGAGGGCTAAGACGCGATTGCGAGGTCTAAGGTGATCGGTACCAATACTGCCCCATGCCCCTCCCCTCCCCCACAATGTATTATTTGCCTATACCTTCTTAATAAATAAAGGATTTCTGCTTTTTTTTTTCACGGATGATTCTTTTTTCACTCATTGTGCGCACTCGCAAAGGTGGGGCGTATGTCCTCTTGTGCTGTGTCCCCGTATGCGTCTGCTTTCCACATAAAACATATACGCAATCCTTGGCTTACATCTTTTAGGCCGCAAGGCACGCCCATTTTAATGACACAAGAGATGCCATTTAGGGTGCAGGGAAGGGGGGAGGACCTAGGCAGGCGCAATGGCAGGTGGAAGAGAGGAATCTTTCCGAGAGGGCCGCGGGGATGGGCGTGGCGTTTCCGATTCGAAAAGGGGAGTGGGGGACCAATAGTCGTGCGCAGCGCAAGGCAGGGAATTTCTCCGGATGGGGTCCTGCGGGGGATCATCGGCATATTTGAGGAGTATGAGACATAGTGCGGAGGGAGGGGAGGAGGGAGGGGGGTGGGGGGGGCTTGGGATTGGGGAAGGATGGTCGACCGCCCTTTCATGAGGGCTATGGGTTGCTCAGGTTTTGAACCTCCTGCCTCCTTTTTTTTCCCCATCGACTGAACATCGAGGTGTTTCCCATGTTTTAGATTTTCTGACATGTGAAACTGTTTCCCGACTTCTCCCACCAAAGGGCCAGACATCCTCTTGACCTTGAACTCGAATATTATGGAATCGGGGTTGAACCGGATTCCAGGTTTATCAGGGATCTTTTTTTACGTGAATAGAAATTTCAATCACTTTTTCCACAGCTCGCATCAAAGCCGCTAATGGGACTCTATCAGCATTTTCAAAAGGATGGCTAGTGACTAGGCAGTAAAACATGAAAAGAGGGAGCGAGGGAGGGAAACAGGTTAGGGTTATGCGCCAATGGCATTGAGACCCTGTTCTTGGTACAAGTTCTTTTTTGATTATTACTTTGACTATTTCCTCACAATTCCGAAGTGATACTAACCATTTAAATATAATAAATTATGGTTATCTACATGGGAGGTTTTGTTTATTTAGGACATTCTATTTGAATTGTTTGGAAAGTTAATATAAATGTTGTATGCCTATTGCCAATAGTTAGTGCTGTTATTAACTTCCGTAAATATCATCCGATTGTCTACGGAGCTTGCATTATTATATGAATTATTTCAGATCTTTTCTATCTTTTTTATTTTCAATTTTTAAAGTAAAAAAAGGGTAGAAGTTGATCTAAGCAAGCATGTCTAGAGTTCGTATTTTGAACTTACCAAATGATTGTACCGAGCAACAATTACGGGATTTTATAGTCAAAGACCTTCCCTTCGGATCCCCCTCTGTCGAGATTACTGATGTTGTCATAAAGCGGACCAATCCCCCTTCACGTGCAGTTGGAAGGAGGGGCAAGTTAAATGAGAAGAAACAGTCTTCCCTTGGAAAAATACGGATGACCTTCGTAGGGTTTAAAACTTCTGCCGCAGGGCGCTTTATTGTTAAGCACTTTCATAACTCTTATTTTCGAAGTAGTCGGATCCACGTCGAGTTAGCAAAAGGCTTGAATGATCCCGAACTGGCAGCTAATGCAAAAAAGAGGTCAGCACCCCCAGAGCAGGGTTCCACACCGAAGAATGAGGGCCTTGAAACCACATCTACGACGAAGCGTCGACGAGACGACGATGCAGATGGGAAAATGGCCTCATCAACAAAAGCGCGAAAAACGGACGCGGAAAAAAACAGCGATCAAGAAATGCGTGTCCTCAACGAGAGGAAAGATGCCCGTAAAGAGGAGTTTGTGGATGAGCGCACAAAAGCAACAGCGGGTCCGTCGTGGGCGGCGGAGGTTCTCGTTCCTAGCACCGGCAGCGGATGGGCCGAAAACCCGCTTGGCGATACGACCATCGCCGACGGGGTTCACATCGCGGGCGTCGATTCCTTAGAGGCCATCGAGGCCGAACGGCGAGCGCTGGAAAGGCAGCAAGCGCTGGGCGATGTGGGGGATACGGACTTTCTGAACACTCTCACCGCACCCGATTCTTCTCAGCCCCCTTTCGAGCCATCGAAGTCGGAGGAGGCGGGGGAGGGCGGATTGGACGAAGACGCCCCGCAGGGCGCTCGCGTCGCCGACGCCGAGGCGGAGGCGAGCGACGATGGCGAGGCCGACGTCGTGCGGAAGTCGCGCCGCGTGCGGATCGCCAACGTGCCGTACGCGGCCACGGAGGAGAACGTGAAGCAGTTCGCGTCCTCGCTGGTGGGCCCCGTCGAGGCCGTGCACATCCCGCTCACCAAAGACACCCGGCAGAGCAAGGGCGCCGCCTTTGTGCGCTTTTCCCGCGCCGAGGACGCGCTGCGGGCGCTGCGTTTGTGCGCGGGGGCGATTTTTATGGGCCGGCTTCTGCGGGTCAGCGGGGCCGCGGAGGATCCGCATGGGGGGCAGGTGGCGAAGCGCGAGGAGGGCCCCGCCACCCGCCTCGGGAGCTCCTCTTTTAAGGTCGAAAAGGAGAGGGCGCGGCAGCAAACGGGGACGTCGGCCGCCGAGGCGGCGATTTCCTGGAACGCGACGTACATGAGCGCGCACACGGCGGTGGATGCCATGGCCCAGCGTATCGGGGTTCAGGCCGAGGACATCGTCGGGGTGGGGAGTAAAGGGGCGGCGGTGCGCGCGGCGATTGCAGAGGCCCATCTCACGAATGAGGTCCGCCAGATCTTCGGTGATGAAGGCGTCAACTTTGACCTCCTCGAGTCCTCCCAGCAGAACCTCCTGAAGCCACGCAGCAACACCACCATCCTGGTCAAAAACTTGAGTCTGAAGCAACCACAGGATGCCGTGGAGCTCTCGCAGCTTTTCCTTAAGTTCGGCGCGTTGGAGGCAACCGTCTTTCCATCCTCTGGAGCCTTTGCCTTGTTTCGATACCTCCACCCACAGGATGCCCGGATTGCCTTTTCTCGGTTGTCCTTCAAGCTATTCCGAAACGCACCGTTGTTTTTGGAATGGGCGCAGATTGGCAGTATTGTAGAAGATGCGGACGAGGCGGAGGGGGATCCCAATTCTGAGGCGATGCACGGCGGGGAGATCGGGAAAGGTGACGAGGAGGGTAACGCGGATGCTACCGCCTCCAATGCCCAGATGCTATCCGCGAAGACGACCGTGTACACCCTCTTTATCACGAATATTTCATTTAACGCGACCGAAGATGATCTTCGCGACTTCCTCGTGGACACTTGCCCACGTCTAGCCAGGCGTACCACGGAGCTCATACAGCGCCTCATACACCAGCGGGAACTCGGACGTGCCTTCTTGACAGTTCCAGATGCACGCACTTTTGCCTATTGCTTGGCTAAACTAAATGGAAGTATCTTCGATGGGCGTACCTTGTCGTGCGTCGCGAGCAAGCAATCATCCCTTAATCTCGGAAAAGGACATACGGGTAATGTTGAATCGTACCGAGGCGCGGGTGGCAAAGCTATGGGATCTGATGGTGCTAACGAAAAGGATCCAGAACACGACCTTTCAAAGGCAAAATCCGTCATCGCACCCCGCACAACCGAACACTCTCGCAGTGGAAGTGGTGGATCCAAGGTTCCGCCCGGTTGCGACCCGTGCAAGATTGTCGTGAAGAATCTTCCCTTTGAAGCCACCGAAAAGGATGTTCGCGAGCTCTTTTCAGCATTTTCGGAGGTCCGTAGTGTGCGTGTGCCTCGAAAGAGTAACAACTTTACGTCGCACCGTGAGAACAATCACCGTGGGTTTGCCTTTGTTGAATTCCTGTCTGAAGCTGAGGCCGCGCGTGCATTCGTGTTAGGCTCTACGCATTTGTACGGAAGACATCTGGTGCTTCAGTATGCGAAAATGGAGTAGGATTGAAAGCGGCGCGGAAACGATTCGCCTTGTGTAGCAAGAGGGTATATATGATTAGGCATTTCATTTTTTATAATCTAAAGACGTGAGAAACCCTAATATTAAGAGTAATCGTTTAAGAACTTGGACCCCAATTTATATCTTAATTCTATTTTTGAGTCTGTTGCCCCACCTCCAACATCATTGACATAATGATGAACTGAGATGTGCTTCGATGGCCTAGTCAGTGCATCCCCCCAAAAAACGAACAGACGAAACCTGAGGTCTAATCACCACAATCTTTACATCTTCTTTCTTTTCAACTTCTTTCCTAACCTTTTATCGTCACAGTGTGTTAGCCTATGCGTAGTTCGCAGAGAGTTCTTAGCGTCACACATTAGTTGTCCTTTCCGCCGTATCGATATATCCTCCCCCCCCTCCCCTGTGCGCGTGTAACGTGGCTATTTAAATATCTCTTTATATATATATATATATAACGGTCTTTGGATATCGCACCGGACCTTGCGTCGAGTCCCAACAGTTACTGTGGCCTGCCAACCCCCCCCCCCCCCCCTTTCCACACCTGCAAGGCCATGGAGGCCCACGCCGGGGGGCTGGCGATGCTGGAGGACCTCGTCTCCGCGCCGGACGACGCCGAGGCCGCGTCTGCGCTGCTGCTGCTGCTGCCGACGTTCTGCCGCGGCCTCGGGGCGGCGGCGGCGCTGGTGGGGCTGCGGGGCTGCCTGCGGGAGGACGCGGCCGGCCTCGGCCTGGCCGCCGGGGTCGCGCTGGCGGGGCTTCCGCGGCCGAGGCCCGACGAGGGCGGGCTCGCGGCCACGCGCGACGTCCTCGCGGGGCTCGCCGGGAGCCGCGCGCGGGGGGTGCGGCGATTCGCGGCGGCGGTGGTCCTCCCCCGGCTCGGCTTCGGCGCCGGCCTGGAGCGGGTGGTCTCGCTGGAGGGGTGGGGGCGTCGCTACCTCGCGCCGGCATCTCCCGGCGGGGCCGCGGCGGATCGCGCCCGGCTCGAGGAAGAGCTCAACTTCATACAGGACGATGGGTTCATAGGCCTGCCCCATCGCTCTCGCGGGCACCCCCACGCGGGCGGCGACGACGGATTCAGCCGGCAAAGCGCCGCGGCGGCGCACCGACAGCAGAGCGCGTGCGCGGGCCCGTCTCGTACCCGTCCCTTTGGTGATGTTCCACTGGAGCTGTATGGGGCTTCCTACGCGTCCGCACTCCCCGCAGACGCTGTGATCGATCCCTTTTTCCTAAATCTTCGGGCTCGCTCGCTGGTGGGCGAAATCGAAACCTGGGTTACTGGCTTCATGACGGCGGAAAGGCAACGAGGGCCCTCTCGGGAAGTCTCCCCTTTCTTGAATGAACTTCTGGCCAACAATCACGGTGACAATATTGCCAACCTAAATAGCAGTCAAGCAGTCGATTCCTCTCCTGCGAAGCCGCTTCAGCCCCTACGGTATCAACTGAGCGTGGCTGATTACCTCGGGGGCGACTCTGCACAACGTAAGGCTCTGGGGCAACACTGGGAGGACTTCCAGGGGCTGCTTCAGTATCTTTTAGATTCACCTTATCCTGGACCGGTCGCGGTGGCGGTGGAAATGGTCAGTGGGCTACTTCACGTAGTCCAGAGCGCCCTTGCCGAGGGACCAAGCAGCAACGCGCTATTGAGCTCTGGAAGTATGGTCAGCATCGCCTTGCCCCAAAAGCCGCTTTGCACGGCAGCGGAGCTGCGTCATTTCATCGCCAAAGTGACCCGCCGCAACGTGCTCATGGTGCTCGCCGCGGCCACTTCATCAAGGGCGGCCCCAAGCACCGCTTCAGAAACGGTTTCTCTAGTTCAAGAAGCACTCATTGAGGTGCGGGGTGTCTTATGGTCCATTCTAATCAAGCATCATCTGTTGACTTTTATGCCAAGCAATGCATCTTTGAGTGGTTGCGATGGGGGGCGGTTTCGGTTCGGTCCGGGACCGCACAGGCTTCGAATAGCTTCATCGTCTGCCTGGGATGCAAGTTTCGGTTTGAGTGGTCCAAACAGTATCCCGCGCCTCCTCGTCGAACCCCCTGATGTTTTAGATAACGACAATAGCGACTGCTATCGCAACGCACAACTCCGATTCGGGGAGAATAACTTTTCCTCGCCGTTGCCTCGACTTCACCGCATCGTACATCTTGCTATGCTAGACTCACTACCCTTCCTCGTTGATTTCGGTACTGTATTCGGTACCGCTTTAGACACTTCAACAAGTACGGGAAATACCAATAGCGGTTTGGATGCGTTGTCGCCCATTACAATAAGGACTTTTGTCGCGATATTTATGCAGCTTCTAGTGCCTGCCTCCGAGACACCAGAGCTATTCTTCCTGTTCGCTGAAATGACGAACACTAAGAATGGCACCAAGACGACCTACCGCACCGCTCAGTCCGAGGCCAATCCCAAACGTACTGGCCCTAATCCCGAGCCAAACCTTAGTAGCTTGTATCATTCAATGGGGGAGACGCTTGCTTCGCTAGATTTTGACATGGTGAAAACGGCGCTAGAAGCAGCCCATCGATTTTTTGTTGAAGTTGCCATTGCACTGCCCATGCTTCTTCGTAAAGCATACCGCAAGGGGACCTCGGCTTCTCTATACTCACCCAGTGATGCTGCCGAGTACAATAAAATCAACACACAGGTAAACGACTTACTAAGTTGCTTGTTGATGGTATACTACATGTGCGCTAAGTACGTCGCTTTTTATCATTCCTGGAGGGCTCGGTGGCTGGTGGCAAAGAAACTGCCTGGCCTCACTGCGGCCTTTGTTTATGTCTTGCGGTGTCTCAAACATGCGATCGCTACCATTGCGGATGCCACAAATGAGAAGAGTATTTCATTCCCTGTGGTAAATGCATTACTTTTTCATTGTAAATTGTGCAAGCTTCTAACAGAACACTGGTCAACGGAGGGGGGTGCGGCCCACCCACTTGGTGGTTGGGTAGACGATGACGAAGCGGAGGTGCGTGCCGTGGCGTTGCCATGCGCCGCAGATATTTTTTACGTTATGGTTCAAGGGTTTGTTGATCTCTGTCATGGCGAGATAGAGAGGCTTGGCGCTAAGCCCAACCAACAGGTTGAAACTGTAGCCGCCCTGGGATGGGAAAATGACCATCCGTCTGAGATGCTGTTGACGCTTCTTGAGGTGATCTTACGCGTATCGCAGTTCAGTCTTCACGACGGTAACGCAGAAGTGCGGGTCGCCGCTCCAGCAGCTCTGACCTTGCTTTCTAGCTCGTTGTGGGTCATGGTTGGGAGTGTGATTTGGCCTAAACAAAATGATAGGTTTTTATGGAACCGAACCTTAGTGGGCAGAGCCCTGCACAGCAGAAGCGGGGTGAGGTCGCTAATAGAGGCAGACGCTCTAGTGCATCTTGTGGACGACCCGAGCCCATTGGTCCGGCTAGCGGCAGCTTCAGGGCTTGCGGACTCCATCGCCAACTTCACAAAGCGACACGGCAAGATTCGGGAGATTACAGAAAACGCCGACACCGTCTCTAAAGCCCAGTGTAGGGGTTTGCTTTCGTGTCTAGAGAACCTCTCTAAACATGAAGTATGGCGCTTTCGCGAGAGGTACTCCGCCTTGTTAGGTGAGGTATGCTTTGAATTTCTTGCACCGACGTATCCCCAGAACCTCGAGGTGTGCAATCGGGTCATTGCGAGTTCAAAGGAGTCACAGGAGCAACAGGGAAACGATGACTGTGTTACTGGGGACCGCGATCGGTACAACCTTCCTCTTCTGATATATACAAAGCTTCTGCCTATGCTCGTTGAGACTCTCTTCGACAAGGCTAACGCCGTACGCGAAGCTGCACTTGGCCACGTATCGTATCTCTGCACCAAACTGGCTTCGCTTCACACGCACCAGCGATGCCCACGGACGAGGTCTACGCCGTTCTGTGGAGCCACAGGGCCACAGGGGAACGACTTGAGGTCAACTGGCCACAGGAAAGAGACGGTGCTGCCAATGGAGGATAGGTTTGTGGGTAGCGTTTTGTGGCCTCTGATTACCAGCCATCCAGAAGCTTGGCGTACCTATTTGAATCGTAGCGCTCTACTTTGCGTTGCTGTACGCCTAGGTGTCGACGTGGAGACAATTTTATTGCCTCTACTACATAAATTAGCACGGGATTCGGTTCCCAACGTGCGCTCAATGGTGGCCAAAATCATTCTCGAACTCCTCCTCAACGGCACGAGACGATCCACGCACATCGGGAGTAAAGGGAGTTGCTCATGCCAAGGCAATCTTAGAACTAGACACGACATCACCCAAAGGGATGGTATCGATTCATTCCCGAACTTTTCTTCCAGAAACGCGGAAAAAAATGAACAGTGCCTGAGTTGTACTGCGATCAATACGTCTGATGGAGTCACACCATTAGCACCGCTAATTTTTACCGATGAGGACAAAAATGGTGTTGTGCTACTGATTTTGAGGCAGCTACTGGAAGACACCTCGGTTGATGTTCGAAATCAAGCAGCCGAGGCGCTCCGAGTATGTTTCTAGAAACTAATCAGAGGAAGTGGACCAGTAAATTTTATGCTGTGCGACAGAAGTCTTTTTCACGCATATATATATATATATATATATACAAATACACAGGAGGGAAAAATAACGCTTCTTGTGGATGCCCATAGGCTTGCTTAAAATTCATAAATATGCGTAAGAAAATGTTTATGAAACACGTCTAGAAGATTATAGTACTTCCTTTTGGGTAGTAGCAGATTTAACGCTAATTCCTCACAACGCTGCATTAGTCTACTTCTTCAATTTGCTGGTCATACTTTCTATTCCTATTGCTGTTAGTGTGACTGAGGGGATGGAATTTCCTCTATGGGCACTCTCCTCATCCCAAAATAAAAATCGAAAATGATCTAAAAGCTCGATGGAACTATATGGCAAACGAACGCATCGTCGATTGGTGTTTTTTTTTCGGTTGTTTGCGTTCATAGGACCAAAATCAGGAAGAGTCGGGAGGGTAACAAGCATACGTTTTGGGAAAAAACGAACTTTCTTTGGAGGGATCCTGTTGTATTTTTCCCTTTCTTAATCCTAATGCATATCCGTGTATTACATTATATTGATGGTGCAGCCTCTCGTTTGATTCATTTGTCCGTTTGTCTTAAACTCACCAAGCTTATAAAAATCGAAGTACACCTTCAGAGTAATAATAATCTCTAAGTTTGCCTCATCGTATAAATGTTCTGCATTCGTTGCGCGCCATTGGCGTCGTGTGCAACACTTTGCAAACGTGTCGCACACCCTTTATCCTCCGACAGGGCCATTCAAGCCTTCGCGGTGTCTCCTTACATGCGTAACTGCAGCACGTTTACCGCTAATGGGCTGAAAAAATACTGCGGAGCTGCGCTCATGGACACCGGCAGCACAGCCAAGTCCGTGCTAAAGCGTGGCTGTGCGAAGCGCTTCTTCATGGCGGCGCCGCTTGTCTCGAATAGCGGCAGTCCTACGGTAGTCGCGGACCGTGGGATGGGCACGGGTGCACCGCGCCCACCCTTCCCTTTTGTGATGCGCCCATCACAGGGGCGTAGCTTTATCAGTGGGTGTTGCCTTAGTCACCGCGCGGGTGCTACAGGGAGCGCGTTATGCCGTGTCTCATTTCGTGCTATGCATGCGCGTGGTAAAACGCCCGACGCCGAAAAAGGAAATAGTGATCCCAACGGCGCTGAACGCGAGCAGGAGCAAGGTGAAGACAGCAAAAAGGAGGACGGGAAGAAGGCCAGGGGCCGGCGGCAGGCTAAAGCTCGCACCTTCCGAGATCACATTCGAGGCCTCAAAGAGGATTACATGAAATTTCCTGACATCTATAACAGCGCCAACGCTATCAACTTCATCATATTCACCGTCTTTTGTCTCTGCAGCACGGGTAGCAACACCGAGGAAAAGTGGTGGATGGATCGATGGGGTCTGGACAACACGTTTCAGCCGTCGGCCTGGCTGCTCCACTCATTTCTTTGCCAAAATTTCCTATCCATGACATACGCCATGATGCTGTTGCACACCATGTGCCACGCTATGCTGCCAACTATTGGATCAAGAGGATTACTAATCTATGTCAGTGCCACCGCGGCTATATCAGGACTCATCGTGTGGCTTGGCAATCTTCTGTACTATGGTTCATGGAAACCGGCTCCGGAGAAGCAGTTCGGGCCTTGGGATGTGGTGTCTGCCTTGTTTGTGATGGAGTATCTTCACTACGGTGTTACTCCTGTAGCAATTCTTAACAGTTTTAACAGCTGGATTCGCTACGCAGTGTGGGTAGGAGAGGTCTGCATTTTATATTTTGATTGGCAGACGACAGTTGTGGGTACAGTTGTCGGATTGGCACTTTGTAAAGGAGTTCCTCGCTTCCGGGTCGGAAAGGTCAAGGGTGTATAATGTTAAAAGCAGTAAAATGATGTCTCTGTGGGGTTAAGGAGAGATATAGCGCTGGGGATGGGTGAGATAGGCGGTTTTGTTAAAAAACTCGTACTGAATTCCCTTTCTGGTTATTGTCCGCTATTTCGAAACACTCATTGGTTGTTGGTACTTTTTTTTTTAGTAAGTTGCGGATCACATTAATTGAGCTGCATTCTACCCTCGTATTGCCACATATGGTGAAAGGGGGTTTTAGTGATGAATGGGTTTCTTTTATTACTAATTTAAATTGATTCATTACAGTAACTTGCACCTTCCTCTTTTCCCACTTACGCCACGCTTTATCTCCTGTTGTTTTTAAGCTGTACGTTTTTAAAAGTACTGCAGGGCACATAATAAGCGTTTCTGATATCGAGTGCTATGATGATGATTCGTCATTTTTAAAGTTTCTATTTATTCAATGCTTGTGGCGGACAAATGGACTTTATACAAGCATAACGGTGCCTTAAAATCTCATATTGACTTTCTCTTTACTTCCTGCCTTTTTTTTTAGTATAGCTTATCCAAGAGCTGCTTTAGAGCTATACTTGTACGTAGTCGCAAGGAAAGCAAACAATGAGACTCTAGATATAGCTAATAATTTATTTATCTTTCTTTTACATTGTACTCAGTACTTTGATATTTAAACCTGGCGCGTGAATTACTTATAGCACGCTTCTAGACTTATTTTCGTTTATTTTGTGGTTAGATATCTTTATTCCTACATATCATTCCTTCAAATTACCATTTCACGTTCTCCCCCTCGGTAATCCAGACTGCCTAGTCTAATAAATTGGATATTTGTACTGCTAATACTTGCTTTATTGTTTTTTCTCGGAAAATTAGCAATAATGTACCAACTGATGGAGGTGACAATGCTCGAGGCGTCGTTATTGTCCAATTATAACAACAGTCCTGGGGTCTCATCAATTGGCTCCTCCATCACTACCTATCACCGACGGCATATCAGGCAGCAAAATTGTATCCATCACGAAGCACACTTGTTAGAAGTTGAAGAGCAGGGAAACCCTTTGCGAGTAAATGAGCGCGAAGGAGGCCTGTCGACGCAGTCCCCACCGCTGTCCCCCAACACCCTCCCTGAAGGAGGGCAAACCCCTGTCCTCAGTTGCCCTATACGAGTTTGTGAAAATGAGGACACTGTACTCACCACGGTGGTGGTACCAGTGCCGCAGCTCACCACCAGTCCCCTGAATTACCCACATTTGATCTTTAATTATTACCGAGTGCAGCAGCAATTGTCATTGGGTAGTTATTTCACTCACCAGCCACAGCAGCTCTCTTCGAAATGCATTGGGAGCGCTTCACCCACCGTGGCTGAATCGCGGGTAGGGTTTGATGCCATCTACGGGACCTTGAGAAGCGAAGAGGCACGTTTGGGTGCAGAATCCTTACACGCCCCGATGCACAACAACGACATCAGACAAGAAAGTTTTCACTCACGCTACTCTTCAACTGAAACCTCGCTCTCCAACATCTCCACCATCAATATGGAGCCCCTTGGGGATCTCAGTGGCAGCGTGAGCCCCCTGCTGAGCCATACAACTTTATACCAAGCTACAGAGATGCTAGCTGGGTCGGGTGCATCCTCATCGCCGTCGATAGTCGACACACAACCACCATCTCCTTACGCACGTTATGATCTCAGCGCTGAAGGAAATCACAGCTCCATGACCCGCATTAATGAGTTGCCGTCGATCCTCGCTGCCCTACCGTCGCGCTCGCTTTCTATGGTGCGGGGCTCTTCGTATTCATCGCAACTATGCCCACTGGAGGTGTCTACCTTGGCGAAGCACTCCCATCGACGGTTGCGGGAACGCAATACTGCATACTCTTGGACCAGGGAAAGCATCGGTAGTCCTGTCCCGCCCGACTACCGACCCTGCACGATGTCCGTTCCCAACACACCACACCAATGTCGAGATGCACGTATGACGAGTACGGCCAAGAAGGGCTCCCTTCCTAGGTCCTATAGTGAAAGCGAGTGGGATCTGCGCCAGCGCGAGAATCTATCATCCCCATCTTGCGTCCGTTCCAGCCGGTGGGCGCCGTGTGGAGTGAACCGTTCCTTGGGTTCCGGCTGCCTTCACTATTCTAGTCCCGCTCCGTCCCAGAGAGGACCGCGGCGGAATGAACTCCCTAGCACCTATCGTGGCTCGTTCTTGAATACATTTATTTGTACGCGGCGGGACTCGGGAAGCCCTAAAGATGAACGAAGTGTGTGGCAAATAAGAGAGGGCAGTTTTTCGAACACATGTCACTGCACCAGGGCAACAGAGACCCCATCACCCGTTGTGAACTATCATTCATCGATTATGCGTACTAGTATTTTATACGACGAACTGACAGAGGCGTCTTTCGTTTTGCCACCGCCTAGATTAGTCAACCCAGTTCCGAAGCAGACGATGGTCACCGTAGCGGACGATCATGCGGGCGGGCAGAAACAACGGAATGAGTTCGCATTTCCCGTCCATTGCGAGCTAGACTCCAGCGGTAGAAGCATAGACGACGGTGAACACAACGAAAGCGATATGCATCAGGGCGTAATGCTAGGACCCTTTCAGTCGTCGTTTAGTTGTCACGTGGAAATCATGCACGGCAACGATTGCCAAGAGGCCGTAGGAAGTGCCGTAATGGTGCCCAATCCACAGAGCCATCTCATTGATAGTGGCGTTGTTTCTTATCAAGAAACACCTAAAGACAAGGTGGTAACACTAATGTGCAATAGGGAAGAACAGGAAATCGCCGGGATAGATGCAAATCATAAAATGACCTATAGTCAGGGTGGCAGTGCTCCTCTAGGGGAGTTTCCGTCACTACGACAATCGATATTGCTACGATGCAGTGCGGATGGCGGTGTGCATACTGAATGCATGCCACCCCCATCCCAAGCGCCATCACACCGCCTCTCTAATTACTTTTTTCGTAGGGTGCAAGATCATAGCACCAGGAGTAGCAACGGCTTTGAATACAAAAAGGGGGCATCCGAGAGTAACTTGGAGGAATTTGGCAATCCCTTCCTATGTCTGTACAGCGAGCGCGTGTGGGGTCGTCGGTGCCATCAAACCGAGAAATACCAGGACCCTTTAAAAACGATGAATGAATGCTCATCAGCTTCAGAATCATTTAGTTTTTTCCATAAAGCTTCATCTGTTAAAGGATCGAATGACATCATGACAGCCGTACAATTAATGCCAGGGGCCGAAAACAAACGGTCATTATCAAGGACACCGTCGCCATCCCCTCGAGATTTCGCTTCCCCAATGTCAATGCTGGTCACGCCCCCGGCTTTTAGCAAAGGGGAAGCGGTGGCAACGCGTGAACACGAGGAGTCTGCCATTGTTTTATCTCCCTCTGCATCGACGGAGCGTAGTGATGGATTAGCTCTTATCCGATCGCGCCACGTTTCCCTTCTCCGCTATTATGCCTCCTTCATGGAAGATCATCTGCTCAGGGCTAGCGGCAGCGTTAGTAGGCAGCGATCATCATGGGCCCCAAGGAAACATAATCGCTCTGCGGCTCATTCCCTCTTCTGGCCTCAGCAGAGCAACGGTGGGAGGTCTTCCGCTGCTTCCCCCCGCCCACCCTTTGCACAGCAGCTGTTCGAGGACACCAGCGACTGCAATTCGCAGGCGTCTTCCGTGAGGCGCTGGTCTGCCTCAAAGTGCGCGCTAGTGACCCCAGCCGCAGCCGATAGCGCCGCGGGGAGTGGCGCATTACGCCGCACTACTTTTAACTTAATGCGGAATATGGAAGCGCAGACGACTTCCGTGTGGTGGAAGGAGTAGGCCCGGTGCCTTTGATAATATCGCCTGCTTTAACGTTTTTCTTGCCACCCTGTGGTTGCCTCCCCTTCATGTCGGGCGATCTCGACGATGACGACGACATTCTGTGTTATGTTGTGGTCCATCATGCTGAGGAAGAGCCCGTAGGGGGATACCGCAACGTCAACTAATGGCGTGCCTGCAGTAGGAAGTAGCGCGGCGATTGCGGGCTTTTCCTCAACACAGGCCCCACAGCAGGCCATGGATTCGTCGTGTCAGCACGACTTTACCCCTATCTTGCAAAAAAAAAAAAATGCGTTAACTCTTTCTTTACAAATCAAACACTGAGGTTAGCTCTGTCTCCGGATTACCGCGATGACGAGGTTCATGGTGTGCTTAGAATTCCAAGGAATAAATACGATGGGTCTTGGAAGCTGCTCCGCGGCAAAAACCCCGAGAGACTGACGATTCCGATGCGAATTCGGATCAGAAAGGTGGAAATCACGGTCGAAGAAGCGCCACAAGGTCCCAACTTGGTGCGATATGCCAACTCGCTCCACCACATTGACAGAAGGACCCGTATTGCACCTCCTCAACGACCTCCAACGTTGCCTAGCAGGGCTACACGCAGAACACCCATAAACCTCGTCGAAATTGAAGGTCGATTGTATTAGGTGGTGAATCCGCATCTCTGTAGATACCAGCGTCGGTGAATGGGTCTTAAGCCTCACCGAAATTATGATTGTTGCGGCTTGCACGGCAAACTCCTCCGTTTCAAACAATGAGTTTGGCGGACTACAAGTATTGATTGAAAAATTGAGGAATTCCAGTGCCGGCCCAAAGGTTCTGAGGGAGCGGCATCGAGTGCTTTGAGTGTGTATCTACTATCACATTGTTCAACTAGAGTGGAGTAAGGAATGACGATAAGGATGTCTGTTCTGAGCACTCATATTTGAAGCCCGTAGGAAAGAGAGCAGATGGAAACCCCCTGCTTGTTGCAGACCGTGCTCTTGAATACCGGCCTTGTCTGTGCAGCAAGAGTCATTCTCGTGGGAAGCTCCAGATTGTGGAAGTGAATATGAAATCGTCCTAGTGGAAGAGGAAGTGGCGGCAGCATTTTCCAAAGTAGCACTACCGCAAGAATTCGATAAAAGTCTTTAAATGGACGGCAGTGGTGCTGAAGCTGAGGTGAATGAGGCTCAAAAGAAGATGGATTTCTATATTTAATATTTACTGTGTTTTACCGATCTCTCTCTCTCTCTCTCTCTTTGCATGTATGTGTGTATGTGCATTGTATGCAGTTATCTATAGCCCTCTCGAGAGTTCATTTTGTAGTTTCTTTTGTACATAATACCCCTTTTTTCTTATTTTTCAGGTTCACATACACGCACTTATGCAAATCGTAGCAAGAGTAATGGGCATATATTGCTTAAAATTTTGTTCTTGGTATGCCATATATCCATTAGGAGTTATCTGCCGTATTTTCTTACTACAGACGAATAAAATTATTGAAATACGATTTCGCCCTAACAAAGCTTTCAATTGTAGCCCTTTACATATGCTTGCTTATCTTTTTACATCGGTAATACATATATAACCAGTCGACTTATTATTTCAGACTTCTTTTCATTTTCCCCTTTCCTTCTTGCTTAGGTTGGGTGTTGTACTCCAATGATAGCACGCAAAGGGAAAAAGGTTGTATTATAAACCCAACCCACACGAATTTTTCATACTTCTTTCTGTACCCGACCTTTCGGTCATTATGAGTGATCTTGAGCACTACAATCCTGAAGAGAATCAATGGCTTGCAACAGAGTCAGTGAATCGCTTAAGAAATGTAAATGCAACGCCATATGTGTCGGGTAATCTATGCAATCAACAACACGGAGAGAGTCCATGTGCTCTTGACAATAGTTGTGACGCCAAGGATTCACAGGAAAATTACACCGATCAGATTTTAAAAGAAGGGAAAATGGCATTACTCCGTGAAGATTCCTGTTCAGTAGATAAAGACAAAACCTTCACAATTCACATCAACGGTCTTCCCACACTAGTCTCGAGCGCGGAGCCGTTTGTGAATCCACAGCGACTATTCCCTCAGCCCGGTTTGCTATTCTTGGATGTCACCTCTCAGATACTGGTGAAGAAGGTATCCGAGTCCCAAAGACAAGAATATACAAAATTGCTGACAGATAATGAAGCTGAGCGAGAACGGTTGCGTAAAAAACTAAAAATTTATAGATTTAGGATGAGTCAATCGGCTCGCACCACTGGGAAACGCCGAAAAGGAGAACATGACGGCACGACAATGGAAGACGCGGAATCTACCGAGAGGTGTGCTGTCGATAAGGGAGAGACTACAACTTTCTCGACGCCGCTTTCTGAACTCTCTATAGCTGATAAAATGTTGGCAACCGCTACCTCAGGAAGCAGCAACCTGAAAGGCTATGATGCTGATAAAAATAGCATCGCTTCTGAAGAAATCGCAACAGCCGTAAATGAGATCGCATTGCTGACCCAGCAAATTGCAGGTCTAAGGAAAAAGATAGAAAATTTATCGTCACTGTCGCCACCGCCTGTACTATTGTTGCCCTCTCCGTCTAATGGTTGTGTGCGCGTCTACGCGAACCACTATTACCATACTGTGAAATTTATAGGCGAGCATTTGTGTCTAACAGGACGGCTTGAATCCTTTTTTGTTGCACCGCACTCCAGTAAAACCGATTCACTTTCGCATCAACCTTGTGAAGACTTGAATGGTGTATCTGAAGAGGACCTGATCAATAGAAATGAAAAAGGCAGCAAAGACGCTTCAAGTAATCTGAAAGCACAAAAAACGAATAGCAATCACCAGGAAAGTGAAAACGAATGGATTGAGTTAGAGATGGTTGGCATTCGTAATTACTTGAAAAATCATCCCGGTGCCGTTGCAGAAGAATTTTTCAAACTTCCAACGGAGGAAAGAGCAGCCTATACCACAAGGACGCTTTAAATTGGTATGTGAATCAGGTGTAGTGATTCCCGTTTGATAAGTCTCCTGTGTTTTCGTTCTCTTATCGAAGTTTTGATCTATTTTTTACTCTTCATGGTTATTATAACCTTCACCATTGTTAGCACCATAGTTCTCTCCCCATTATATATATATATATATATATATATATATGTTTGTGTGTGTGTGTGTGTGTGCTATTGCAAGTCATTGTATGGGAGAGGCTTAGTGATGATGCAAATGACGCATTTCTGATATCAACTTGTATCCTTCCGCGGGACAATGGGGCTAACCTGTCTTTAAAATGTAAGCAGCAAAAGTAAACACGTGAGTTGTCATTTCTTAGAAAGAAGGAAAATTCAAATGGTATTGACAGAACCGACTGCCCCCAAAGGTTCATCGCCACATCTCAGCAACACCGATTATTCTGGGCCTAGGAGCGCGACGCATCTTTATAACTACATTGTGGAACGTGCCGCGCCTAGCAAGCTGTGCCAAATGCGGCATGTTCAGCCGAGGCCATACACGCCGCTCTACCCCGACATCATCGCGCGTGTCACGCAGTCCAACGATTACACCCTGCGCCCCCCGCCCTACGTTGTTCAGCAGACCCTAATGGAATTTTACCGCGCCTGCAACGGTCACTATGGCATTCACTGTGAGGTCCCCAGCTCGATGGAGCTGCTTACGATGCAGGGTTATCATAACAATGCTGGTCAAAGCAAGGCTGGCGGCCTACAAGGCGCGTCGTCGTCGTCGCCTTCTTTATCGGTATGCACATCAAGGGCTAACATTTCAGCAACGCCAAACAAACCAGTCACTAATTCAAAGGATGGGAAATATGATGCGAATGATGAGAAAGAATCGAGGACAGATGACTTCACGAAAGTCTTGAATGACTACCGAATTACACAACTCCGCAGAAATGCCCAGCATCAAGATACGTATAACGGCAGAAGGCTGTGCATGTACTTCAATACGCGTGAGGGGTGCCGCCGGGGGCCCTATTGTGAATTCCTTCATGTAGATCGGAACGGTGCATTGGCGCAGAGTCGCCGTGTGGAAAATGATACATAAATACAGGATAGAGAGCACCCTTCTTCAGTTGAGTATAGCAAGGGAAAGGAATCAAGGGGAAAATGAAGAAATAAATAAATAAATAAATATCACTGAAATGATATTGATGAAACAGACCGAAGACATGCTTGCCATATAGCACCATTAAGCTATTATTATTGGCCTCTTTCTGTTGATTAAGGGTTCTTATTGTTTCTGATACAAAGCACGAGGACTTAAAATTCGCTGTTGGAGAGGATTTTGTGGGTGTGTATGTGCGTCGGGGTTGTTGTTTGGATTTCATCGCCATCAGACTACCACACTTTACGCTTCTTTCTTTTTGAGCGCTCTATTGAAATGACAATACCTTTATTGTTATTATTATTAATCGAATAAGGTTTGCATAGTTTATCCAAAGGAGTCGACATCTGAGCTTTATCATCCAAACAGCACACTAGCTTAATGTCCATATTCTGCCAAAATAGGAAAGTATTACGGGCTAGTCGTCTGTCTTCACTACTTGCCGTATTGCTAATTTTCAGCGTTTTCCACTGCCAACTGTGCCTTTCTGATGTTTTTGATGACCCGGTTATCATTGATGGTCTGTATTACTACTCTATTTTTATTAGCAGCAATGAAGCAAATGTCACAGATGGCCCCTCTCATGTTGGCAAGATGTGTTTCCCTTCTTTTGCTTCTGCACAATATGGCAAGGAAAGTGTTGTCTTCAATGACATGTGCAAAGGCGGGTCGTCAATTCGAATAGTCAATGTAAGTGGCATATTTACTCTGACTGGATCGCTAACAGAAAGGGGCTTCGTGGATGGGTTACCTGATGTCGCACGTTTTCAAGGCCATGACGAAGGCTCGGCATTACTGAACGGTCTCAGTGTTATTCAGAACAATATTTTCATTGCTGACACACAAAATAATGCGGTGCGCCTTATTTCACCGGATGACCGCGTACAGACGTTGCTTGATTCTGATTCAAAATATGATGATAGAGGGATCTACCTCCCAAGACATGTCGTACCATGTCTCGAATCAAGTAGTTACTCGAGCATCATTATATCAGATTATGGCAACAAACGCCTTCTTTTGGCAACTCTTACGGTCCCCAAAGCCTCAGTTATCACCTTACTCGCGCAGGATGTTCAACCAGACCAGTTGTTTATAACGAAGGACAATAAGCTACTTTACTACAGCTTGGGATCGACATCCAACAAGTTAAGAGTTATGAATTTGGTGACTCGAACGATGTGGAATATCGGTAATTCTAGCTGCTTAGGATACAAAAATTCTCTTGCTTTATCCATTGATGAGAAGGAACTGCTGTATTACGGAGATGTGAGCAACAAATTTGGGGTGTATTCCATCAGCACAGAGACCACCCCTGAAGTGGCACCAACACTGTGCCCGAAGCTGAAATTCAGCTGGCCAACGGAATTCGGAAAATTTTATAACTTGGTAGTACGCGATGATACCTCTTGGTGGGTGCTGACACGGACGTCGCTGTTTTTGGTTTCGACAACCCCGCTGAGTCCGAGTAGCAGCAGCAGCAGCAGTAGTGGAGGCAGCAAACACGGGGATCGCAATCGCGCCGTGGCGGCATTTCCCAGCGACGCCCTACCGCTCAAAGATAGCTGCCTCATGTCACAGTTCTTCTACTGGGTCCGCAAGGACGTCACGGTCGCGTACAAAACGGATGACTATCTCACACAGTTTGAGCCTCTCGATGACCCCAGAATGTTGATTCCTGGTTCGCTTAACGTGTCAGGGTGGTGCAGCAAAATTTCCGCCAGTAAAAGTAAGGATGGGACGATCACTTTTCTTAAATTTTGGGGTCCGCCAACGCTTTCACCGGAGGATACTCAAAGTGCACTAACAAATTCAGATTGGGCTTACACCACAAAATTTCTCAATGATTTGGGGGCGGAGGAGTTGCCTTTCTGTTTTATCTACTGCGGTAATGAATGCGAAAACACCTCCTTTACTTCACAAATGTGTGTAGGATACAAGAGTTCATCATGTGATGGAGTGTGTAAAGGAATGATTGCCTCAACAGCGGTTATGGGAGCTTGTGTCGTGGCTCTTTTTGCACTCATGATCCTGAGCCCTAGCAATATACTTACAGCTTTGACAATGATTCCTATCCTTTAAAAAGTAAACGTAAATAAGTTACACCAGTGAATGAGCCCAATGGTCTTCCGCATCTACTCGGCCTTTAAATAGATCTGATGCTAATAAATGGCAAACAACATTTTTTTTTGAAACGCTACTTTCGAAAGTAAGTGTGCGTATGCGTGGGGTTAAAAACCAAAGGTAATAAGAAGGGTGACAAATATTTAAATATCCAAAGAGCACATATTCGTAAGCGTTATAAATCGAAAAGGATGTATATATTGAGCTGCCAGATCCCCCTCTCCTCTGAAATTCTCCTTCGCCGCCTCCAGTTGTAAGAAATTAGACAAACACATTGCATTGAATGAAAATGAAAGGTATCCAGAGTAAAACGGTGCCTTTTTCTCGTAGAGATTTATTTTATAGAAATATGAATATTTATTGAGCATTTATAGCTTTCCTATTTCCCGTGTACTGCTCGACATAATGCACAAAAGAGGGGGGTAAGCTGCAAGTCTTTTTTTTTTCTTTTTGGAAAGAAGAGGGTACCCGTTCTTGCAGTCTGTGAGCATTCTTTTTTTAAATACTAACCGTATTCGAAATATTTTTGAAGTATTCGGATTATTCTGAAGAAATTGCCCAGAAATAAATATATTAAGTCCCATAAAAGAACAGATAATCGGGAAAAAGATGCGGCTGCCTATGCTCTGTTTTGCATGTCCCTCCCGTTGGTCTTCATCTGTACATTACCTGATTTGTTTTAGAATGGATGTAAACATTATGAACAAGAAGAGCATGTATATTAAAATACGAGATATACAGCAGGAGAGGAATAAAAATGAATCCCTATATATGTATTATTATTATTTGAAATGATAATAATATTTTTGTCTCTATTTGAGAACACGAAAACAACATCTTGAACTGACTCTAAGATTTGCTTTGCATCCTTTCAGCCTTTTTAGACGCATACTTGTTCATCACGCATGCATTAGTGATAGCTACCAAGTTGGAAAATGGGAAAACTAACACTTCGCTCATGCGTTATCTTATTCGCGGCAGCTTTCGTTTTTTTTTCATCCATTCAAACTACTGCCAAGGTTGTGTTGACGCCGGAATCTTCGCTCGTCGCAGGTGGAAGTGATTTACTCGGTAACAAGGATGGCTACCCCGATATGAGTAGCATCACAGAGCCATGCGGAATGTGTCCATTCGGTGATCCTAAAACGGACAACGTACTGGCTATCGCATCATTTTCTCGATTTCGATTGCTTAATGCTACTAATTACCTGGCAACATGGTTCGGCAAGAACCCGTCTCACGGCAAAGGAAACGAGGATGGCCCCATCGATGATGTGTACCTCTCCAATCCCAAAGGCTGCGCCCGTTTTCTGCACACCACTGCGCCCAAAAAAGGGGCCACTTATTACGTAGACGGTAAAAACGTTCTGAGATGGGTGAAGGACGACATTGTGAAATCGCAATATCTAAACGTCTATGATCATCTCGTAGGGGTTGCCATAAACGATTACGATCTGTTTGCAGTTAGTATGAATTGTAAATTGTTTCAATATACCATCAGCTCTGAAAACGGGAATCTTAGGTACCGCAACATGTTCCCACTCGAAGGCCTACACGATGGCGATTGTGACGGGCTCGATATCGTAGCCACCAACGATGGCATTTTTGTCTCCTTCGGTAATGGTCTGCATAGGTATGCTTCCAACGGTACGTTACTGAATTATAACCATGATCGTCCCATAAATGCTGTGAGCTATGATGCATATACAAATACATTGTGGGCTGCTACGTCGTCAGCTGTGTACAGCATGAGTCTACCCCTCCTAGATAATACAAAAATACGTTTAGATCTCTTTGCAGGTACCGAAAATGCATCGTGCGTTTATTCTGACATCAAAGATGGTGTCAATCCAAAGTTTTGCGGTATTCATCGTTTGTACGCTAAAAACTCGGATCAAATCTATCTATCTTTTAAATATGCCGTACGCGCAGTGGTGCTTCCCCCAAAGGTTGTCGAGATTTTTTTCCCAGGGAAGCCTTTCCCGATCAACATGACAGGCGCTGAGAAGAATCTTGACGAGTTGTACGATCTATTGGATAACTCTGTCAATGGCAAACTGGGAACCCAGGACGTTCGTGTGAACCGCTCCGAGGGTATAGTTTTTAGTAATTGGACAACGAAACTCCGCTTGATTATTCGACAGCGCGAGTTTGATGACGAGAAGACGGAATCTGAGATACAAAAAATGACCTTCCCGGAGGTGATAAGTACACTTGCAGCATACTATAACGAGACTAATGAGGTGGTGTATAGTGATACTACCCTTCTTCCAGTTTGTGAGCCCTCCAAAATGGATGCTATCGAGCACACCATCGCGGATCATACGAGGAAGGTCCTGAACTACCAACTGATCTACGTGAATCCCTTTCAGACAGCTTCTATCGATGCGAGCCAAAATATCACCTCTGCAAAACTTTTGATGCCGGACTCTTTTGCCAATCAAACCACCCGCGACCTTCTGTCCAAGGTCCAATTCTCGGAGGTTCTGTTGGACGCCATGCGGGGACTCTACCCCCCGGACCACACCTACACGGTGAAGTTTCCGATGGCGATCTACCACTTCGATCGGCTCTCCGTCGCTCAGGAGCAGGAGGCGCGCCAGATGATTCTTGGCCTCCTTGAGGCCCAACTGCGCGCGTGCCAGTCGCAAACCACCCGTGCCGCGAACGAGCCCAGCCCCCCTGCCCCCCCCCCTGCGGGCCCCTCCTGCGCCCCTCAGGTCCGTCTCAGCAACCGCACCTTCGTCTCGTGGGTGGGCGCCTCGGCGGGGGTGAGCCTGTTCGAGGCCTTCGTGCCGGCCGACCCCGTCTACCCCTTCAGCATCGCAAAATGTCTGACGGAGACGGACTGGGACGGGCTGCGGCGGTGGATCGACCACGCGGCGACCCCCGTCGCCTCGCCCGCGGCGTGCGGGACGGGGTGCCTTGTGGGCGTCGCCATCGCCGTCGCGGTGGGCGTCGCCGTCGTGATCATCCTCATCGTGGTGTGCATCTCGAAACGCCGGCGTCTGGCCACGGTGGTCGTGACAAAGTCCCCGAATGTCCTGAACGTGTGATTTGTGGGGGGNGGGGGAGGGACGGGAAAGGGAAAGGGAAAATGGTGTGTGTGTGTGTGTGTGTGGGAAGGGGGGAGGGGAGCATCGTACGAAGTGAGGGCAAGAAGAGCATGCGATCCAAATGTAATATACAGTATTTATTTAAAAGTGGTGTGGTAAATCGCATGGCTATATGTGGATCAAGGGCATCATCTTGCCGGCTTAGTCATGCTGAAATATTGTCGGAAAATGCCATTCAAGCGTACTGGCTATTATCTTCAAGTGAAAATATGTTACCCGTTTGTGATTACTTTAGAGATATTCTCTGGGGAACAGAATGGCATCGATGTATTAGAATTATTCTGAGCACACTTATGGAAGCAGGAAAAGAGTGTGGTCAAACAGCATTCGCTATTTTTTTTTTCATGTATTTCTTCCGATTATTAATTAGAAAAATAAATAAATTTAATAGGCTATGCCACAAAGCGTTTTAATACTTAAATCACTTACTGACCCAAACAAACTCCTATTCCGTTTCAGATCCTGATTACTGGGATTCAAAGTGAAAAGTACTAACATCAGAGAAGTCGTACTAGTATTAATTCAGAATTAGACTACCTAAGCGTGAATATGTTTGATTTGAGTAGTCTGCGGATATGTTTTATGTTTGTCTTGTATCTTTTATCATTGCTTGTTCCTTTATATTTTATCTAGAAGTAAAACAGAATGTACATATGTAGAGTGGATGTTTGACGAAAAAGCATACCTCAAAGCTTCAGCAGCGCACAGCAACATTCATTGACCCTTTTGATTGATGCTAAATTACCTATCTTGCATTACCTTATCCTTTCGCGTACGTATTGTCTATGATAAACATCTTTTAGTAAAGATAAGCATAGTAATGTTTTAAGCGCTATATATTTATTAGATAGCATTGTTGATTCAAAACGAAACTGAGCAATATTGGGAGGGCCTTTACGCTTGCGGCAGCCGCCTGCCTTGGCACCGCTTGCTACTTGGTTTATGGTAGCCATAACGCGCCATACTGGATTCGCACCCCGCTATTTATTCCTGAGAAGCGTTCTGAATGCGCGAAATTCAGCAATATAGATTCGTTATCGGAAAATATTCCGGCCTTTTCCGTGGTGCTGCCACCAAATGTCCCGCCGGAGCGAAGGGCGGCCGTCGCCGAAGCGTTTATGGTGCGGTGTAAGGAGGCCAGTGCGCTGGGGCTTCCCTCAAATGGGGAGGTACGCTGCTATGGTGGCTACCTGGCCAGCCTCAATTATGAGCGGAGAATTCCTAACTGGGTCCTCGAAGTCGTCGACTACCACCACCTTCGCGGGCCCTACGGGGAGATATCCCGCAGGGAACAACGGGTGGAGCGGCAAGGCAACGGAAACAAGAAAGAGAGGGAGGAGGACGGCGTAGTTTCGCGAAAACGGAGCGCTTTCTACGCGGACAGCACCGTTCCGAGCGCGTTCCGTGTACGACCCTCGGATTACACGACCGATGGCCTCCATCGTGGGCATCTCGCGGCCGCGCAGCTACACAAAACCTCGCAGGAGGAACTGGATAATACGTTCAGCATGAACGCAAACATCATTCCCCAGGACGGGACCTTGAATACGGGGGAATGGCTACGTCTGGAAAACCTCACTCGCAAGCTGATCTGCGAGATGGGTGGGGGTGAGAGGCACCCTCAAAACGACATTTCACACGGCGGAAGCGTGGGAAAAACGGCGGGGAAGCTGTACGTTGTAAGTGGTCCCGTATTTCTCCCGATAGACGTCGTCGTCGAACGCCCAGAGGACGGGGAGGTTGGACTCGTACCTGGGGTTCGCGCGCCCACCCCTTACGTACGCAAACAAATTGTCCAGTATGAGTTAACCGGGAAAGGCCATCAGCTGGTGGCGGTGCCCACGCACCTCTTCAAGGTATTCCTGGCAGAGATTTACACTAGAAAGGGGGGGGTGCACTATGCGAGAGCGGCTTTTCTTTTCCCCAACAAGCCGATCATCGAGGAGATGCCGCTCACGCGGTATCAAGTACCTATTGAAAAGCTCGAACACGCGACGGGGCTTTTATTTTTCCCGCATCTTGATCCTTCTCAGGTCAGTGATCTTTGTCGTTCACACCATTGCGATTCATGATTGAAACCCTTTCTCTGGCGGTACTAACAGGTTATCAGTCAACAACGCGCGGAAAGTATATTGGAGTTTTGGCACTTCTATGCTCATCTTAAGCCCGAGAGCTTCCAGAAAACGGAAGCGGAGTGGACACCGCGATCTAGTGTGAGTGCAAAAGAAGCGTAAACGAGTTGGCGGCTCAGACAGTTTCTCGCATCGATAAATCTTAGTATTTGACTAGGTATATCTGCATTTTTTTCGCACATTGAGGTCGCAAGCTGCGTTTGGAATTCGCCCCTTGAGGATTGTGTTGGGATGTGCTTTTCATTCGGTTTGGTTTTTCAAATACAAACGTTGGTAACTATGTATTTAGTGTCAGCATCCAATTCGGAGTTAATGGGAGTTTGTGAAAGTAAAAATACGCCTGATGTCGTTTCTTTTATGGAAGCAATGCGAGGGGTAAGCGGGGGGGGGGGATATCTACCCGGGTTTCTTTCAGGTTCCAGCGCAGCTGCGTGATTTTCCGCGCACCATAATGTGTTTTCCTAACGATGTGTGGTGCAGGCTTTACAAGGGTGTGTGTGTGGTCCCATGGTGTCTTTTGCAGGGGAAAAAGGTATTCAAAAAGATCACTCATGTGAGCCCTGATGATTGGTGGGGGAAGATGATTTTGTATTGCAATACGGTTGCTTTGAATCCCCCAACAACCCAGGCCGCATCGGCGGCAGGTTGTAAGATCAAACGATGGGGTGCAAACGAAAGCAAAAAAAGAAAAGCGGTAACTTACATAAAAAGAGACTCCCTCATATCCAGACCAGCACGGCAAAGCCAAGATGGACAAATCTATGAGTCCACCACGAGGAGAATCTTAGACTACGTACGGAGACGCTCCACATGTGGACTTTACATCATTTGGTATATGTATGCGCTTAGGATTTATACCTACTGCTGCATATTAGCTCACAACTTTTCTTGATGCTATGTTTAAGCAGTCAAATTTTCTTCAAATGTGCAATTGGTATTTTCCTTTTTCCAATTGAATTGTGAAATTCAAGGAGTGATTACGATAATATTTAGCATGAGATAAAGCATCGTAGGTTTGTACATTTTTGCTTAGAATTTCAAATACACTGTTTTTTCTTCCTAGATATGACATAATTAATATAGATAGATAGCCGCACCCATAAATAGATGAATCTAGCATTATAGCATTAATATATGACTACTTTATACTCAGTCACCCGGCATTCGTCTCTTTCTTTTAAAAGAAATGAGAAATATCCTCGGCTATCTCGCCATAGCCCTCAAGCGGATAGTCAATGGTGATGCGGCCCCGACACATGTCCCCTACACCAAAGTAAAGGTCGCATTTGCCATCCTCTCGCTTCGCCATCGCGGAGGAAAACACGCAATCCTCCAGCAAAGGAATTTTAGCCGGTGCTGGAGGATAGCTCTTCATTTTCCCAATTACTTTTGGATCTATAACCTGCCGCGTCGCTAGTTTACACAAAACGAGAAATTCGTGTAAATAGCCCATGACGTCCCCGATGTTTTTTTTCCCGAGAAGCTGTAATGCGCAATGCAGCCAATCTTGCCATTGGATAAGCGGTAGGCCGGATTTACCCCACCCCAGGTTCCCTCCTCGAATAAATCAATAGGCTTCGCCCCGGCGATCACCTCCGTGCTCAAATAGTGAATACCATTCGTAGTGGTGAAACCGACATAGCTTCCGCATCGCGTCTACGGGAGAAAACACCAATAGGGCCGTCCGTTAGCTCTACCAATCGAATATTCTGTAGGTCGGTCCGGATCTGAGGGAGCGCAAATTCACTGGAGAGCCGCGGAAAAAGTGTCCATAGTAGCTTAGTATATCATTTTTTGTTTTCCTTGTGTGTGAATACCCCCCCCCCCCCAAAAAAAAAAAAAAAAGAGTTCCCCGTTAATTTTTTGTATCTATGGATCTTCCAACTTCCACGAGAACTCTGGAAGCACCGTAAACTCGTCTTTAGGAATTTCCCCCAGAAGGCGTACGCGTGAATTCGCCCACTCCGCGCGCTTTTCTACGCAGCAGAAAAGGTGTCATTTGCCCTTGTATATGAAAGGAACGGAACAATTGCATACATCCTCGCCGTCCACCCCCTTGAAAGTTAGTAAAGGTTTATCACAGATTTTCTTAGTCTTTTCAAACCCAACTTTTGAATTTTTTACATGCTCAAAGGTAGCCATTTCAGAAAGATGTAACTTTTTATCCCCTCCACACGATTTAGTTTTCTTTTGATCACAGGCGGGGAAAAAATTCTTTTTCTTAGGATAATGGGTTGGCTTTCCCTTTATAGCTAGTGAAATCGGAAAGAGTCGTATACATTTAAGAAAGAAAATAGATAAGTTGAAAAATAAGTTGATCATGCATAACTCTTAGCAAGTTTCAATATATGCATGAATTCCTGATTTGCATTTAGAATTGTAAAAGATCTAATTGAGTTTTAAAAATCAATAATGATGCTTGTATAACGAGAATAAAGTCAGTTAGCTCAGGTCACGAAAGTCTTCAATCTAGTTTTTAGCAATTTTTGGGCTTGTAATATAGATATAAATTATACTTTTAAGCTCTGTGATAAGACGAATTGATTTCCCAAACATCCTCTGCAGCCCTTAATACATACCTTTACGGAATCAAACAGTGTTGTTTTCCCAGTAGTAATAATGGAAAACAGGTTATGAAAAAAAATCCTAATTAAACATGTTGCCCCTTTTAGGGCAAAGACAACTGCGAATTGATATATAGGTATTAAAAATTTAATTCACTGACAATCTTGCCGTAGCCTTCGAATGGGTAATCAATCACGACCCGCCCTGTGTGAGAATCCCCAACCCCACTGTATAAATTACATTTTCCATCCTCCCGCGTTGTGATTCCCGATACAAAGGCGCAGTCCGCAAGACGAGGAAGTTTTGGCGTGCATGGCGGGAAACAATCATGGGTTGCGATAATCTTAAAGTCGTGCATCTCAAGCGTGTCGTGATCTAAAACAAACGACGTGCCGCAGTAAATACGAAGCTGATCCCCCTCTTCTTGATCCTGTGGATAGCCATGATGCGAGATGCAGCCCAGCTTGCCTGAAGAGAGTAAATAAACCTGGTTAGGGCCTCCCCAGGCGTCCCCAAAAGCCTGATGTTGAAAATGTTTCGCTATATCTGTTGATTTGGCCAGCCGGGACTTGGGTTCAAGTCCCTTATGCAAAACCTTTCCCTTGATTTAACGAAATTCGTTTTGGGTGTTTGCTCGTTTCTTGGGCAGCACCAGTGCGAGAGATTGAAGCGAACGCTGATGGAACAGAAAAACCGAGGGGTATGGGGCGTAATTATTCCTATGCAACCATATTTTATATGTAACGCTGGCTTGCTTGAGTTTTTGCTGGGAAAGGGGGGCGCTATCCCGCATATCCCTCGACCCCCGCAATCCAACAAATTTTTCATGAAGGAATTTTCTACCGTGAGGCACCTGTTTTCATTTTTAACTATAATTATGAATATTAAAAATATTTGAAACGCAATTAAATTAATTTTAAGCAACTGGTTTGCATTTCCACTAGGTGTTGGCCATGTGCCCCGGTTGCTGAAAATCGGGATTAGATATGAAAAAGGGAATTTGGCCGCTATGTAGAAATTTCGATATGATTTATTTTTTTCTTGAAAGGAAGATCGTGGAATAGGTGCGCTGTATGAGGGTAGGGTGGGGTGGCTTGGGGGGGGGCTTTGGTCTTAAAATTAAAAGGAACTGTTTCAGCCCACGCTCTTGTGGGGGGGGTGCGTTATCTTTGTCGTAATGGGGTCCCGGTTTATACAGTTTTCGTTGCCTTTGATTGGTTTAAATTCCAGATTAAAACCCAATTAGGTTTGAAATACTCATATTTAATGATCTATTTTTCTTTACAAATTATTTTGTAGCCACGATGCCTTCCGGCCGCTTGCCCTCGTGTGGGGTGCCCCTGGCGCGTTGGGGCGCCTCCCCCCGGAACGCGGGTATGGGTGATGCGCGTGCCCTTGTGCTCGATTAAACCCCTTCAAATGTTTTGCGGCGTTGGCTTTTGGTGAGTGGGTTTAAACGGTGGGATTTCTAAAACAGTGAATATTCACTCCCCTGCTTCCAGAAAATATGGGAATTTACAATATAAACATATTTTTGTTTTTTCGAATAGGGGTTTTCAAAGCCATCTTTGATGTGCTATTTTGAAAGCGGCTTAGAAAATTTTAGTTGGATTGCCAGAATCATAGGTGATTCTTCAAATTCCCATGGCGCAGGAAAGGGGGTCTGTGGGTGATCGTCGGTTTCGATAGCGCGTTGGCCCCTGTTCATAAATAAACTTGATGGCTTCCAAATTCGCATTTTCTCACGGGGCCGGGGGGTTGTAAGGGGCCCTTGGCGCAAGGCCCTCCCCCGCCCAAATTGAAATCAAATTCGTTTTTTTAATAAAATCCTGATGGCCCTCGACCCCCCCCACACACTATTCAAAACGTTTCGAATATATCGTCAAGTTGTTGTTTCAAACGGTGTGGCATTTGGGGGGGGGGGGGGCATTGGCTTAATGTTTTTTTGAGCCCATTGCCCCTTTTTAATGCGCGGGCTTTTTCGGTGTGTGTTTTCAAAGCCATGCCCCCTTGAAATTGCGGCTCGGGGGGTTGGGTGGGTGGGGGGCCTTGCATCTTTGCGTTCGGGTATGCCGTATTTATCGCACGGTTGTTTTCTCTTCATTTTAGCATCAGCATCCAAATTTTAACTACGATATTTTCCCCGTGCGCCTTCTGTGGTGTTTGCCTCCCCCCAGGGCCCTCTCCCAAATCCTGATTGGGCCCCCCGCCCACCCCCCTCTAAATATCGATTTGAACCATTCTTCTTGTATTATGATGTTGGCGAACTTTTTAAAAGCATTTTGAATTCAACAGAAAAATCGCGTCGGCATAATTTTGGCTGCATCCAGAACTATGTGTTTTTGACTATTTTCCCGCCAATGCTAAACACGATTTTATTTTCCAAGTATGCCCATTTTGGCCCGCCATGGAAGCGGGGGGGGGGGGGGGGTTGCCATCCATAATGGGGGCTTTGGCTTTTTGCGGGGTGGCCCCATCTCTTCTTGATGGGTTTTGTTTCTGCTTTCTTCTATATCCATGGGGGCGCATGTTCTTGGGTTCATGCCATTTTCAAGTTTTGCATTTGAATGTTTCTTGTTCCATTTTTTTTTCGAATTTGGAGGTATCTCCACTATCCGGTGGCTAGCGGCGCCATAAATTTTTTTCGGATCTCCAATAACCTACGGGGGCTAGTTTTCCCGAGGCTGTTCGCTATTGGTGCATGTGTTTTGGAGCGCTTTTCTGGGGATGGCCATTGTTTGCGCCGAATCCATGGAATGCGTCTCTTTTTTTTTCGGGGGGCGCGTTTGGTTATACATGGATTCGGTTTGGCGCCTGTTTTGATTACATCCGGGATGCTCCAATCTTTTGGATTTCTTTTCCGATTCATATTGCCCAATGCGGATGCGAGTGCCTGAAATCGATTAAAAGTTCTTGTTTTGGGTCGTCGTGGCGGGAACCGAAGTTAAGATTCTCAAGAATTTCGGGATTTTGAACCCCCCCCCCCCCCCCCACCTCTCACACAAAACCTTTTAAGTGGAATCTATTGCGTCTTGCCGTTTTTTACTCAAATGGTTGGAAAAGGCTTATTTTTTTTTTTTGTAAAACCATTAAAAGCTTAAACTTTTAATTGTGACATGAATTGGGGAAAATTTTTACTATGAAAGCACTGAAACTACAGATAACGAGGACATTTTCGCAATACAGGTAGTTAAAAGGTACATCCTTATCATGCGTGTTTTAAATTTAACAATATAGTATTTAATTCATTTTTCATAACAAAAGAGTTGCGTTTCATTTTGTTCATACCCATTAGGCTGATACAATTTAAAGGTCCCCAAATCTGTGGGGGTAGGTCGGAAAATGAGTTCCGAGTGTCTAAAACAAGAATAACAACATTACTACTACTACTACTAATAACGATTAGTTTCTCTTTTTAAGAGAATTGAAACCCGCAACATGAGTAGTTTTCCCTTTGTCCATTGTGATTTCTGGTAACTATAATCACTTTTCTTTAGGTCTTTACTTTGGTCTTAGCTCCTCTACAGTTCCTGGAACTATCTCTATTAACAGGATTAGATTCATGAGATATCCATATTCTTATACCTTTAGGTTCATTATGTATACACCTTTATGTACAAGATGTTAAACTGATAATGAGCTTTAGCGTTGCTGCAATCTAATTTATAAAAGTGGGATGCTAAATCCCATTGTGTAGTGCACTTGTAAGGTGGGGGCCTTATTCTGTTATCTCGTCTTACGATATTTATTTTCTAATAAAATATAATGAAGCCATGATGCATTTCCAGTCGCTGGTTCATATTAGCTTGCGTTTAAAAAGTAGCTTATTATTTAGGACGCAAGACTACGCTGTGTCTTATTCACTTTTGCTATTTTTCAAGGTAAATATTATATAGGAGGGACGCATGGCTGGGATTTTCTCAAAAAACAAAATATTTTCTTTAAATCTAAAGTGGATAGTTGGTGCGTCTGCAGGGATAATTGGATGTAGTGGTACCGGTTTATACATCTATTATAAAAGAGTATGGCTCCCTGAGTACCTTGAACAGCTTGAACTGGCAAAAAAAAAGGCCCCTGTGGGACACATGAGGCTGCATCTTTCCCGAACTAACGATAATGGAAATTCTTACACTGAAATAGCCACAATGCCGTTTTTTTTGTTCTACCTTTATGTATTCTATCGGATTGTTTTGCTTGCAGTCGCAGGCATACCACTTATCTGGTATGCCTTTTTAAGCTTTGGACCAGGGCTTTGCTCTCGCTGCTTGTTTTACGATAAAGTCCTTTGTTTCCTCTCTTTTATGGGGCCTAGTTATATTAAGCTTGGGCAGTGGATCGCTACACGACCCGACTTATTTCCAATAGAGCTGTGTAATGGATTAGAGCGATTGTATGATAAAACCGAGCCACACTCTTGGAGTCATACCGAAAAGTTGCTTCGTCGTGAATATAAGGATGGCGCTTGTTCTGGAAATAATGCGTTTCATTATCTAACCGACGTCGAAAAGGTACCAATCAACAGTGGAAGCATAGCTCAGGTTCATCGAGCAAAGCTACGAGAGAGTGTTGATGGTGTACCAAGCAGCACCGAGTTAGTTGTCAAGGTTACCCACCCGTTTATCCGGGATAGAATTGCAGCGGATTTAACTGCGATGTGGCTTTTTGTCAAGGCGGTTAATGTTATAGTACCCGGGTCACGTTTGTTTAATTTGGACGACGCATTAAGAAGTTTTTCGAGTTTGATTTGCGCTCAGGTCAATTTACGCACGGAGTGTCATAACATGGAGCAATTTCGATACAACTTTAGAAACACAAAGGGAATCCTCTTTCCTGTCACGCTTCCATCGCTTATAACCGACGACATCCTTTTTGAAACGTTCGAGGAAGGTTCACCGATATATACTTTAGATGCGTCGCCAGACAACAAAGATATTGCAGAGCTTGGCTGCCATATGTTTCTTAAAATGCTCTTCCAGGACAATTTTGTACACTCGGATTTGCACCCTGGTAATGTGCTTCTGAGAGAAAGCTCTCTCGGAGGTGCCAAGAAACGTTTTCTCGCCAAGGAACCGAGGCGACAGCTAGTCATCCTTGATGCCGGTCTCGTGACCTCCATGCGAAAGCAGGAACGGAATAACTTTATTTCCTTATTCACCGCGGTAGCCTGTGGGGATGGTGAGCTTGGTTCTGATCTTATGCTCGACAGGCTGCCAGAGAATGTGCACCGTAAATTAAGCAAGGAGAATAGGGAAAAATTTCGAAGAGAAATGAAATCGGTCTTCGACCTGGTAGCTCCCGGGACTGAGGGATTCAAGCTAGGTACTATCAAAATTGGTGAGGTACTCGCAAAAGTACTCAAAACAGTACGAGAAAATAATGTCCCACTCGATGGTAATTTTGCGTCTCTTGTTTTTACTGTCATTGTCGGCGAGGGACTGGGGAGAAGACTTACACCAGACTTCAACTTGTTTGTTGAAGCCGCACCGTATCTGATCGCGTACTTGGAGAAAGATGAGCTGCGTTTCTTAGCCAATAAGCTTAGAGATACATATGGCGTGTCTGGTTTGATTCGAGATACCGTAGATTTAGTTCGCACAGAAAAGGCAAATACTTATTTTGAGGCTGTTGTAAGGAAGTGTATGAATGCTCTCGATTATATATTTATTTCTATAACGGAATAGTCAATGGGTAATGGTGATCATTTAGGTTGTCATATTTATTCACTGATGCTATAGCATTCTCTCACTTCTCACGAGGCAAAGTCACCAAATGTTTTAACTTTTGTACCCCCCAAATATTGTATTTCCTCCTTTCTAACATTTAGGAGAATCGAAGCGTTTTCCTTTAGAAGAGGGTTAAAAAATTGCCGAAATTGATTAGATATCTTTGATATTAACGCGAAACACATTTGGATTAGAATGTCTCAATTACTTCACCTTTCAAAGGAAAATTCCAGCAGTTAAAAAAGCAACTGATTGTCTGGACATGTGCCTAGGAGTCATTTAAGAATGAACAAAGCATTTGTGAAGCATAGAAATGATAAAGTTATCAATATCATCATCGGTGTTTGGTTTGTTTATTCTATAAACCCAATTTTAGTTATCTAATTCTGAAGTCCCACATTGTTTTTTTCCACTAGAAGTTTTTTTTTGCTAGAATTTCTATGGCTTTAGACTTAAACATTTAGTTTTTGATATGCCAAGAGCTAGGTTATTTAGTATATAATCTCGATTAACTGGGTTACGCACTTTCAAGATATGAGATGTTGAAACAACAAGGACTCGTCTGATTGCTAAGGGCAATTTTTATACGTATTTGAAGATATATATATATATATATATATATGTATATATATATATATTCACTTCCCATCATGCAAATTATCACCAAAATGTCATATTTTCACCCAATTATGAAACATGTTGTATTATTACTTTTAAGAAACAGTACAATATAATATTATATCATGCCATCATCAATTTATTGATCACTATGTTGATGCAATATCCTCCTTTTCCATTAATTAAACCATATAGTGGTATTCTAAAAAATTTCTTTCTTCTTATAACAAGTCTGATTAATGTGAAGCATATATTGATGCTTATTATTGATAAGGTAAATTTATCATACCGCAAATCAAATTGAATAAAATAGTCTATGGTCACTTATGGACATGTATAAGACCTTTTATTGATTACCTGAACAGCTTCTTTCTCCCCCCTCGTATAGTCCACTTTATCACCTTAAGTATCAGAAGAGCGTTTTAGTGTGGCGACATTCGTAGTCTACATTTTCTTCTAATATTCCTTTAACCTTTCCATTAATGAACGCACTTTCTGAATTCCTGAAGGAGTTGGACCCTTCTCAGATAGATGAGGCAGTGAAACTCTTGCAGAGAATGAAAAAGACGAAAGAGACCTGCATAGGTGTGGATTCTTATAGTTCACCCAATGACAACAACCCATTATTACAAGATCAAAGTGCCTCTCCGAATAGTAATTTTACAAATGCATCACAAGAGAATTCTTCCTCAAAGTATGCCGACTTTGATACTGATGACATACCGTTGATGTACACGCGTTTTGCTCGATCCTCCGATTTCAGGCCCATCATTCAATCCGACGAGAAGTTGGCACGAAGAGCAGCTAAGAAGGCAAGGCACCGTAAAGAACCTTTAAATCGTATTGACCAGTTTCAAGACAGAGCTTGCGTTGAGATGCCTTTGCACCCGGAGAAACCTTTAGGAAAAAACGGCAAGGAGTCGAATCCCAAAGCTGTATCCGTAAAACCCGTTGCACCCATAGCAGCCATTCGTAATCTCAATAGCTTTGGCTTTCTGACTAGTGCCGCAAAAGCAACCGATACAAACAAAAACAGACTGTTCCCCTTTTTCGTCCAGGACAAGCGCGAGATCCCGGAGGCGCTCCAATTCTGGAAGCCGCGCAGCTCGAGCGGCGACACCACGGAGACCCCGGCCGACGCCCGAACGCCGACGACGCCTTCGTTCGGCGACGAGGCCTCCTCGCTGTTGCACCCGCCGATGTGCGCGGGGGACGGGGCCCCCTGCGCCGATCGCGCGTATTCCTTTCAGGACCTCGTGGAGGCCGGCGGGCGCGGCCCCGGTGACGGCGACCTCAACGTGGGCCCGTGCACGGGCCCATTTCTGCCCCTCGGGCGCCCTGCCACGGACTGTCACAGCGGCGCGGGTTTCTTTCAGAGCGGGGTCGCGGAGCCCTACCGGGGCTTCAACCGCGAGGTCGTCTTCGTGGGGTCTTTCGCGGTTGGGTACGACCCGTGTCAGGCGCGGCCGGCGTACTTTGGAACCTGCAACCCCCTGCCGGGGGGGGGCGGCCGCGCGCACGACGCCTGGCACCAACTCGCGCGCTTTCCGGCAGGGGAGCAGATGCCCCGGTTTCCCACCCTGGATTACGATTACGACTCGGGCGACGACTGGGATGTCATGGACGGCGAGGATATTGGAGCGTCAAGCCCCAGCGATTCCAACTCGAATGCTACGAATGAGTCCTTTAACAGTAGTGATCTAGACTTCATTAATGATGATGATGATGATGACGACTCCGATTGTGAGTTGTATCGGAGAATAATAGAAGCACGTCGGCGACGTTTAAATCGATTGCGTGGGAAGGACAAACTCGTGCCTTTGTTCAGTGGCCCCTTTGTTGCAATTCCCGTAGAGGAGCACCCCTTGCGAAGGTATGACCGACTGGAGGTGTTGCTTCCAGTTTCAGACAGCTATTTTTCATCAATTTTAGAGAATGAGGTACAATTGCAGTATAAATACTTTTCAGATGCCACTAATAAAAACATTCTGGATGAAGATACTGAGGAGACCAGACAACAACAACTCTTGAAGGCTGCTTTGAAAAATAGACGTGAAATGACAGATGATGAGATTAACGCTGTACATAATGTTGTTAATGCGAACGGCAGGGTTTCTGCAAGAGTTATCGTATCAGCACTTCGTGATCAGCATATGTGTGTTGGTGTGTCTAGAGCAGAGATTGAAAGAACTGTTAAGCGCTTTTATGAAAGAAAACGTGGAATCTTGGTGCGCCGTGATCGGCCATGGCTTCCAACAGATGAAAGATTGTTTTGTAAAATCAACAGACAAAAAGTTGAAGCACAATGCAGAGAAGGTATTCATGCTTCAGATCCCCAATCAAACGGTGAGGGTGATGCCATCGATGATCATGTAGGAGCAATAGAGGAGGATGTTGACGCTAACGAAGGTATCACCTTGCTATGCAAGTCGAGCCGGACACTTGAAGTTACTCCATGAAGAAGCTGTAGTCTTCCTGAATCTAAGAGCGAAATTTTCCAGTAAGAATACACCAGAATTCGAATAAAAATGAATACCGAAAATCTTTATCGGGATATTAGTAAAAGTGGCGTTTGCGCATTCACAGTTTTACGAAAGGACTGTGCTACTAATAAATTAATTCTATTTCGAACTTCGTTATTTATACGCTTTTAAGTTTGTATCTAGAGAAAACTGACGTTTTCGTGCCCATGCATGAGTTTAGTGTGTATCGTCTGCTCACGAAATGCAGAAGGTGATTTCAGTCCTGAATGCAGTTCTACATCAATTCAGCATGCATAGTAAAGCTTTTATTGCAATAATTACTATTTCTTCAGGGAAAACTATGAATTTTGGTTCTGAGACAGCCCTTTCTACCCCCTTTTATGCATAAATATGGGGGAGGTACAATGATCATTCGTGGATTTTTTTTTTCGTATGACTGCTTTTTTGAATTTTTGTTTTTTAGAGAGAAATTAATTCACACAAGCCGATGAAGATGAAGTCTAGTTTGTGGGAGATGCTTAGCAAATTTCTCTCAGTAGTAACGTTATTTCGAACTTTATCTGGGTATCGCAGAGGGATTGTTTATTGTGTCTGCTCAAGGATTTGACTGTTGTATTTGACTTCGCTATACATGCCTTATGAAGGAAAATACGGACACAGCGAATGCATGAGGTTTGTTTGGATTGATTGGATGCTGCCTTTTAAAGATTCTTACCTATCAAAAAAGAGATGACAAAGTTATTAAATGACACAGCGTAATGACACTATTTTAATTTACATGACACTGTACGATGAAGAGATCTGATATGGTTGAGAGAGCAAGATTGGGCTAAGCTAACGACAGTGCAGTTTTATCAACGGGAGAAACTTCAAATAGGTTACCATGCTGTTGAGTTTGGTGACTTATAAGAGATTGGTGGGGGAGTATACCACCTAAATATCGTTATGGATAGAAACTTTGTCTTTAGGATGATGGAAAAAATAGACTCTCTACATTAACGGAGGTGAACAGTTACCCAATTTTATGGAGGCAGCTATGTTGCTTGTTTCGGTGCCATCCGCGTTGTTGTCCTTTTACTACGTTAAGCATCGAGATATATCAAAGTTTTCTATAAATTCTACATCGTACTGCACAAAGTCTGTGGTAGCTGAACATACACTTTAGTTTTCGCGTATTTGCGTTATGTTCCATGCTTAATGCTTCCTAGTATGAAAACTTTGTGGTTGATGTTGTGGTACGCTGAACAGGTTTTGATCGATCTCAAACTGTTTCAAAGTGCTAAAATAGCTATGAGTTAAATTATCTGCTAGGGGTTTATATGCATATGGTTATCAATTTAGATAACCACTCTTGTACTTATCTATTGAAAAAGCATAAAATGCGATTTTAGTTCTTTTTTTATTATCCTGTTGGCTCTATTACTTGAGACATGGCTTCTTTTCTACGCATGGAGTTACAAGATTGAATCCGAGATTCTGCAATTGTTGAAACAACACTGGAAACCATGACTTGATTCAGATAACTTCTGTCTCTTGGTATCGTATTCAGCTAGTCATTAATAAGGTTTGTCAAACCTACATGTATTGTAAACTAGCAAGATAGAGTACCGGTCTGCGCATGACTTCTTAAATCTATCAGCCACACACCACAAAGTCTACGTCGTATTATTTTTATCAAAGGATATTTAAAACATTCAAAATGTATCCTTAAACATAATAGGGCAAGCTAATCACATTTCCATTTTTTTTCAATATTCTAATCAACACTTGAACCCATCACATTTATTCTGTTTTTGTTTTTTTTCGAGATCCAGTTGCACAACGATCCTTTTGAAATTTGTGCTATATACCAAAATTAATTGGCACGTGAAATCTCTATGGACATGTTAAAACACAAATAATCCTCTTTTACTGGAGATAGGGCTAAAAAGAATAATAATTTTGTATTTATATATAATATGTCACTTAAAATTCTAAAGATAAAATATAAATAGATAAATAATTATCTATATGAAAGAAAAACTAATATATTTTGTGTAAAGCTTTCCTTAAGACAGTAAAATATTCTTTTTATTATAAAGTACACCAATGACTTAACAATTATAGGATAAATTATTGGCGAGGAACTATATAAAAAGCCTTCACACGAATAGAGAAGAAAGTGTAAGAACCTTTCAAAGCGAAGATTTTTGTATTTAGGTTTATATCCGTTGGGGCGCACTCGTGCGCAACGCAGCGGGGCGGGTGCAGGGTCAGGGAGGGGGGGGGAGGTTCTGGTTTCCTGTGGGCAAGCCCGTGTGGCGGCGTGTATCTCAGCGGGACTGGTGGGTGCGGCTGGGTGTGTTCCTACTCTTGCGTTTAGGATCTGTTCTGGGGAGGCCTTCAACACCGCAGCGGAGTCGATTTTCGCGATAGTGTGGGTGGGGGCGAAGGTTTCGTGGGCGTGGTGTGGAAGGGGCGCAAGGGACGTGTTGGAAGGACATTGTGCGTCCGTGTAGGGCCTTGTGTCTTTGCCGAACCACCACGGGGCGACGCAGGGATGGGAGCCGCGGTGGGCGTTGCTGTGTGTGCTGCTTGTTTGAATGGACTCGCTGGGCCTCTGGGCCACGTCATCGTAGGTGCTGCGCTCCGTGGGGGCATTGGGTGGGTCCGTCGACTGTGCTTCGATATCGTTTGCAATCCTGTCTTTTCTCTTCCCGAGCTTTCTTAGCCTGTGATATCCTAAGCTATTAAGCGTTGTTTCACCACACCACACACAGCGGAGTCAGATTTGCGATGCTCGAGTCGCTCGTGAAGTTTCTTTGTCCTGTGTCGTCCGGCTTCGCCGGTGCAGGCCACGGCGTGGTGCTGACCTGCATCCTCCTAATATCACTGTGCGCGGCGACGTCGTCCGGGGAGACGGTTGTCGGGGGGGCAGGCGAGGGAGATAAAAGACCCATCAAAATACTCAACCTCTTAAAAACGGACCGAGAACGTATGGAAAGCTTGGTGGATGCTCTGTGGTCTGGTGTGAACGCTGCCCTCTACAACATCAGCTTTCGGGGGGGCGGTAACCGAGAAATTCAGTTTATTAACATATCCCAAAGCGACATGTCTGATCTTCCGGGTACGATTGAGAAAGCTGTGCGAGAGGAACCTGGTCTAGTTGCGATTCTGGGCCCATTCATGCACGACCACATCACCAAGGTGTTGGCAAGTGGCATTGTCAAGCAAAGTGGCCTTGTGTGTCTATCGCCTTTTTTTTCATCCATAAGTCAACGCACATGGACGCCGAACGCCTTCTTCACGCAAGCCGATCCCCGTGCCGAGATACTATTACTTTGCAGGTACATTGTGCAAGTGCTGCTGGTGAGGCGGGTCGGCATTATGTACCTCAGCGGGGCCGGCTACGGTGAGCATGAGTCCATTTTAGCGTCCAAAATACTCAGTACCAGTTACTCTAATATGAGTGTCATCTACTACAAAGAGCCGTACGATTCAAGCTTCAACAAGACTGCTTTTAATGAGTTTGCGAAACAGAGGCCACAAGCCGTCCTCATCTTCGGTACAAGCTCCGATCACACTGATGAATTTCTGAGGCAATGTCTGACGGCGGAGGAGACGGCGGATGCCGTTCTGTTGAGTACTTTGATGGGGCAGGGTATGATCACGAGTATTTACGCAGATCTTGCTGCTAGTGATAGAATTACCGTATCCGATGGGCAGCTGATTATGAGTGGGACGAACCTGCAGGCCACGGATATGGAGCATCACTACGTTAGCGTATTCCGTGATCAAATGACGCTGTACAACGCAACCAATAATTACAGCATGAACTTCAGCATAGCCAACTGGAATGAGTTCGATCATCGTTTCACTGATGCGGATTTTATGTTGTCTGGGTGGATTCTAGGCAGCATCATTGCAAGGTTTTTAGTTTATGAAAGGTGGGTTAAGAACCCCAAGAGCGTCCAGAAGCATCTCTTCTCTCAGAATTCCTTCGTTGTATACGACGACTTTATCGTGGGTGCCTACGGGGGTACGTGCACTGAGTCTTTGAGAGACCAGGGTGCGATGTGTGAGTGCAACCAGGGTGCGCACACTGTCTACCTCAAGCGGTACTACGCCAACGACACGATGAGGAACGTTAAAGAGTTCAATTACACTTACCCTAATGCAAATTGTTACCCCCGAGAGGATGAGAGTGCACTCTGTGTCGCTGTAGTGGCGCTGTCGATCAGAGAGGTGGAGTATCTTTCAGACGCAGCTGAAATGATCGAAAATGTGGCTGAAATGTCACGAGAGTTTTCCCTCCACCATTTCAAGTTGCCATTCGCGACTAGTATCCGACACCTTGATGTGTCAGCAGCAAGGCTTGCGGAGGATGTGCTGAGATACACCAACAACTACCATTCCTCTATCTTCTTCGGCCCCACGACTACCGACATGCCTGAGGGTATAGTGATGATAGACCCCATCTTTAAGCGGCCTCGGCTCAATGGCTTCACGAGGAATACAAGCGTTGTGATCGTGCCGACGCTCGAGCAGCAGTTTTTTGTGCTGGCGCAGTATCTGTCGGACGATAGCGTGCAGCACAAGGTGTCGTCCAGGAAGCTGACGGCGGTGGTGCGCGGCCTCACGCCCGCCGAGTCGCAGGCGATTTTGGAGATTGTGAGCAAGACCGCCGTGACGTTCCGCCTCGCGGTGGCAAAGAGGCTCAGCATGAGCGACGACGATATTCTGACGTCCGGCATTGCGTCGGAGGGGCACACGCTTCTTGTGGGCTTAGACGCAGACGACGTGCAGCGCCTTGTAGATTTCCTCCGAAAGAATCCGAATGCCTGCGTGGTCTTGAGCTATCGTGACTTCTCGCTGCACTACGATGCGATCCTGGCTGCGTTCAGGGAGGTGCCCACCACTGTGCAGGCCCGGCTGCTGACGATGACGAACCTGCCGCTCTGGACGGATTACACTCGTGAGGCGAATGCAGCTACCAAGATTCTGGGTCAATTCCACATGGCCATCAACGACCGAAAATACCATACCCCCCTTGGGATAGAATCCTTTGTCGTGTGTACTCTTCTGATTCAGCTGATGGGCGAGACTAGGGACGACAGCAAGCTACTGGACGCGTTTTACACAGATGCGACAATTACGCTTAAAGGGGACCTACAATTCGGACCGTACACGAAGGTGTGCACCTACACGCCATCGGGCGCTGTAATCAACTGCACCTTCAAGAGTAACTACGGTGCGCGCGACATTTACATGTTGTCGATGGAGCGTGTGCTTAATGTGTCCGTTCCGAATGACTACCCACCCACAACCCCTCGCATATTCTATCGTGTGCCGTCTCACAATCGCGGCTTGCCTGCCAGCGCTATTGCAGGCATTGCTGTGGGCTGCAGCGTGGCTTTTATTCTGCTTCTCATGTTTTCAGTGTGGTCTTTGTGCAGGAGGAGTCGGGACAACCGCAACGCGCCGTGCGACGTGCACCGTCCCGTGACGCTTGTTTTCACAGACATTGAGAGCAGCACGGCGCTGTGGGTGGGTTTTAGTACAAATATAGTGGTGAATGTGCTGAATTATTGTCACTTTACGCCGTTTGCGATACTTATTGTATTGTTATTGAATCTTAGTCGTTGTTATATTTAAGAAACCTATTCTATTTTCTTATTCTTCCATAATTTTAGCACTTTTGCGTTTATTCATTTTCAATTTCGCGTTGATATTGTATTCGACATTTAGAATAGTCTAGCAAATACGTTTATAAGCGTATTTTTCAGCGAAGTGCTTTTTTTGATGTCAGCAGAATCTCAGGCTTTTACTCCTAAAAGTCAGAGCTCTTGTGATACTGCTTCAGAACTTATTAACCGGGTTTAGAGTATTAATGTTGACATTGTTCAGGTCAGCATTTTTTGAACATGTTTTAATTTGTGGAGCTGGTGTTGCTTGCCTTTCGTGAGCACTAGAATCTACGCTATGACTTACCTTTTACAGCATACTAGTTTTAGAGGGGTAAACAATGTGTAACGTATATCGATGAAACTCTCTTGCAGCTTCTCCATGCGTGATTATGACAAAGCTATCCCTGAAAACGATTGTCATATGAAAATAGCTGCAGGGATATCTACAATGGAAAGCATTTTGAACAGATCCAGAGTATTATTGAGCTGGATGGAACAGCTAAAGCGAACTGTGGTTTGTTTCTACCATTGGATTCCCGGTGATGATAGTTGAAATCATGAGGACAAGGTTTGCATGTATATATATAGCATAGCTATTAACAGTCAGATTGGCTTGGGGTCACGAGAAGTAAATCATTGCAGAACGATGCTCGAGATTTTGTATTGCTTAACGGTTTTATTGCCGCCACCAAACGTGGATATTGACACGCAGGCTATGACAACTACAGCTACTGAGATAGCAGCTTTTCTGCCTAAAATTGAAGTTCTTCCTGCGCAACTGTCTGTTCCAAGACTCCTGTTGCTACCTTCTACTTGAAATGGATCATCCCGCACCACCTTATTATGATTTATTTGCCTATACTTAGTTTCTATTTCAACCCCCACATGCAATGCAAGAAAGATGTTTCCATGTGAAGCTGCCCATCTGGTCTAGATCAGAGCCCTCTTTTCGCTTTGCTGCGAAGCCGCAGCGTGTGTGTGCCTTTCTTTCACCAGTCAAGTGGCAGTGCGATATGATATGTCAATTTTTAGCCGTAGTCAGATTCCTCTATGACATTCTTGGGTGTTCATAATACGAAATACCAAGGGCTAACCATACCTTGGCTTCAAATACACATGGGTTGCTTATTCAAAAGCGGACAGGCCTTTGCCTTCAGCCGTTCAAAATTGCTTGAATGCATAACGTTGAGTAGTTTAAATCTGCCATGCATATCCAGGCCTGCCCAGTGGCGAAGTATTTCTATAGAAATATTCAGAGGAACAATGAAGGTAATTGATGAGAAAAGTGGTAAAGGGCTATTATCTACTAAAAATATAAAGCGAGGCCTCGTTATGTTCTTTTTATTTATGCATACGTATTTTCAAATTCACTATTGCCTTTAAAATAACACTGACGCACCTTTTTGGTGTATTATTATTATGTAAATTTGTCGATTTTCATTATTATTTTGCTCTTCGCATTGAGATATATGCATTTTTATGAGGGAATTTGTTCAAGAGAGCGGAATCTTGAACCATAAAGTTTTTTAGTGTTCATTGAAGATGCATTCTGATAAGCATTCGTTTCTCTCTTCTTGTACAGGGACAATACCTACCATGCACTAGACAGGGAGGTCAATTTATTTACTCTTCTACAACTAGCAAGAGTTTGTTTACTACTACCTGCGGGCTCATTTTTTTCTTTTTGTTCTAGAATATACTCTTAGTTTTATTTTCCTTGATACTGCTTCTAATTGCATTACTTCTAATACTTTTCCTTCGATTTGTTTTATAAACCCATATTGTTGGACAATAATTGTTAATGTTGCTATTGATTGTTTTTTTTCCTATCCTATTTGCGTGTGCACAACATTACCCAAGATCTTTTTGAGATTTAGGGTGTATAGAGATTGCAACCACTCTTCCTTACCCAGAATAAGCAAAAAAAAAAGATTAACACCGAGCGAATTGGAGTCACTAAGCGGGGTTCTTATATATATATATATATATATATATATATATATATATATATATTGATGCTCGTTGTAATTGTTTCATTCTTTTCGGTTTATGAAAATGTAGGATAAAAAAACTACACAATCAGTGCATATATTTCTGTCTGCGACAATATATACATATATATCGTATTTGTATCAGCTGTTTTTTTGACAATTTTTTTACTGGTTGGTTTTATTCCTAAATTCTGACATTTTTTTCCCAAATTTATTACAAACTTTATACTTTTTAATAATATTCACGCATATAAGTAAAATATAATCAATTGAATTAAAGGAAAAGGTTTACAATTTCTTAGTCCACTTAAACCAAATTCCTTTTTTTTTAGCATAGAAAACGTGCAATCGTATTGGTTCCTTCTGTCTATTTTAAGTATATAGCGTTACCTGTCCATAGGTTCTTAGGCTACGGGCAAGGTAAAGTGACAAAATTTAAGAGTTTTTTTTTAGGTCATCATTGGTTGACATTTTGTCAACGAGCGTATCGAGTACAACTACCCTGGGTGTTGTCGACACTGTCCCTATAGGTCAATTAGATTAGAAAAGAGGAGATCTTGGAGGGGTGTGTAGTGACGCGTGGGTCTTTATAACTTATTTACTCATAACAGATCAGACCCTTTCAGCATTTTGTTTTCACTTGCACATTTATTTCCACCTTTTCCGTGGATCTTTTGTGTGTGGAAAAGAAAAAGCAGGGTCTATACCTGAGTTTTAGGGTGCAGGTATAAATCTCCTTCATTCAAGTCTGGTGTGGCCGTAGAATTTTTGAGTGTGTTCATATTCCCTTATCAGCTCACTTGCTTATCTGAAGGATTTTTAATATATAGGTAAATTGCAAAGCTATTGGGGGAGGCATATTTATAGACTATTTTTTAAAACGCGAAAGTTTCATTGCAAATCGCTCTAAGTTTTTTAAACTTCGAATAGTTGGAGCGCTCCAAGAAAAAAACGAAGACTTTGTAATCTGTTTGCTTTATACAGAGAGCAGCAGATTACGGTCGTAAACAACGGTCCTGGCTATTATCGCCATTTCAAAGAATATTATAAACCAATCAAAACTAATAATAGTCGTTTAATGTCACGCATGGGAGCTCTTGTTACTACCAAATCACTGCCGCAGTTGGAGAATGGAGAGGGCTCACCACAAAGTCATACAGCTTTTATGAATGAAAAGTCGGTTACGCTCACGCTACCTAGTGAGATTAGACCGCCATGTTTACAATGCCGCAGGTATAGTTCCAAGGTTTCTCTTTATGACACTCACAAAGAGGTCGATCAAGTATTCTCAATCGGAGAGCCGACAACTGGTGTGTCTTCGTTATCATACCTCGCTACCGATCCGATAGTCAAACTACCTTCATATAATATACCATTTACCTATACTAGAACATTATATCGTTCGCTATTGTTACAGGTTTCTATATTATTCCAAAAGGGATTTAGGGCAAGTGGTCTTGTAACACGATTGCGATTCCTTCAAATATTGCTGGTATCAGTACTAATGTTGGTTATTTCGTCAATGACGGTGGAGGCGACTATGAGTTTTAATCCAACCAACGTTGTGCAGGCGTCAATGTATCAGACAATTCAGCTCAGACTCACAAGCAACCCTCTTAAAGGAGACCCTCCAATTGTTAATAATGATGAAGTTTATCTTTTTATCGACCCAGGTCCTGGTCCTGCGACGGAATGTAAGTATGATCTAGCGAGGCAGCCACAGGAGATGGGACACTTCAAAGTTACGGATGCAGATGGTGATGGCAGCCTGGGTTATGTCGAACTGCCTATTCTTAGTAGCATGTTTTCTGAAAACTCTAGCTACGTACTATGTTACCTTTCTCAGGGTCTAAAGCTTGCGATGATCCTTCGACGATCAAGCGACAGATCCGGTAGCACTGCGCTATTAATATGGCCCCCACTTTACAAACAGTATGATCTCTTCCCAACTAACGCAAGTGGTGGTGAGGGGATGGTTAACTTGCGTCTCTTGGAGAACGAGCTACCGAAGAACAGGCCGCACAATAAGGCGTTTCGTAAAAGCTTTACTATCTTCCTCCCATCCTGCGTCCCCAAATTGAACTGTTCGGACTTGAACGCGCTCACAATAGCCTGTGATGCCGTTGGCAGAGACTTGGAACAGAGGGGATCCGTAGATGGCGTGATTTTGATTTCTTACTTATCTCACCCCAGCGTAGCATCCGTGGCGGGAAATTTTGTTGTGCCATACCTGCCCAGCTCGCGTGGGTATTTCATCTGCGCACCTTACTGTCCCAATGATGCCGTCAACTGCGGCTCTCCAAACGGCTCTATGTCGTACACTGTTGTTGCAGCGGCGACTCCCGTGCTGAAGTTTAGCCCTGCAACTCCAGGGGTGTACAGCTGTGTCCCAGAGAAACCCCAGGCACGGGAGGAGGGGAGCTTAACTTTCCATGGCAATGGATTGTCTAATGTAGACAAGGTCAAGATTATTGTGCCAAGTGACGAATGCACTTCCCCATCTGCTTCGCTGATCGGCAGTATTGAGTTCAGTGATCTGGAGTATACACCTACAGAGAATAAAACTTCTATCCAATTTGTCAGGTTGGATCTTCTTGACAAAACGATCACTGGTAAGGTTTGCTACTGGCGCCACGCTTCAGGGATGTGGTCGAGTGCCTATCTTTCACAAGACAACCAAAATCCCGATTTTACTATTGATCCCCTTCAGCCTAGTCATTTTACCATTTTAACACCATCACCAGGTGTCGGGCAGACTATTACGTTGAAGTTTGTTGGAAATGGCTTGAATGGCAGCGCCGACAGAGCTTTCCTTTCCCCCATGGTTGTTTCAAAGTCATGCTCACCGATTTCAGATACCGAGGATCTGTTTGTGTGCACTATGACTGGTGCCGCCACTCCGCTTTGCAATGTGAACGTCGACCCACCGTTAAACCGTGAAATGAAACTTTTTGTTTACTACTGCAAGGTTGGGCGTGCGAATTACGCACAACTGCGTGATACTGTCAGTCTTGCGGCGAGAAATCCTACCTATACATTGTCCTCGCTTCCGATGTATGGTGGACAGTTTATACGTATGAAGTTTACCGGAAAAGGCCTCTCTGCGAATGATGAGGTAAGGATTATAGAGTATGGCAAATCCTGCGGTAGTAGCGCTCAACCCTTTGCCAATATCAGTCTTGCTAGCCTTAGGGAAGTGAAGCCGGGAGAAGTCTACAGTTGCAGACTGGTTGGACAAGCAGATGTGTGCCTCACTGTGTGCTATCACATAGCCAACTCCGACACATGGATCGTGACCCATAGTAGTTTCAGTTCCTCTGAGTCTGTGTCTGCGTCGTGCCCAACGACCGCGCTTTACATCGCACCCTATCCAGGGCGATATAGCTTTCCGATGACAACAAAGGCAAATCCCATCACTGCGTACGAAACGGCTCAAATGCGTATTAATAATATGAAATCATCAAGGTCCAATATTTTAGTAAGAGTAAAGGTCGTGCGCATGCCTGACAGTTGCGTTCTAAAGTTATGTAGTGGTAAGCCTGCCTGTGAGACAGAGGTTTCAGCCCATGACTTCGTTAGTAACTTCATGCATTCGAGCCTATCTGCGTATGTGATGGTTTCTGAAGTAAATACAAACTATGTTGTATGCATTTCACTTGTAGAAGGTGAGCCGTTTTTCCCTGTCTTACCTTATTGGGTTCCAGAAGCATCCGTGAATGTGAGCACGTATGGCTTCAAGGCTATCACACGGAACCCTGAGTTGTCTTCCTATAATCCGAAAAGCTGGCACGTGGGCATGTCAACACTCGCAACTATTTTTTCTGGTGCCGGTCTGGAGTCCTCGCGCGACCGAGTGTACCCCGTAGCAACCAACACACTCCTCGGGAATCAAGTTTGCCCACCACCAAATGATACACCACCAATGATCCTTGTCCCGTCCATGCATCCTGAAAGTAGTACAACCGAAGCGGTGAATGTAACGTACGCCCGTTCCGACCTCATTACCGTAGATGTAGTGCACTTTTGCTACGAATGGGGGAGTGCCTCAGACACGGGCTCCGTTGAAGGGCCGAGGCGCATGTCGTACGCCGGTTATGTTTCTCTTGGCTCTGCCATTCCTTCATCCTTCAAGCTTGCGAATGTGCCGGCGGATGGGGAGTATTACGCCACAGATTCGGTCGTGATGATTTTTCTTTCAGAGAGTAGTGGAAATAACGTGCTCTCTGTGAGTAATGATGTCGTGTATTTTTATCGCTTCGACAATTCCATGTACCCGAACCCAAACTGTTACTGCAACCCAGCTACTTGTCCCTCCTCGCTAAAGACGTCCTACAGTGATGCGATATTCACCAATGTTACGACATCTGGAGTATTGCCTGGTTCCCAGGTTAACTACACCAATTTCCATGGATTTCGAAACTATAAGGTAGATACCACTTACGTCGTCTGCTACACTGTAGGGTTCTTCGCGCATACTGACGTGTATATGGGAAGGTTTATGGTAAGGTTGGCCAACCCAATGTATTATACCATGCTCAAAAGGGATGAAACAGTAAATTACGCTGGTGAGGTCATTGGCATTTTGGCTTATCGTTGTCTTGATATCAGCAGCTGCAAACCTCTCACAAAAGACGACGAAATGATTCTGATACCCAACACAGTGGAGTGCGCGTCTGTATACTCTGCGGACGCGTTCGCCAATGTAGTACAGCGCATTGGTGAGCCAGTCATTGCTAGCGATAACGGGCTTACATATCTACAGCGTTTTGTTGTAAGTCAGAACGGGTCATACAGAGTCTGCTACCGCCGGTCTAGCAAACGCGCGGGGGGTTTTGCTGAGCTTGCATTCACTTCCAAATTTCTTGCTGAACCGATAAAGGTAGTGAATGCGGATCCATCATTTTTTGAGACCATCCCGGCGGCTCCCTCCGAGGGTCAGTTTCTCATCGTCAACCTTCAATGTAGTGAAGCCGAGTGCAGCAGTTGCAGTGTTCTCCGCCTGGTACAGGGTGCAAACGCATTCTGCTGGGACCTGGCGACGAAAAGCCAAACGTATATTAGTACTGATTGCATAACGACGACATCAATTCAGTTTCCAAATCAGTATATTGCGGCGGGATCTTACACCGTCTGCTACGGAGGGGGAGACATCGAGCATACGCGGCGTCTTCCAGGCACGCTGGTGGTGTCCAAGATGAACCCGTCTAGCTATGTTTCCACACCGGACTCTGAGAGAATTATCTTCACGAATCAGGTTTCAAACTTCTCCTTGCGTATTAAGGGTGATAATCTTGGAGTCTATGACGAGGCCTTTTTGTTGACCTCGAAGTTCTATTCTTGTCATGATTTGTGCACATTCAAGATCCAGGATAACAGGACCCTACAGCGGTGGCTCGCACCCAGCATCGACCCATACCCACTCGAAAAAACAAGCGACGGAGTATCGTGGGTCGTCTCGAACTTGACCAAACGCTTTAGTGTGGGTATGCTTGATGATAATACGCTCTGTAATGGATCTGGGAGACCCTGTGAAATGAAGTTATGTTACAAACGCAAAGACACTTCCTGGGCACCCGTCCCCATCGAATCTTCGCCGCTCATACAAATTGAGCACCCCGACCCCTCTACTGTCTTGTTTGACAGCAATATGCTGATCTCGAATATGTATGTTATGGTAACTGTATCGGGCAGTAACTTAAAAGAAGCGGATAGCCTCGTTATTAATACTGGAATTGTTTGTGATACCGGGGCGGTGGAGGCCGCCATACTTGTAGGAAAACCCTCTGTGGATGAAGCTGGCACTCAATGGCGCGGTGTCCTTCGTCTTCTCAATGGTGGGGCGGACACCTATACAGTGTGTTACACGCGGGAGTCAGGTACCACATCTGAGATTGACAATATAATATTTCCAGATTCGTCCAGTTCCATGATTAATATCCTTCCTAGTCCGCTATACGCAGTATATAGCAAACTAAACTTTACTTCACCCTATTATGGTATCACACGATATGAGGAAATGATTATTGGGGCGTCGTTTACAGACGATGGGAGCGAGGTGGTCCCACTAACGATTGTACAACTCATATATGCAGACCCCTCTAGGGCCGAGTGTAACTACGCACCTTTCCTCAAAGACACCAACAAAACTGCACAGTTTCCAGTAGTTCAAAGCTTTACTGAAACCAGTGCCGGGTCAGGTGTATTTCAGGGCCGCCTGATGACAAGTCCAGATGTCTACATGCTTTGCATGAACACCTCGAAGGGATTGTTCCGTGTCGATAAATTCCCACCGAATCAACAGGGAAAAGCGAAAGTCGCCGTGAACTGGTTGGCAAGCTTAGGTGCGCCTACGAGTATACCGAAATATTCTATTGTCATTGGTGGCGAAAGTCCAGATTCTTACGACGTATTCCCAAATGAACCTATGATGGGGCAGCAAATTCAGTTCAAGTTTTACGCCCCGATCACGTCCTCCACGACCAGTAAACCTTTTACATTGGAGGACACTGTACAGATCATTTATGGGGATCTATTCGACTGTGGCTTCCGAAACACTACTATCCTTTCTGAAGGCCACGTAAAGTTGATTTCAGATACAAGCGACCGGATCACCGCCTTAGCCGAACTCGTTCTACCGGATGTCTCCAACATCAACATTGATGTGCCTTCGGCGAATGTAAATTATAGCTTAACGGTATGTTATCGCAAGAAATCCGGAACGTTTGCCACTGTGCCGCGCCCCAAAACAACCGTGGATCACAATCTACACGTTATGGAGACGATACCAACACATTGGAGCTCGATCCCGATGCAACTGCAGGCCCGCGCTTCGGCTAACATAACGTTTCTTGGCAATAACGATACACCATGGTATTTAGGAGCACAAGACAGCGCTTTCTTGGTCCGCGCTCCCGACAAGAACAAGGGCCCGACCAACTCGGAGCTCTGTAGGACAGGTTCCCGAGTCTTGAGCTCTATGGGGTTAGAGAAGGATGGCATCAATACGATCTGGCGCGTTCCTTTAGGTAAGCTCAAAGAAGGAATTTATCTTGCGTGCTACATTGCCGAAAGCAACGGGGAAGCGATTTATGTCAGCTCGCCAGAGCTTCTGGTTGTATACCCGCTTCAGTCACCAACTGGCGCCTACTCGAACAACCATGCCCATAGTAATGTTCTTAATGCGTACCGTGGTGAACGTTTTTATATATTTTTTAACACATCCGAGGAGCTTCGTGTAGTCCTTAATGATGGACTCACTCCAGCATCCAAGCTTGTGGGGCGTGATGTGGTGAGCATCTCGCCGCATCGTGACTGTAGCGCTCCTCTTCAGAGCGACAGAGTCGCCGAGATCCCAGCCTCCTTCGGATACAAACCACTGGACGAGAACATGAACAGCGTGGGGGTTCCTGTCCCCTATATTCATCTTAGAGTGCGAGCGGAGTCGGGTACATACTTTGTCTGTATGCATCGCACAGGGCGGGAGCCTTGGCAGGCGTATTACACTAGCAGTCTCGTCGGAAGTGATGTTCATCCCGCAGTGCTAACCATCACCGACGCGCCTGTTACAGAATTCACAACAACTCCAGTGTCGCCTCGCGTTTTTGTTAAGCGGACAAGCGTCCATCTCTCCTTTTCTCCTGGATACACGTTAAGTAATTTTAATCAACTTTTCTTCGTTCCTTTCCGCAATGATGCGATATCAGCAGAGGATGAGATAAGCCATGATAACTGCTATCGCCCCCCTACTCGTAGTGAGGCTGTCTCCGAGGCTGTAGTCTTGTTGAACAATAGCTTACAGGTCACCTTAACGACAATGGACTTAGAGTGGAGCTTCAGTGATACTGGAGCCTATTTACTTTGCTTCCAATTGATTGAACAACCAACCGTGGCATCGGTTTTCCCCTCTAAACTGAACGTTTTGAATCCGTCACCAATTTTCTATGAGGTGAAGCCTATTATCGCTAAAGGGTCTGCTTTCGACATGTATATCACATCGCTGGACCCCATATTTGAGAATGACAAAAACCGTATGGATATTTATATATTACCAAGTGATGCCAACATCGAGGCCCTGCCCAACTGTTTGGGAGCTAATCCACCAAGTGGGGGCGGCACAATATCGTTCACAAGCTTCAAGAACACCAACAACAGTTATGCTTCGGTGAGTCCTGTCATCAACGATTCAGGCTATTTCTTTGTTTGTTTTCTCACCTATGATCAGACAATGGCTTTCCCTGTACCCAATCATGCTGGTTATTATTCGTTCTCTGTCGGTATTACAGGAGCGCAGAAATATGAGGTTAAGCCGTCAAATCCGTACCTTGGCCAGGTTTTAAAAATCGCTATGAAGGGAAGCCTGCTGAGTGATAAAGATCACGTTAAAATAGTTTATGTTTCCCCCAAGAGGCTGACAACGTTAGTTTATCCACAGGAGGCCACGATAGGGGAAAGCTACGAGAAAGAATGCTCAGATTCGTCGGTAAATGCAGATGCCAGTGCCCCACCGGGAGACACAGTAGGTTCTGTCGTGGAGAGCAGCAGTGGCATCTTGGGATACTACTACCCACGTGTGAATGCGACTGGAAAGTACGTGCTATGCTACCAAAGCTCACCTTTGGGTAATACATGGGGATCAGTCAACAATCCGGAGTTATTCACAGTGGGTGAGGCGCACCCATCCGGTTTTTGGCTACAGCCAGACCCCGTATACGAGACCCAGATCGTGAAGCTTATTGTGCAGGACTCAGCTGGTTTACTGCAGACCCAGGATCGGCTGAAGCTTGTAGCTAGTGAAGAAACGGACAACAGGGGGTTTAGGTGCAGCGATGATGCTCCAGCAAGTAGCGATGTCGTTGTTATTGGGCTTCTAGACTCTGAAAGCACAAAATACGCGTTTGTCTTCCGTGTCTGTGGGAAGAGTTCGACGAGCGTAATCGTGTGCTATCAGTTAGCAGGTACCGACACATGGGCTGAGGTTCCAAGGTCTTCCCCACCCCCAAACTACGTTTTCTCACCGGTAATATTTCTAAAAGATCCTTTTGTGGGGCCTTCTCTGATTCCCAACCCTAAATATACTCCTCGCCCATATGAACCTTTTTCTTTCACATTTACAGGTTCTTCTGCTTTTGAGGAGGTAACACATGTGGGATTTTCAATGGGGTCGCTGGAGGCGTGTACACTGAATGTGTCCTATGTTATCCCATCTTTCTACGTCAAGGAATCAACCGCGAGCAACGTTTTCACTGTATCCATTAATGCCTCTGGTAGCTACACGGTGCACCTCGGGATGAGCGCAAGTATGTTGGATCCAAACATAACTAAGATGGGCAGTCTAGTTGTGGGACCTTGTGAACCGTGTGCCGTGATGCCACCCTACGCGTTCGTAGATCACGAAGTGAGTCTTACGTTCACAAGTTCACGCAAAGGCCTTTCTGAGGGTGACGCGTTACGCTTAATTCCAGGATCGCAAAATCCTTCCGATTTACCATGTGATAATCCTCAAGGTCCCTATAAATCGATGACTTTTGCTCCGACCTCAGTTGCATCTGACGGGAGCTTGACTAGCTTTACGGTTCACACTGGGAAGCTCGCAGATTCCAACAACTACCTTGGGGAGTATCATCTCTGTTACCTAAAAGGTAGCCGTAACTCTGGCGAGGGCAACTTTTCTATTATTTCTGACGATGCAGGTGTGAAAGCAGTCTTTTCCATTTATCCTCTTGATTTCGTGAAGCTAAAGAATGTTTGTCCAAATCAGGGTAGCGTGTATGCTCTTGAAACTGTCGTTTTCAATCTGACCGTTTTCGATGAACATATTTACCCTCATGCAGCATTTGGATCCGAGGATAGGTTCCAGCTTGTTCCACATGATGAGGCGTCAAAAAACACATGCGAAGATATCGATAGCGTCTTGACGCAGCAGGATTCTGGCGATTCTGGTGTCGTATTTCCAAAATTAGAATCTTACGGCATTGCATACTCTAATTGGTACGCTACCATGCCAGTCGTTCGACACAGCACATCTTACCTACTATGCTTCAAGTTACAGTATGATACTACATTCCGGAGTGTACAAACTACAAAATTCATAATCCACCCTGCAAACCCGTACATTCTTTACACGACTCCGAGTGTTATCTTGCCTGAATCGACCAATGCTGTAATCAATGTGGCAGGTGTCGGTTTGGCTACGGGGGATAATGCATTCCTTGTGAGCAACACGGAGTCCTGCGCAGAAACCTGCTACCACCCGCTTCATCCGGTCGAGTGGGACGGCGGCCATAAAAGGGTGACCTTCACCAAGGAGTACATCAACGACACGATGTTTCGCATTACCTTTAGCGGTGCCATACAAGAGGTTTTGACACTTGGAGTGTGTTACCGGCGGAGTGAGAATTTGCTAACTCGTGTCGGGAATGTTCATGTGGGGGAACCCAACCCAACATCATGGATGATCAATTTTGTCCCGCGACTTGGTACCCGGCCAACCATCTCGTTTACCGGCAGGGACCTTACGAAGGACGACCGTGCTATGATTGTTCGGCTTGGTGACAGATGCTATGAGGGTTTCGCCGTCGTTAATGCAGCGTTGTCCTCTATAGATAGCGAAACGCACCAAACGGCATCCTTTTATTTAGCCCTTACAGATGTTGCGAAGGGAGAATACACTGTTTGCTACCTTATTTCTACCATAGGTGCTTATGTTGAAATGAATAAAACCTTGATAGTACTTTCGGGTGGGCCCAATGCTTTTACTACGAGCAACACACCTATGCGGTGGCGTGCTACAGTCGTGTCAATGCAACCGGATCCCGATACTGACCCATACGACCCTCAGCTCAACGACGAAGCGTATATCGTCAACTCCGAGGGAAGCTGCTTTGATGAAGTGCATGCGACGGTGCCTTACGGTACTCCTTACGCAAAACTCACAAATCATTTGGAACCGATGCGTATTCGGGTGGGCTTCAATACTGAGGACACATATATTGTATGCTATAAGCTCGCAGACAGTGGCTATGCACGTGTAGGCTTAAATCTAGTCATTAACCCGATCTCGAGTTCACCCAATACCGTCAACCGATTTCCGATAAACACTTACCAAGGCCAGCGGGTAACCTACAATTTTAGTGGCTACACCGAGCACGACCCTATTGAGACAGGGGATGAGGTTATGCTTGTGGGAAGGGCCCGTGGCTGCTGGGACACAGCTGAAATGGCCCCAGAACAAATCCTAGTGAATTCCTCCCCGCTTTCCAGAATTCACAAAGGCCAGAAGCCACTTGGTGAATGGAAGGCACACATCCCCTCCCTGGGGCCTGACGTCCCAAAGGATATAAAGTTTCCGTGTGAGTACATTCTGTGCTACCGTGATGGAAGACAAGCGGAGTATGTTCCTGTCCCTGTCCCTATTTCCACACCTGTTGCCTCGCAAATTCAGGACATTCATGCCGTCGCCGACACCAATTCTGGCAGTAGCACTGAAGCCAACTCTGACGATAGCCCTGAAACCAACTCTGACGATAGCTCTGAAGCCAACTCCTACACTGAGTACGTTTTTTACGCCGCAGATCCACCCACGTATTCAACACAGCCGGCCATTGTGAGGGTCGGCATGAGCGACGTTCATGTTTCCTTTCCCGGGGCACAGGTGGGTGATATGGCATACGCGGTGTGGTTTGAAACACTGACAGATGAGGTTTGCACCTCGAACTCGATTTTGATATCCTTGAAGGCTAGAACCTATCCACAGTACAGTCTTAATTTGCCAGGTAACCTTTCCGCTGGGGATAACCATGTGGCACTGTGCTACATAAAAGCCGGTGGCACGGTCGCGGAGGTACCTCAGATGCCGAGTATCTCAATAGGAAACCCCAGGGGTTACAAAATGAATACACCTAAGACTTTTTCTGGGTTTCATCGAGAGTACATCCTTTTCAGCATTTTTGGAAAAGGACTAGATGCACAGAAGGATTCGTTGGTGTTTACTGAAACTCCATGTGGTTCGGCAACTAGACCGCTTAATTCCACGCCTGCACTGGCTCGTAAGGGTGACATGGAGACTATATCAGCTGGAGTTAGTCTTGTTGCTCAGTTCAGATCGAGTCGGGACGTATTGCATGTGTACGTGTGCTACGAGTTTGAGAACATTTGGCGTGAAGTGGGCAACCCCTTCACCCTACAGCTCGGGGATCCGTCAACTGCGCAGCTTGAGATTTATAACGGTAACGGCTCCCCGCGTGCCGGACAGCATCTGAGCATCAAACTAGCAAGCAGCGCGTTCATCACACCGGAACAGGCTGATGTTCTTTCCGTGTCCAGCGCCACAGGAGCCGGGACATGGTGCCAAAATTTCACTCAAGATGACATTCAAGAGCCGGGTCTCATTATAGGCACCCCGCTGCTGGAAGTTCCAGTGTGGCTGCACACAGGGACGTCGCGGCTGTGCCTGCGTATTTCAAAGGACGCCCCATGGATGGACATCGCGTCTACAGTTGATGGAGTTGGGCTGGTGGAGGTGCTCGAGGCAAATCCTTCAAGGATGGAAGTCTTTCCTAATCCACCGCGTGTCGGACAGCAGGTCACGTTGACATTCCACCTTGTGGTCCAAAGCGCAAAAGGTGACATGATACGTATCCCTTCTCCAGGATACCAGAAATCGTGCGACACTGCAACCAGTGTGGTAGGGTTTCCGAGCATGATACCTGTGATCGTTGTGGATAAGTTCACTACCCGGGTAACGTTGGAGGACTCAACAGATGTACTGGCGTACCGCAGTTTCAACACCACCGGGGCCTATCTTGTGTGCTACTACAGCGCTCTGGAGGCAACTTGGGGAGTTGTGGGCGGCACATTCAGTGCAGGGACGCTGAACGTGCAGGAATACGTGCCCCAGCGCTGGGTACTCGAGAGCGGGGCCCTTGTTCAGTTCCAAAACTTTACGCTTCGGTTCGACGATGAGCTAGGACAACTCCATCCCTCCGGTGGGGATCTTGTGTGGGCGGCTCCAGCTAAACAGAATTGTGGGGTTGATCCGCATTCCTGTGTGCAATGCATTGTGTTTGAAGTGAATACAACTGCCAGTACGCCCAAGAGTGTCGTGACGAAGCCGAAGTCATCTGGCATTGTCGATAATATGAACCTGTGCTACCTCCTCGCTGGGGCCACAGCATCTATGATGGGAAAATCGATTGACATTAGCTCTGGGCCAATTCGGTGTATCAAGGAGACTGCCATGACAGTTGGTATGCGCCAAGTTGCCACATTTATGATTGATAATGGTATAGACGTAAATCAGGACACATGGCGTGTATCTTTCTACAAAATGAGCGCAGGGGAATGTCAGAGCCACTACGTACCAGCATTTCTGCCTGGAATGGTGGAAAGGGGTACCACCACCGCTACAAATGTTTCTTACATCGTCAACTGGCCTTTGGATCTTGTTGAAGATAGATATAGAATTTGTTACCACCATGACAACCTAGTTGCACCGGTGTGCACCTGTGAACAGATTAATTCGAAAAATGAGGAGTGCTACATCATCATGCAGACTCCTCTGGAAAAATTTTCAGTCGCTCCGGATGCGAGCTATGCTGGTCAGACCATCAGGGTTACGTTGACCCTTGCCGCTGACCGTTCTATGTACCCACCAACTGACATTAAGTTTGTTCGTTATGTGGATAAATTGACAGCATGCGATGCGAGCGCGGCCTTCAATCCAAACGGCACTTTGAAAAAGATCAATGACACGGTTTATCAGTACGTGTTTAAGCATGACTATTTATCAGACCCAGGACGCTTCCTGGTCTGCGTATTGACGGACCTATCCACAGATTATGTGCGTGCCGCGAAAGATTCAAAGGATGAACAAAATGATAATTTGCTGTGGATTCGTCCTTATCTCAAACTAACGACCTTTCCATCAAAGCCAGAATACCTGCGCGCGATGCAGACGCTGACCCTGAGCTTTACACACCAGTCAAAATTACCAGATGATGTTGTTAGTTTAGGGGATAGCTTTACCTTCGTATCTGACCCTAAATATTGCGTTGAATCGTACATTAATCAGCAGGAACCAGACAAGGAGTTGCAAAAGTTTTACTTTGATGATACTGCATTTCGAAGTCTCCCAGCACCGGTCTGGAGCGCGGATAAGCAAAAATTTGAATCTGGTACGTTTCTAACCTTCAACGAAAGGGGTATTAGTACTCAGTACTTGTGCTATAAGTTGGTAGCCGGAACATGGGCTCCTGTACTTCCCGAGTTGAATATCCAGCCTGCAATGACGAACAACGACGAGTGTGCTATGCTTCTGAAAGCAGAGGGCGAGGGTGGTGGTGTTTCTGGTAGTTCTATACGCGCGATGCAGTTCATTCGCACTACTATCAAGGGTACAGCGGATTTTTCGAAGCTCTACACCAAATTTGACGCCATTCGTATGGTGCCGCAGGATTACGCATGTGTTAATGACACCGCTGTCGTTTTTATATCATCTGAGACGTACCCCCAGCCCTCAACTAACTTTGATGTTTCTGTTGTTGCCTTTTCAGAGGAGGCAGGAGAGTATAAGGTGTGCTATCGCATTGGAGGTCCAGAAAACGACTTCGCGAACTGGAGTCCAATTTGCCAACATATGACATTTACAGCACCAAGCCCTTCGGGTGAATTTTTAGGCTGCTTATTGGAAGGCCAGAGTCTTGATGTCACTGTTGCTCATCATGATGACATTGTCTTTAGCGCTGATGACAAGGTTCGATATGTTGCGGGTGGAGAGCACTGTCTCCACGCGAACGGCTCTTCTGCTCCTCCGTTGTCAACAATAACTCTCAACGACAAAGCACAGTCGGTGGATGGGTTTAAACTAGGTCCTGATGCCATGGGAAAAACCAGTATACCCCTGCCTTATGCGCTCTTAGGCACTCAAACAAACCGCTTTACTTTATGCTACCGTGACGCCGCTGGCCACGAGTTTGCGGTTCCAATCAACTATAAAGCCGAGCCAAGGGAGTGGATTTTCCTCGTGCAACCTCAGCAGCCGACCTTCATCTCAGTGAAGCCGCCGAACGCGCAGCTTGGCCAGCGACTTGTGTTAAATTTCACAGCTTCAAATGTTGCCACACCGCTGGGGTTAACTCCATATGGCCCCTTACCGGAGTTCCCTATTCCAGGCCCAGCATTCAATGGTACTTTTGATGCAGCCACATTGTTACCTTTGGAAGACGGCGTTGTGTATCGTGAGGGCCGCTGCGCGGCAGCAGCACGCAGCAAGATGCTGGAGCTCTATGGTGTCTACGGCGCTACCTCCAAGCCGCCTTATACCATTGCTGTTTATGACCCAAAGATCGGGGGAAGGCGACATATTGCTTGCTATCGCTTGGCATCATGTAAAGTAGTAGACATTGGGGAGGTGCTGAATATTTTTCCCTATAACCCTTCAAGGACTTACATTATACCAGACAAGCCGCGGCAAGGCCAACTGTTAGAGGTACACTTCACTCGGGATGGGACTACGCCCGGCGCCAAGTTTCTCACCCCTAAGCAGGACCTTGCCACAATACAGACAGACTTGAAATCTTGCTGGTTGCTAGGTACAGACAGAGGAACCGTAGTATCTGGGACTCCTTCTGAGGTCCAGTTTGTGATGATCTTCCCCGCACAAGCACAAGCGGAGTCGAGGACGCTAACGGCGCGAGTTTGTTATCGTCTAATAAGAGAAACATGGTCCGAGGTGCCGAATGGTGTGGTTTCAGTGTTGCCGGCAAACCCAGTCGCCTTCATGACTGAGCCGGCGGTTCCTCAACAAGACAAACTAAATACGATACGCTTTATTGGCTCGGGCCTCAGCCTCGATGACCGTGTAAAGATAATTTCACGATCGCTCTCATGCGATGAGACATCCAAGCCGCCCGCTGACTTTGTGGCGTACGATGCTGCAATGAAGCCGCTGCATGGAACCGAAAGTGGCTGGCAGGTAAGAACCATAAGCATGGATGGCAGTGCTAGCGTGGGACTCAACATCTCGACGAACACGCAGGGAGAATATAGCGTGTGCTATAAACTCAAAGGCGACACGGTTTGGACGTTAATGCACGGCAGCTTGCACATTCACGTGCGGAACCCGAACCGGATGACACAGACGCCTGCCATGACGCTGGAAGGGGAGATATTTACACTGAACTTCAGCAGCTCTCAAAACGATATGCTTGAATCCCGCAGCTATGACTTTCTTAATGCCAAAGATCATGTCGCTGTGTACTTTGGCAAGGATGTGAGCTGCATTACACCGAGTGACACCGCTGTGATCACGGCTGACCCATCACGAATCGATTTGCTGCCTCACAGTATCATTTTCCAGCTCGTCCTTCCTAAGCGAGGAAACTACACAGTGTGCTACTTAGCTTTCCTTAGTTCGTCACCTCATTCAGAGGTTAACAAGTACAGCCCTGTTTGGGGCTTTGCGCCCATCGTCGTTGGACCTAACCCCGAAGGTGTCGCATTCTTCCCACTTGTCAACGCGGCTACGACTGAGTATCCTCCGAAGGAACTGATTTCGATTGTGTTTAGTGGCTTTGGTCTGTCCGCCTTGAGTGATAAATCAGATGAAGTGCGTCTGATTGATGCCAACTTACCGTACTTGCACGAGTCCTGTCTTAAACACACCACACCGACAGAACTGTACCTCTACAAGCTCATAGCGAATGGTAGTCATGCTGTGCAGGTATTGTCTTGGTTCAAACCAATGGATGCTGACAATCTAAATAAAGGCACCGCTTCTAGCTCCCGCTACTGGATTTGCTATAAATTGTACGGTGGGTTGTACCACATCATTGGCTCAACTGCACTGAGTTTTTTTGGTACGGCAAGCCCAAGCGCGGCAAATCCATCCAAACCTATCTCAGATATCTCGATAGGCGAGTCCGTAAATTGGACTTTGATAAGCAACACGGCATGTGCGCCTGGGGATGTATTGTATTATAGTATCAGTGGATGCAATGATAGACCCTACTACGACATGCTTCCATTGGTGAGCGGACAAGATCTCCTGTCATTATTTCCTTGGGGTGCGTCGTGGGTGAACTGCAGAGCTCCCCTGACGTCTGTGCGTGTATCCTTCATGGCTGAAGCACCCACCAACGAGGCTCCATACGCGCTCCATCCAACGGAGGCTCAGAAATATCCGAAGTTATCTCTGTGCTATTACCACAACGTTTCTAACCAAGAACTTGAATCTAGCGTTACGGTTTTGGGGTTGGACACGATATCGGTCAACGCTGGGGTACCACCGGTTCTACCTTTTCCTCTCACCGGCATCCAAGCAGGGCGTGTATTTTCATTCAAACTAAATGTTCAACCGGGGTCGTACTTCCTAGTGTTGACAACAACAACTGAAAAATGCTCAGGTGTGGACACACCCCCAGAGGATGCGGCTCTCTTCATGATGGTGTCTTACGATGAAACTTTCAATCACCATGTCGCTACGACAGCCGTGCCCGCCGCAGGGACATATTATATTTGCTATTCTTATCGTGTCAATGAGTGTGATCCTCGTTACGGGAGGGACTGTGCGCGTGTTGTTGGAGAGATTCGCGCGACAGCTGCCGATCCTGTGGGATGGAAAGCGGACTCGACTCCTGTCTACACATCAGAGTTTCTCTACATCACGCTTGTCTCTAGTAAGACACTGAAGCAAGAGGGAGCATCGCTGTGGATGCGACAGCTATCAGATAGTGTGAGTCACGACAGAGTTGGTCCCACAATGGCGGACGTCGCTGCTGCATGCCTCAAGCCCCGCACGAATGGGTTTAGTAGTGTACCAGAATTCGTCACATTTACCTTTGCGCCCGATACCGGCAAGTGGAAGAGCACGGAGCAGATCAAATACGCTGGACCATATGCATTGTGTTACAGCGATGCTGTGAGCAATAGAATTGACAATATCGAATCTTTACCCGATTTAACAAACTTCTCCCCAATGAACGACGTGCCAATGATTACTATCTTCTATCCAGTCTCCAATGCAGGGCCAGTAGTGAACCCGAGTCGTGTCAGAGATGTTGTGTTCGAAAAGCCACCGGCTGTGGGTGGGGGTGCGATGTCTTATATTTCTTTGATTGGTTCTGGTCTCTCGAAGGATGATGGAGTTGTGGCTGTTGGCGTACCTTCCCCTTCTTTGCTGTCAATCTCAGATACTTCGAAAATCCCATTAGACATATGCACTAATTCTCACTACACTCCCCGTGTTTCGGGTAACCCTGTCTCAACTAACCTCGTTCGTGAAGCTCAAACTCGGAGTGAGGTGCGGTACGCATTCAATTTCCAGACAACAGGAGGCTATATGCTGTGCTATACATCAGCAGAGGCACGTCGTGCCCACCAGCCCGGCTCCCCCATTACACCTAAGGGGTTCGCAGTTGTTCCTACAATAACACGTGTGACGGTAGTAGGTGGTGTGAGTCTCGTGAAAGTACCGATAGACTTACTGATTAATGGAAATGGTCTTTCTAAGACGGATCTTGCGGCGCTTGCGTTGGTTCCCTCAATCCCCAACGCATATCATGCCGTTGCCCTCGATGTCTTTAATGTGTGCGACTCTAGTAAGCTGAATTTCATCATTGCTATGAGTACCAGCGAAGACGGCAAGACTGCCTCCTACAGACTTACTCCTGCTGTTGAGGGGGAACACGTGGTCTGCTATAAAATTCAACCCGGCGGCGGCATCGACGAGGGTTCCCAGCAACTGCCTGGGATGATTTTTGTTGGTGTGGAAGCCGCTGTGGAAGCCGTCTTTGTTATACAACCGTCGTCCTGTCAAACCTTTTTGGCCTGTGAGGTGCAGCCTAAGGTGGAGCTACGGAACAAGAACGGCCAAGCTGTGGCCTCCCCCGGTGTGAAGCTGCAAATGGCACTCGCCTTTGCAGAGACTGGTAAGTTGACACCGGAAAACTATCTATTAGGGGGTGATATATTCATCAATGAGAAGAACACAACATTTGACTTTGTGGCCTTGAGCATCTCGACCGCAGGAAACTACCATATGATAGCGGAGTTTACCTTGTTAGGGGGCAATCATCTGAAAGTAAATTCATCCACATTCACGGTTGAGGATAGTCATACCCACTTACGGAGCATTGCAGCTGTGATCTGTCTCCCAGTTGGTATCAATAGTGATCGTGAAAGTCCAATCCACTGCATATGCCAGGGTCTTTCGTCGTTTTACATACCCAAGAACTACAGCATCACTGTAAGTGCCGGCACTGCAACACCATGTATTCCCAATGGGGAAACCTCCCAAGGCCTCCCACAGTGCACCTTTAATGTCACCCCCCCCTCAAATTCTGTAAGCAAAGGGATTCCACTTAACTACCTCGTTATCGATGTTCGGAATGTTGAACCATACACTCTTTGGCCCGTTAGTAACTCTCCCGTTGTTGTGCGTCTGCCAAGTCTTCCTGGTAAATGCACGACACTGTCATGTGCTGACTCTACATTTATGACAGGGCATGTGCAATTGCCTGTCGGCTACGTTCGTTCAGGAGATACTCTTCGCTGTACAGTACAGGGCTGCGCGGTTATTGACAATGCCACCACCAACGTTGTCGTCCCACCTTCCAAACTACTTGTCACGAACACTTACTCCTCTGATGGCACAAATAAAACTGACACCGTCGACATTGGTAAGTACCCAGATGATCCTAATGGGCTTTATTCTTTCAACCTTAACATAGGCTCAGCACTGCAGATCGCAGTGTATGGTTCAATCCTTATGAGTTCAGACAGGGAACACAATAGTTTGGAAAGCAGAAGTACCATGATCGGAAGCCCTCAGATCCGTATAATTCTTGGTATGCCCACTGCAAAGGACACCACGATTTCCTGCGTGTCTAGTGCGTCAAGTTCTAGAGTGTGGTTCCTTGCTGCGGAAACGATGACTTGCGTGCTCCGACTGGCAGACTACAGTGGCCGCGTGAACGGCATTGGGGCTGACTTAGAGGTATTGATGCCACAGGGTGGTACCTCTAGAATAATAAACCCCACGTTTCCCAGCACTGAACTGACTATTGCGGTAACTACACCTGACTCAGCCCCCGTACGTCTTGCCTCTACACTTGAAGAGAGTAAGTTGCAAGATGTCATTGGACACAGTGCAGCATCTACACTTGAGAACACTTATGATTTCCAGTTTGAAATACAGGTCAACTTTAGGCCCGCAAAAAATATGAAATTAGGTTCTTACACTGGGAAACTTGTTTACGTTAGGACCATGACAGACCCCCTACCGGAATTCATTTCGGGTACCAAAATTTCAATCTCTTTAGTGGGATCGGGCCTTGAAACAACGCATCGCTACGAGATTTCCGGCACTTCCACTTGTGAGGCCGGGCCTTTCGATCTACAGAAAGCTGTTGCATCTTTGATTAGCAATCCCACGCAGGCGACACGACTGAATTTCACAGTACCCAAGGGTGAAACATTTTATCTCTGTGTTGCCACAGAAGATTCACTGGACTATCTAAGGTTGCTGACCCCTCACGCGTTCGTGATTTCTAGGGGCCAACAGAATGATTGGACGAGGGATAACTTAATTCTTCTCATCATTGGCATTATCTTTCTTGCGATTCTCTTTTTGTTGATGTTTATACTTCTCTATTGCATTTTTTGCTCAAATAAAGGGGTCGTTGAGCGCCGTCGTCATGCCCGAGAGATCCACCCACGATCCACGGTGTATATACCGCCAATGGCAAATGACCGCTTTTTGTGGCGCGAAAACTTCACTCCTGTTCAATCCGAGACCTTGCAATCGAGTGTAGCAGGCGTCGATCCGGTGCACATCACAACAACCTCACCCTCCGCAGACCCGCCGAACATCAACGTAAATATCGAGAGAACAGTAAAGGACCATCGTCGCCACGTCCCCGAAGATCCTGTGTTGTTGCATCCGTCACAGGTTGCTATTCCAGCACAAGAGGAAGTGAAGAATCCCATGCCTTACACAACGACAGCAACGCCGGACTCGACATTTAGAAATGCAGTAGTCACAAACAAGAAAAATATGTCAGAGATAACTGGCGATGCCCTGATATACCACACAAGGAGCAGAAACCATGATGCCCATACGCGTCACTATAGCGAAGGCAGTAGACGAAAGAGTCGTGGTCATAACGATAAACATGACGGAACAGCTAGTAGTAAAAAGCGCACATTCACACCAGATATATATCCACCTCCTTCATCTCCTTATTCTGACATAAGTTTAGAAGAGCACCAGTTGGAAAAGCGAGCATTATCTAAGCCAATGAGCGGGATACCTTTCATTCCAAGCGTCCCCATGACGATACAGGATACAAATAGTCCAGAAAAGCGCCTCATACATTTAGATCAATCTTCAAATCGTAAGGACCACTGCACACCAAAATCACATAACACATCAATCATGCCGTTGCATGAAACTACAGTATCAACAGCCCCAGGAGAACCTACACCAGAGAACAAGCAACAGAGTAATGAGGCGTTTAATCAGAATAGTAAAGAATATACTATAGCAGGTACAGCAGTAGGCCCATTTGTTATATCTGGACACACATCTCGGCCCATGGTAGCCCCAGAAGAATACGTGAAAAAGTTGCAGAAATGGGAAAAAATAAACTAAAATAAGTAAAAAAATAATTACCGAAGACAGAAGAAGCAAAGGAAAGAGGAGCTCCAAATCTTAAAATAATCCGTTCTTTTTTAATCTATAGATTAAAAATAGCAACAGAAGATGAGCATAATAGACGTGAACGCATTCATATATTTTATCAACAAAAGTGCAAGAGCAGCACATTTTTATTTCTGTTTTAACAGCATGGGCGCTTTTATCTTTGTGAGACTGCAAACAAGTATACGTGAAGGCGTTTGCCAGTGTGCGAATTTTTTTCTACATGTATTGTTTTCTGACTGTTCTACAGGTGCTGTGCTC
>MJCC01000012.1:512881-524914 GCA_001766655.1 Phytomonas francai
TCGGAGCCGCGCGGGCACAAGCGCGACAGCAGTATCGTCATTGGCATCCATGCAAGCATGTAGCACACTTGTAGAATGATGGCGTCACCGCAGATATACATGGCGTGATCCGGAATGTCAATCGTTACATTCCAGCGCTTAAGCATGATGATCTCACGTGGGCTGATCGAGATTCGGGACCTGACGCAGGCGCTTGGCGGCAACGGGCAGGCCGTCTTCGGGCTCGCCGGGCTCGGCGACCTGACCCTGACCTGCTCCTCCGAGCTGTCGCGTAACTTCACGGTGGGCAACAAGCTCGGCAAGGGCATGACGATGGCCGCGATCATGCGGGACGCGAAGGCGTTCGCGGAGGGCGTGGCGACGTCGGAGTCGCTGTTCCGCCTCGCGGAGAAGCTGAAGGTCTCCATGCCGCTCTGCAAGGAGGTCTACCTCGTCGTGCACAAGCAGAAGAATGCGAGGGACAGCCTGCGCGACTTGCTGAAGCTTCCCCTCAGGGATGAGGGCCTGCCGTCGCTCTTTGCCGGCGGGAGGCCTCTCGCGAAGCTATAGGACGTGTGTTGGGTGTGGAAATACGTAACTAGCCAACTGCGCAAAGGATTCTGCCTCTGTTGCGTGGTGGCTCGCGCCACCTTATATTTCAACGTAGCACGCAGCCGTCCGAGGCGCAGCGGCACACCGTAATAAATCGTAAATATGAAGTAGCGTAAAAAGATCCGGAAAGGAGGACGTTTGTTTGTTTGTGTGAAGGGTCGAGGCGGGGTGGTGCGCGACGTGCATGTGGATGGGGCACATCCACAACCGACGTGCCGGCCCCTTGTGTTGGCCTTCGGAAATATATGCATTTTTAATTCTTTTTGTCTTTGTGTGCGTGTGCGTCCGTGGGGGGAGCGAAAAACCTCAGGGCATTATCCCCCTCCCTCTCCCCTCCAGAACCCTTGATCATAAAAAGAACGCCATGTGTGTGTGGGGGGGGGGTTGGGGGAGGTTCGGGATGGCGGCCGACACTGACCTCGCATGAGATGGCGTAAGCGCGGGGCCTGTGAAAACAATAAAGCAAATAAAACCCTAATAATTTGAAGGGAGCGCGTGAAGCACCAATAGTTGCTCGATATTATTTGCGAGTTTTTTTTTTGTACCTCTGGATTTTTTTCGGGGCAGCAGTGAGTGGTTGTCGTGGCTGACTCGACATTGGGTTGAGCTTTGTTAAGTTTTGTATCGGATGCGAAAATGGGCCTATTTTTTTCTTTATAGAATGTGAAAATGTGAGAAACGATTTTTTGTCGAAAGTCAATGTTTTTTGTCTTTGATGGAAGGGGAGGGGGGAGGGGTAATATTGTTAATATTGATGAAAACGCTTCTACTTTTAATATTTTTTTTTTTTAGCTTGAGCATTTGTAATACAATGCTGAATATTTTCCTTTTGTTCTTTCTAAACTTCTTCAATTCGTATTGTGTTTGGTCTAGGGGGAGTTTCGGACTCTGTGTATTCCTGTCCCTCCTCGGTTCCATATAAGTTTAACTTTTCGGACGCATTATCTTCTGGTAAGTTGCTATCGGCTCCCTCGTTAGGATAAGGCGAATTTGCTTTGCTGCTTTTCAGAGCACTCAAAAAGGTGTTCATTGCGCTCAAGGCGCGCTCTACATTTTCTGCGCCTATGCTATGCACTGTGTCTGTTTCTTGTAAAAGCGGGGTGCTCAATGGAGGTGTATTTACTTTCGTATTCATTTCCACAGTCAACTGTTCTAAAGCCTCGTGAATCTTTCGTGTGGCAAAGGAATTCAGCGACAATTTTGCGTACTCATGCTCTAGGGCGAGATGCTTATCCCGCCACTGGCTTTCCCATTGGGCCCGCGCGTTGATAATGCGCTCCGCAAGGGAGGTCGCTAGTTGCGTGGCTGACTCAGTGTATGCTTTCTGGAGGTCATTGAGGCGCTCTTCTTGATCCTTGATGAACTCTGAGAGTGTCGCGAGACATTTCGTTGACTCCACAGTGTTATCTAGTATAGCCTGTGCTACGCCGTCCTGCACGGATGTGTTCAGGCGTTCGAGTGCGTCGACGATGTATTTTATGGCCTCGGGCGGCTTATGGGTTGCTGCATTGTTGACCTGAAGGCAGGCTTGTGTTTCTCGGCGAACCAGTTCAATAATATCTTCTCGTTCTTGCCGCACGAGGGCGCGTAGTCCTTCGACATATTCGGTTTCTGCTCGATACAGCTCAAACACACAAGAAAACGCTGTCTGGGTTTGCCGCTGAAGCGTGAGCACCGAATTGTACTCCGCATGCTGACTTGTAAGGCAATTCGTAAGGTTTTTGATTGCGACGTTCGCATCCCTTAAGGTCTCTGTAACGATATTTTTTGATGCTTGAAGTTCATCTTTCTCAGTTTCAGCGCGCGCAAGATCAGCGGCCAGGCGCTGGCACTCGGCTTTGCTTTCCTGCAGTTTTAGGTACGAATCACGCAGCTTCACTTGTCTTTCATTGAGCTCTTGTTGGATCTTAACAAAAGACGCATGGTGACGACTCTCACCTTTTGTTTCTGATGCGAGTTGAGAATTCCCAGGGGGCTCACATGTGCATGCCTCATTCTCCGCAAAAATATCTCTTGCGCTTTGCTCCACGATCTCCAAAAACTTCGACAAGGGCGTTGTCTCACCCTCTGGTTGGGCAGGGTTGCACCGGCGCCCCTCTACAACGAGCATCACATCGCGTTTAAGTAATGCCGAAACGCGCTCTTCGCGCAGGGTAATGCAGCGGAGTAAGTTTTCCTTTTGGCGCTGCAATTGCACAATTTCACTCTTCAGTTCACGTGCTTCACGCATCGCTTGCTGGAGCCCATCAGGATCAGCTACGGCGGTCGCGCTCGCGGCGGACTGACGGGATGCGGCTTCTCGAATCGCACTCGAGCACGCCACTAGCTCCTCGGGCTGCATCGCCACTCCAAGCGCCTCGGTCAGCCTCGCGAGCAATTGGTCTCGCTCCACCTCCAGCCCGACGTATTGCGCCCGGAGCTGATGATTTGCTTCGCGCACCTGGACCAAGGCGTCGGCCAGATTAACAAGCTGCGCTGTCAGATTCGTACGGTCGCGCTCGAGCTGCGCCAGGCGCCCCTGTGAAACACGCGCGGCCGCTTCTGTGGATTCCAGCTCATGAACGCGCCGTTCCAGTGCGGCAATGCGCGCATGTCCATCGTGCCAAAAATGGACATACTTCATGCGAATGGATTCGTTGGACTCCGGATGCGGACCAATCTCGACCCGCGGCCGTTTTGCCACAAAGGCTCCTTCCTCATCCGCTTCCTGTACGACGGCGCTGTCGTGTACCGGCTTAGATTCGCCTGCTGCTCGTTTGACGCCTGCCGCAATCTGCGCTTCAAGTGCTGCCTTTTCCTTCACCAAGACGCGCTCGTGCTCCAGGGCGGCACTGAGTAATTTCTGGCACGCTAGCATTTCCTGCTGGTAGAAAAGCCGCACATCCTCAGCCCTGGTTTCATGCAGCTCGTGGAGAATTTCGAACCGTTTTTTTTGCTCCTCAATCACCACCTCCATGTGCGCTTGCACCTTGCGTGACTCTTGCAGAGAGGCTTTGACCGCCTCAGCACCCTTTATGTGCGTTGGAAGAACCGCTAATTCCTTTTGAAAGATCTCCTTCAGTTTATTCACCATTGCAACGTTCTCTTCCCGGGATGAGCTCAGTTGCCGGCGCAGCAGCGCCTCAGACTCGCGAAGCTGCTCCAACTCCACCACGTACGGACGAGGGGCCGCGTCCATGGCGCACATCTCAAAGTCCTGCAGGCGCTCACGCAGCGCCTTTCGATCTTCCTCCAGTTCGTCGATGCGGTGGTTCAGCTTTTGTGTGGTCCCGCGTCGCGTGCGCTGCAGGTCGGCCGCCAGCGCCGCCTTCTCCTCGTGAAGCCTCTGTAGTGCCGCCGAAAGCGAGGCGGCGGACGGGGTTTGCGGTCCGCCTTCCCATTGCGGCCGCCCCTGCGCGGTGGCGAAGAGGAGGCCCCGTAGCTGATCCCGTGTGATGACCTCCAGGACCCGCTGGTCTTCCGATAGGGCGAGTCTGGACTTCAGTGCGATGTTTTCCTGGAGGAGGTGCTCTATGGGTAGGCCCCGCTTCGGGTTTTGGCTCTCGCCCTCCGTTGGTGAAAGGGGGCTCCCGGACATCGTGCTCGTTTCGGGCATGCTTTATGTGCTACAAATTATATGTCTGACCACGCCGCGCAGACTTCGCCCCTCCCTTATATATGTAATATTTTAATCCAATGTGTAAATCTAAATACAATGCGTTCTGCTTATTACGTTTATATCCTTTTATTCGACGTATCCCTTCTGATTCAACAGTGACTATTCTCACCAAAGATTGGCAACACAATAATGAAACAAAAGAAGGGGCATGTAAAGCTTAGTATAAAAGTCAAATATTCCCAATGCTTACCTAGAAACTATTTTGGAGAAAGGTCGCTTTTTTTTTTTTTGGAAAGAATCAATGGCACACCCGATTCTATGGGCTCTTTTCTGCCTTATGGTAACAACTCAAAAGGCACTCTCCCAAGGTGAAGCTCAGTTCTCATTTTCGCTCTTCTGTCTTCCCTTCTCACCTTCTCTCAAACGGCATCGTTCTTCTCATGCAAATCATCTTTGTAAAGTATATATATTTTTTTGCTTTGTTTGGTAACTTGAAATATCTGTACGCGCCACCCTTTTTTGATGAAACTCCCTTGAATTAACGCGGTACGATGGATCCCTGTCCATGCATCGGTGGTCGGTATCGCGGGGGGCGCTGGTAAACTGAATCCATCAGTTCTCCTGAGCGAATCTGTGCTTCTAATGGCGCCCCTTGATCTCCATAGACGCGGTGCCCACCTCGGAACAGACGTGCTTTTTTGGACGTGTCTTTGTTGTGGTAGTTGGATTTTGAAGCAGCCGGGGTCGCACTTCTGGCGTAGCCGCCCGCATTTAAGGATCCGGGCGTGAATCTCGCGATCAGACAGACGCTGCGCATGGTGACCCCCAGCTTGCGCGGCTCAGACCACTCGACCGGGAACGGGTTCAGGCCACACTCGCCGATACGCTCCATCGACAAGGGGAAATCCTGGTCGCACAGGACGTCGTACACCGGGCTTACACCGCACAGGTGTGAAAGAATTGAACATCCTGGCTCTATTTTGAGGGTCTGCGCATTCAGCTTTGGCATTCGCTCGACAGCAAGCTGCACCACCCGACGGCCGTGCGCGGTATCCTTGTACATAAACGTTCGTTGCCCCCCAAACGCGATGAGATCCGACAGCGGCGGGCTATCTTCTGGCAGCTCAATCGGCTCAAAGTTCAGCGCTCGGATGGTGTCGTCCTGCACCCCCGTCTCCGCGTTGATCCCTGTCAAAGACTGGGCCACCAGTTTGTTCGTGCGCGGCGTACCAAAACCCATCAAGACGCCGTGCGTCGTCGACACGAAGTCCAGGCCGCTCGCGCGACCGCCTTTGATGTCCTGCAGGAGGTGGTTCACATCCCCGCTCGCCCCGAAGCTGCGCATGTACCGCAGCGTCTCGCTCACCTCCGAGGAGCGGAACTCGCGGCCGAACTTTGGCATGGGCAGGATGAGGCCGTAGTGCTGGAAGAGGACGTCGGCGGTAAAGACGCACTCAAAGTACGGGTTCCCGCGCATCTCGCGCACCGTGTCGACAAGCTGCGTCCCCGCAAGGGTGCGGAAGAGACCCTTTACCTGCGCAAGAAAGAGCTCGCCATCGACCTCGGCGTCGGTGTGTGAGTGCGTGGGGACGGTGTGAAGGGGGGGGAGACGATAAAGGGCGTTGACGTAGCGACGCATCGAGATCGCGGTGGCACTGACAGCGCCACCGCTGTGTAGTCGGGCAGCAAGCGTAAATCGCCAGATGCAGATCTCCCGCTTAGCAGTAAAAACAAACGTGGCGCATGTCTTTCCCAATGAATTCGATCCATACGTGCGGCAGCATTGGCTGAGGGCTTGTTTCATACCCCATGGGAAGCTCATGTCTTTTTTCTGGATTTCCGTACAATAGCTGTTATGGATGACTGCGATTCCTCGCCCCCAAACCCCGATTGAGCGTCCACGAGACTTAGAGACCGATCGCAGCAACGATTAGGGTAGTATTTCTAAATAATGTGATACATCAAAGATAACGATTGTAAAGGATCGAGGGACTTTCTGAACAAGCAGTGGAATCAAAACACGCAGCCTAGGAAAACTCTCTAGAATCTGTTTAAATACTGATAGTTATGTGAGCAAAAAGATCATATCACCCCAGAAATGTTTCGTAACTGAAAAATCCATCCTTCACCCACCCCTTTCCTTCTCTGTATCCGGTTAATGTGATACTAAAGGATCTGCTTGATGGCCACTTACCAACACATTTATTTATTGTTGAGATTACTATGATTATTTCATTTCCATGAGATTGGGTACAATTGAGAGACATCAGTGAGAAGTCGCCATCGCCTGTATATAGTCAATCCTTGTATACTCGTATAATAGGGAGGCTGAAAAGTACTCTTTGCTAAAAAAAATTAGCATCCATAACAAAGAAAACAACCCTTTTTTGAACTAATTTGTTTTTTTTTTCACATCAAGGGCTATAAGGATACGCCTCTTTGATGTAATCAACAGTTGCAAACATAATCTGAACTTCTATTCTCATGCCTGTGCCTTGTATGTCTACTTCCTTTCCTGTCGATTGGGTTCCTTGCGCTAGACGGTAATGGAAAGACAACTAAGCCCTACATAGATTGATTTCTATTGGGAAACTTTTCTCCAGTTGTTAGCTCTTACAATCCTTCGCTCCTTGAATTTTATACATAACGCAAGTCATCATGGTGTGAGTAAGCATTATGGGATTATTTCGGGGTAGGGAGAGAGGGTATTTATTGAAAATATAATCAATATTCTCAGTAAACACACCCCCTAATAAAGGGTTGAATAACTAAACACGCAACACAAATAAAATTATGGTATCTCTTACAGAGCAGGCTTTTTTATCATGTTGACATTTAATATCGCGAGTTTAGGGAAGCGACGGAGCCAAGTGTGAGTCCTAGCTATAGCCCCTCTCCAGTATTTCATTCTCACGCCGTGACTCTATAGGCTTAAACCAGTTACAATCATTCCCATGGAGTGAAGGAAGGAAATGTGACCCTGTAAAGAATATTTAGATTTAAAAATCTCCATATTATGGGGGTGGGGGGGGGGGGGGGCATTTCCGTACAAGTACGTGCCGTTTTATTTATTTTATAGAGCTAATTTGCGACCAATGTAGACACTAAGACATCGCAATCTCAAAAGGATATAAAGCTCAATTAATTCAGCCAATCTAATCCATCAATTGGCAGTAGGTAATAATTTCTGTACACATTCATTAGATCGAATTTGCGTTTAGCACACTCTTGTACCTAAACTATTCAAATTGCATTGTTATGGAACACCTTTCTCCACTCATAAGTGATAAAAACAGATTAAAAAACAATCAATGAAAACCATTAACTTGCTTCTTGTTGATAGGCTATCGGCACTATTGCATAGCACAGCTAGCCCTCAGGAGGGGACATTTTTTTGATGCCGTTAGTCGATCCTATCGAAGATCTAATAGTTGGATATGTTGATACGGCACCAGTGGAGCCACAAACAACCTGATAAACTTGTTTCAGCGAGGAGTCTTGTATGAGTATGCGTACGTATGCATGTGCTGGACAATTAACGCATCACGTACATACTATATCTGAAGCATGCGTTAACAAAAATGCACGCTTTACACCAAAAAGCGTATAATTGAGATGAAGGGCATGTAGGGATAAAGAATGCTGTGTGTTTACCGATTCCTGTCACGTTCATAGGATATGTAAAAAGCGAAATCGTTTTTTGCAGCTATGCTTATCTTTACTTATGGTGTTTTATTTAGCGCTTTTATGAAGAAATAGTTTACTTAGTACACACACACAGACACACATTTACGTCGCTGGAACTGCTTTTTAGGGCTATGATAACCCACGCTCTTTTGTAAAGGGTGAAACAGAACCTTTCCTGGGAAGAAGATGGATAGGCGCCTGGAAATTAGTCATCAAAGACCCCGCTGGCGAACATTAGTGCTTATCGGTCTCGTTATCTCAACGGAGTGTACTTTAAAAGGGTATGTGGACACGGTCCTCATGAACTAGCATACTAATGAAGCACTACCTCACCTTTGCCATCTATCCAAAAACGTTAATTCGCTTCAAATCAATATACAAAATAATTCTCTTAGCAAGATGGACCAAATGCCATCACCACTACCAAAGATGGAAACAATTGAGTGAATAAAAAAGAAAGAAGTATTAGTAACAATAATGAGACAACTCTAAATGGAATAATCAATCTATATAATTCACTAAATTGGCAGCATCCTCAAAAGGTTTAGCAGCGACTTTGGCTTTTCAGTTGACCCCTATGATAAACATATTTAAAAAGATGCTCATCGAGACCTTTATAAACGATGAGTTAATCATAGATTTATTATCACACCCAATTAATTTTAAGCATATAAGACAAACAAAATTAAAGAAACAGTAAAAAGATCATATCACTGAAATATTTTTTTCAAAAATAAACACGCCTAAAAGAAAAAATACTCTCCCTTATAATAGGAACAAATACTTATAATACCCTACGCAACATTTTTTTTGAGTAAAAAAATACAAAGACAACAGAATTAGTTTCCCCCATGTAAAATTAAATTACTTATTTCATCATTATTATTTAGGTTTTGCTTAAAAAATAAGTAATACTCCCCCTCCCCCAATAAAAAACACTAACGCTCACTTATTGTTCGAAAATAATTTCACTGGATTTATTGCACGAAAGGTGGGTTTTATTCTCTACGCCTGGCGGCACCTACCGATTGCGTCTCACCCAAGGAAGAACCCGCCTGCGGCACAGCGAAGCGCTCGGCGTGCGGTCCCCAGGTGAAGGGTGGCTGCACGCTACAGCGTGACGCAGGGGAAGAGGTGCCGAGTCCGTCTAACAAGCGGTGCGCTTCTCTGAGCTTTGTATAAATAAATGGGTATATTGCAGAAACAAATACAAATCGCATAAATATTTAAAAAGAATATAAATAAATATAATTGAGTGAATATAAATATAAATATATGAATGAATATCCGTATTATTAGTGTATAGGCGTATGCAAGACTGTCGGTCTGTGGATCAATGATCGAAGGGGGTGGAACGTACCGACCACCGAGTTATCACAGTGGGTAGCGGTTCATTTATAAGAGAGTTAAAAGCTAAGAAAGAGTGATGTCTCAATATTACAACAGCATCACAAAGAAATCAACAGGGGAAGGTGGGAGAGCAGGGGCTGACTGGACGACGACTGCAGGGTATACCGGTAGTCCAGAAAGAGCCGCACCGCTCTCAGCGTTCATTTACTTTTCAGCGTAGTTAGTAGGCAAAGGGAGGGGGAAAAAATGAAGCAATCGAAAGTGGTTTATCCTGATTTATATCAACTTACACATATTTTCCAGTAAGGAAACATCATACTTTACCAGCGGATCCTACGTGTTGAAGCAAATTAAGGAAAGAAAGAAAGAGACCAAATGGGATAAGCAACAGTAAGTTATAGCTTCTGTTCGGTATCTCATCGAGCAGCTGCGTTATCTTGGCTACCTGCTGTCTCTACCCACGCTGCGGCAGCCTCAGTGGTCCTCGTTGCTACCCTCGGCAGGCTTCGCGCGGGGCCCTTCGGGTGTCTCTTTCGGCACCACGTTGCCATCGATGTCGATGTCGTCGCACACGCGGGCGTTTGGCAGCAATAGGGTCAGCGGGATGATCAGAAGCGGTGTGAGGATGTGGCCAAATACGACGAGCCACACGCCGTTTTTGAAGTCGCACGGCGGCTCACTTTTGATGGTCCACACGTACTCCATCAGGATGGCACCTATCGAGGAGCTGGTCGTCTGGCCGAGGTTGCCGAATCCGGCCAGGAGCGCATACACCATGCTCTCGGAGCCGCGCGGGCACAAGCGCGACAGCAGTACCGCCATTGGCATCCATGAAAGCATGTAGCACACTGGTCCAATGATGGCGTCACCGCAGATATATATGGCGTGATCCGGAATGCCAATCGTTACATTCCAGCGCTTAAGCATGATGATGTCAAAGACAGAGGCAGAAATCCATAGGAGCGTGGTTGCAATTAAGGCCAGACGGTAACTGCGCTTCGAGAAGATATATTTGAACGCCGTGATACCGACTAGACCAGCCAGGTTGCCGATGATGCCCACAGCAAGAGTGTTATAGAAGGTTTTCGAGAAGTGCGGTCCGCCAGGCACGCAATCGTCTCCAGCGAGGTAGAAGCTGTCCAGCAAACCCGGTAGCTGGATGTAGAGCATCATATAAAGGAAAAGCATAACGTTGGCCTTCGCAATAATGAGCGGCAGCGCCCAGAAGGACATCGCAGAGCACACCGCCGACACCACCACGCAGATAATAAGCAGCCCCTTCGTGTCTGCCATGATGTTGCCAATAGTCATGGTGATGACAGCGGCTGTCATGACAGCGCTGTATACGACAACCCTCTTGTTGCGCATGACGACATCCTTGTTGAGCTCGATAAGCCCACAGCAGCCGGTGATCGGCTCCGGCAGCAGAAGCTCCGGGCTCGCCTCGTGCGCATGCTGCTGGTCCGTGTGCGCGAGGCCCGTGGGCAGATCGTCAGCCAGCGCCAGTGCCTCACCGTCGCCGAACGGCTCCAGTTGCAGCGCCTTTCCCTGAACCCCATCGAGGCAGCCCTCTTCCTCCTCCTTACGGCATAGGGCTCTCGTCTTCTCGAGCTCCTGAAGTAGCTCCCTGTGCATAATGCGTGCATCCTCGAGGCGCTCCTCGCGGTTCGTCTTCTCGCCGTACAGGTTGAAGAGAAAGATCACAGATGTGATGAACTGCAGCCCGGCAGAGATGAACACGCCGACTTGCGGGATATTGAGATCGGAAAGCGGGCCCTGGATGGCGGAGGCTACGAGAGAACCTATCATGATGAACCACCAGACCCAGCTCACCAGCGCCGGCCCAGCCTTGGGAATCTTACGCATCAGACGACTGTAATGGCCTTCGGAGAGAACGTCCACATTGGCCTTGCCGTAGGAGCTCAGGAAGATGAAGGCGGCAGCAATGTTGCCAGACGACGGCTTGGCCGGCAGGAGGCCGTAGAGCAGCGCGAACACACTGCCCGCAACGCACGAGACAAACATGTACCAGCGCTTTGTGTAGCCGAGGAAGGCGAAGGTATCGCATATCACGGCGGTGAAGGCCTTGATGGACCAACCCGCCGTATGAACGCTTGCGAGTCGCTGGTAGCGGACTGCATCGATGCCGAAGCGTTCTCGAAGCATAGGGTAGGAGCAGAACACGAAGATTTGATCCGCGATGCCCTTGCAAAGCAGGTAGGAGAGGGCGAGGCCGATGATGCAGGCGGGGCCGTACGCCTCGCAGGCCTCGCCGAAGATGGGAATGCGGTGTAGCACCGGCGCACGGTCGAAGAGGCGCTTCGCGCCGGGGTGGAGGGGAACGCCGGCGTCGTCCTCGGCGGCGCTGAAGGCGGGGGCGGGATGCCGATCCGGTTCCTCGGCGCTGTACGGGTGAGGCGTGTCCGCGTACCTCGCGTTCGGGTCCATCGTGAAGTGATTGGCTGCTCCTGGGGATTCACCTAAAACGGGGAGGTCCTCTTGGCGTGTCGACAGCAGCGGCGCGCAGCAGTCTCTTGTTGGCTTCCTGCTAGGTGGTTTCGCGGCTTCTGGTGTGCGTCGACGCTTTCTGTGTAGCGATGGACGGCAATAGAGAAGTGTATTTGTATGTCTGTTGAGAGGCTTCGCTAGAGACAGTGTGGGGTGAGACGAGAAAGGGGGGGTACTGGATTGGCGGCGCACCCAGAGGAACAGCACTGCGGCTCCCCACCACGCTCGCAACGGCGCTTCGGGAGAGGACGGATTAACCGCCGTAAGCCCCGGAGGGGATGCGCGACAGTGGGAGGGGG
>MJCC01000012.1:525946-539795 GCA_001766655.1 Phytomonas francai
ACGACGAGCCACACGCCGTTTTTGAAGTCGCACGGCGGCTCACTTTTGATGGTCCACACGTACTCCATCAGGATGGCACCTATCGAGGAGCTGGTCATCTGGCCGAGGTTGGAGAATCCGGCCAGGAGCGCATACACCGTGCTCTCGGAGCCGCGCGGGCACAAGCGCGACAGCAGTATCGTCNGTGTGAGGATGTGGCCAAATACGACGAGCCACACGCCGTTTTTGAAGTCGCACGGCGGCTCACTTTTGATGGTCCACACGTACTCCATCAGGATGACACCTATCGAGGAGCTGGTTGCCTCGCCGAGGTTGGAGAATCCGGCCAGGAGCGCATACACCGTGCTCTCGGAGCCGCGCGGGCACAAGCGCGACAGCAGTATCGTCGTTGGCATCCATGAAAGCATGTAGCACACTTGTCCAATGATGGCGTCACCGCAGATATACATGGCGTGATCCGGAATGCCAATCGTTACATTCCAGCGCTTAAGCATGATGATGTCAAAGACAGAGGCAGAAATCCATAGGAGCGTGGTTGCAATTAAGGCCAGACGGTAACTGCGCTTCGAGAAGATATATTTGAACGCCGTGATACCGACTAGACCAGCCAGGTTGCCGATGATGCCCGCAGCAAGAGTGTTATAGAAGGTTTTCGAGAAGTGCGGCCCTTGAGGCAGGCAATCGTCTCCAGCGAGGTAGAAGCTGTCCAGCAAACCCGGTAGCTGGATGTAGAGCATCATATTAAGGAAAACCATCACGTTGGCCTTCGCAATAATGAGCGGCAGCGCCCAGAAGGACATCGCAGAGCACACCGCCGACACCACCACGCAGATAATAAGCAGCCCCTTCGTGTCTGCCATGATGTTGCCAATGGTCATGGTGATGACAGCGGCTGTCATGACAGCGCTGTATACGACAACCCTCTTGTTGCGCATGACGACATCCTTGTTGAGCTCGATAAGCCCACAGCAGCCGGTGATCGGCTCCGGCAGCAGAAGCTCCGGGCTCGCCTCGTGCGCATGCTGCTGGTCCGTGTGCGCGAGGCCCGTGGGCAGATCGTCAGCCAGCGCCAGTGCCTCGCCGTCGCCGAACGGCTCCAGTTGCAGCGCCTTTCCCTGACCCACATCGAGGCAGCCCTCTTCCTCGTCCTTACCGCATAGGGCTCTCCTCTTCTCGAGCTCCTGAAGTAGCTCCCTGTGCATAATGCGTGCATCCTCGAGGCGCTCCTCGCGGTTCGTCTTCTCGCCGTACAGGTTGAAGAGAAAGATCACGGATGTGATGAACTGCAGCCCGGCAGAGATGAACACGCCGACTTGCGGGATATTGAGATCGGAAAGCGGGCCCTGGATGGCGGAGGCTACGAGAGAACCTATCATGATGAACCACCAGACCCAGCTCACCAGCGCCGGCCCAGCCTTGGGAATCTTACGCATCAGACGACTGTAATGGCCTTCGGAGAGAACGTCCACATTGGCCTTGCCGTAGGAGCTCAGGAAGATGAAGGCGGCAGCAATGTTGCCAGACGACGGCTTGGCCGGCAGGAGGCCGTAGAGCAGCGCGAACACACTGCCCGCAACGCACGAGACAAACATGTACCAGCGCTTTGTGTAGCCGAGGAAGGCGAAGGTATCGCATATCACGGCGGTGAAGGCCTTGATGGACCAACCCGCCGAACGAACGCCTGCGAGTCGCTGGTAGCGGACTGCATCGATGCCGAAGCGTTCTCGAAGCATAGGGTAGAGACAGAACACGAAGATTTGATCCGCGATGCCCTTGCAAAGCAGGTAGGAGAGTGCGAGGCCGATGATGCAGGCGGGGCCGTACGCCTCGCAGGCCTCGCCGAATATGAGAATGTTTTGCTTTTCCTTTATTTTTTTTTAAAGAGGTTGTTATTTACTATATTGAAATACCCTTGAAGTTTTACCTTTTCTTTTTATGCTACTATTAATATTAATAAATGCAGCGTTTATTAGATTATACTATTGTGCCTTACTTCAATTTGTATTTTCTTGGCATTTTCCTTGAAGCACAGGATATCGATTCTTGTATAATTAAAAGAGCGTTGCATGTAATTTTGTTGTCCTTCTAATTTTTTGTCATGGAAAATATATGTTTACCATTTACTTTTCCATAATTATAAAAAAAATATGTTCATATGCCTATAATATACTCCATACTAAATATCCTTCGCTTTTTTTGTCAATACTTTATGTTAGGTTTTCAAAGGTTTTGTCAGTATCCCTCACAAACTCATTGTGAAAGTGACACCTGGGACATAAAAAAACAAATTGCTAATCGTCTTTTGTTAACTTTCTGTTTAATTTGCTTCGCTTAAAGATTTTTTTAAACCTTCCCCACCTCCCCCTCACACAACCCCTTCTTTAGAAGAAGGCGAACATAACATCCGAAAGGGTAAGGAAAATTAATAATAAAGTGAAGAAAAGAAATTTTTTTCGAATTCGCTTTCCTTTAGACGACAAAGGTGTTGGTATCGAGAACCAAAGTCCTGGCATCACTTTCCCTTCTCTGAATTCCCATTTTTCAAAACAAACCAGTCAAAGGTATTTCGAAAAAACATAACTGCAATACATTTACATATGACCCTTTAACGTATTCAAAGGGTTGGATAATGAAGAAGAAAATGGGCAAAATTATTTCTTCTCTTACCTTTTCCTTTTACCAAATATGCGAGTCTTGAAAGACACATTTCGATTCGACATCCGCGTACGTGGGGAAACGCATCGGCTGAGGTAATACCGCCATTTTACCTTATTCATTATCTTTACTGGACAACAATTTGTAAGCCTTCATTATGCACCTGTTGCTTCCAAACGGACCTTTCAACACATTTTTTAGTGCCCTTTATTTCCTTGCTGTATTTGATTCTCGAACTGATGTTGCGGTAGTCTCCAGATTATAACATATTCTCACCTTGAAATATGGACGCGCAGCTATCGCTTCAACAAGATGCAGTGTATCATGTCGTGTTTTGTTACGCATTTTAGAACTTTTCCATATTATCCATATATAGTATAGGGGACCCACAAAAAAAAAAGGCAACTCAAAAATATTGGCGCACAGCTAACAGTCTAAATCGGCTTTGGGTGGTGCACCACCTACCCAAAGTACCTCAGATATGATATCTCTCTTCATTAACTTGGTAAAAGGCTTTCGCAACGTCTTTTCATAGTAAAGCCTTAAAACCAATACCCTTCATGCATCAGTAGTGCTATTCCGCGAAAGATATGTGAAGAAGAGTGAGATCAAGAGAACTCACCGTAATTCTAATCATCTCTATTTCGAATTAAGACTTGATTTTACAGACCAACATACCGTCGCCGTCGCAACCGTCTTTAGCCTAGCTGAAGGAGGGGGGATTGCCTCATGCGCTTCCATATTGTTTCTTCTGACAAAAACTTCGAAACGGATTCAATCACTGTAGAAACATTCATAAGCGGCATCTCGAAGCGTTTACTATAGGGTACCCAATCGGCTATTGTAACTTTATCATATTCGATATCAAGTACCCGGTATCACATTGCCAGGAATGTGTATAATGCAGTATAAGTATCACAAAATGGCTTTCAGTTGGACCTCCATGGCAAGTCAACTAATGACATCTATCCATGGAAGCATAACTAGAATTAGCTTATATTGATACTTAGCGGGGTTTCAGCGAATCCTTTATTAACCATAGTCAATTTAAGGGCAGTATGGCACAGTTTTTAAAAATGCGTTTCGAACTGAAGGGATTATTCTCCATACAGTTGTAACGGAGTCTTTTAATTTATCATTGCGCATATCCACTGAAGACGGCTTGATATGAAGGCAGAACCTCCACAGTGCCCACACGAGACCGAAATGAGTGTCTTCTGATGAAAAAAAGGATACACATAGCGAGGAAGTGTGCACATGAGTGTAAAAAGGGGAGAGTAAATATTACTATACGCGTTTCATCGACTAAACTTTTGGATTACGTGTAGAAACAGCGTAGGTGATTAAGTGTGGAATGAAAAATACGCAACCACATAATGGTTTTCGTACACACATTTGCAAGAGCATGTTCACATTTGCATTTTTGTGTGTTAAATGGATACATGCAGCTACATGCCGAATTTGGCCTTTTGACTGTAAATGAAGGAAAAAGGGGTAAAACTATTCGACAATAATAACAGCTAAGAATAGGCTACTTACCCATACACATACGTTCACACCAATGTAGAGAAAAGGGAAACGAAATCTGCAAATAGATTATGATTAAGAAATGAGGCGGGAAAGGGAGAAAACTAAAAGAAATGAATAGAGGAGATAACACGATACATAACTTTTTAATAACACTTTGGAAACAGAACACAGGAAAGGACACAAAGGGAGAGAGAAATGTATGTGTGGGTTTTGCAGCAGATCAGTCACTATCTTTTTTTGCCTTCTTCTTTTTCCCTCTTATTTTCACCAACTCCACTTGCTTTTGAAGGATACACACATACACCTGATATATTTATGAGTTTCATCCCGTGTATTTTTCCTTTTTTTCGAAGTAATGATAATGTTTATTATCACTCTCTCAGACACAAAATTTAGAATTTCCTTTTTACTATTCTGACATTTAAACCTTCCAAGCTATCACTTCGCGCTTTCACGTCCACTGTACCCAGAAATGCATTTCACTCCATATCGTCCATTCCATTTGGGTGGACAGACACATGCATCGATACAATGATAAGTTGAGCACAAATGTCTCCTAAAGCTTAACATCATGTACCATGTTGCCCCTTTTCTCACTATTTTATTCACTCACATCTAGCTCTTTAAGTCCTATTCGTAGATTTGTGCAACAAAAAAAACGACACTAAGAAAAGGAAATATATGTTATAGACGATATGCATTGTAGAGAATAGAATATTATTAAGAAAAAATGTAGATCATTTTGCCTTTTTCCACTTATTTCAGATTTACTAATATGCCCATTTGAAAAAGACAATGACTAGGAGCCAACTTGAGCATATATGTATGGTATCTGTTTTACCGAATGATACTTTTCCTTTCCCAAACATCCAAAAAAAAAAGAAATTGATATTTATACACCCCAAATAATTTATTTTTACAAGAAGACAATAAGACCCTCCAAAATACCCACTCCAAAGAAAGCAAGAGAGCGAGGAACAATGTGGAACAGGATCTTGCTTGCTAGTAGAGGCTGAGACCTTATAAAACTTCTACTCCCTTCTTTCATAGCAGAAAAAAAATAAGTCAATCGAGAAAGAGGAGCTTTTACCTTGTGCATGTCTCTACAAAGGAGTTATTTTTATATATCTCTTTCTGGCACAGAAGTAAGGAATCAGTTGCTGTGGTGTTATGTAGCCTCCCTTCTGTAACAATGAGACATGAAATGCAAAGAATCAATATCAACAACAACTATGGCAGTAAAAGAGTGCAGACGTTAACTATCAAGTAATTAATCACTCTTTGAAAAAAAAAAATTCCTGTTTTACTGTTGGAATGTAGTTGCTTGTCGTGAGAAGATTTTCTACGCACAGTACACAAAACCATGAAACTCTTCATTGTTAAATCATAACAACTAAACTGCACCTCTAGAACACTACTATATGTATGTATATATATATATACATGCATGTTGGATTTGTTTGTTTTAATGCTCATATTTCCTTGTAGCTGTGACGATTCAACACGCCACCTGTCGTGCTCGCTACCCCCTCATCACTGGACAACAAATCTGGGTTGAAATCCGTGATCTCCTTCCAGAATGCCTTGCGTAGATCAAGTACACTCATCTGTATCCCTTCGTACGGCCACTGGAAGGGCTGCGGGCAGTTTGGTTCATCGTCTTCGTCGTGCAGGTGCGCAAGAAACGGGTGCGCCAGCATTTCTGCTGCGCTTGGGCGTTTAAGCGGGTCGAGTGTCCACAGTTTGGTCAGGAAATCTATCCCATCCTTGCTACTAGCGAGCCCTGGAACGAGCTGGGGAACGTTCAAGCAACCCTCCGGAAGCTCATTGAGCTTCTCGAGGGCGTCTTTGTGCTCCACAATGCTGGCTGGTGGCTTGCCTACATGCTTTGCGATCAACCGTAGCTGATCCATGGTGTTGCGTCCCGGGAAGAGGGGTTTGCGATTGTACATCTCTGCAAAAATGCACCCAACGGACCAGATATCGACAGCCGTTGTGTAATTCGTGTTCTCTAGGAGTAGTTCCGGTGGCCGATACCAACGCGTGATGACATAATCTGTAAGATCGGCGAGTGGCACGTCTATGCTACGACTCAGGCCAAAGTCTATAAGCTTCAGTTCACAGGATATATTCGTGACGAGGTTCGCCGGCTTCAGGTCCCGGTGCGCCACGTTGGCGCTGTGTAAATACTTTAGACCTCGTAATGTTTGATATACAAAATACTGCGTATGGGACTCCTCTAAGATTTGACGAGACCGCAACACCACATTAAGGTCCACGTCCATAAGCGGCGTCACTACATAAATATCCTTGAACTCGTTGAAGCTCCGTTTCATCGGGGGCAAGATGTCAATCACATTCAGCAAATTTTCGTGAACAAAAAAGCGCATCATGGCCACTTCGCGTAAAACACGCTTTCCATCTTCAATGTCACGAAATATATCACGGCACTTTTTAATTGCTACTTTTTTCCCGGTCTCGCTATCCAGACAACTGCAGGCGACGCCGTAGGCCCCCATGCCTAAAATCTTCAAGACAGTGTACTTCAGTGGAACCTCAAAAGTCGAACCATTCACGTTGTAGATCTTGAAGTCAGCAACGATCTTTGGAGTACTAAGCTCTTGACTACTCTTATGCATTAGTTGGGATGGGATAGTGTAAACAAATATAGTATAGTATCTTTCCACAGCAGTGCAATGGGAGTGGTGTAAAAGGTTAAGAATTTAAGGATACTTTACTCCTTTTTTTATTATTATCTCCTCTATTTCTAGTTCAACGGTAATGTATGTGTGTTTTTTTCTCGTTTTTAACTTTTAACTCTTTTTAGAAGGAGAAGAACAAAAAGGAATAGATGTCAGGGGGCAGGCCCTCTGATGAAGAACTTGTGTGTTCTTACCATTAGTCATAGATACAGACACCATATTCATGTCAAATGCGCACGCATGCCAATATGGAGGATCACGTAGGTATATAAACAATAATACTAACATATTGATGCATGCCTAGAGCAAGTTCATTTCAAGAGGTGAGAGAGAAGTCAGGAAATTATTTGCACTAGGTAAATACTATATTGGTGCGTGCTCACTTACAAAAAAAAAATTAATACAGATTGGTTTTCCTTTTCCCGTCAAATTATCTAGCGGTGAACTTCCTAAGCGCGCACACGCATAGTTTACTGGGGGAAAATTAAACGACGAGAAATTGGCTACCACATGTCGATCCGATCTGCGTTTGACACTTGACAGGATGCAAGGCGAGAAGAGAAGGGGAAATTGTTTTTTTCGTAATTTCTTGTTGCGTTGTCTTTTTATATGTCCGCCAACACCACAACCTCTTATCTTAACTTTTATCCCTTTCTCCCGTTGGTCATTGCATTTTTTGGCGAAAACACAAAAGAGTGCGGCTTCATTAAAGAAAGGAAGAAGAAAATGCACATCGTCCACATATCCTGCGACTATTCTCACTAAGGTGATTACTTCAAGAGTATCCACAAGGATTACCTCACTGTGTTTACAACTACAGGCATTGCTTCATCAACAGAGGAAAAATACCATTTAATTTACTTACCCATTTATTCAAATTTTTAACTGCAGCATCTGGAAGGGACGAAAGCGAAGTGGGGAAATGTGTAAATGCAGACATCTGAAGACCCAGGTTTACCACTGCCCCTATCAAAATAGTTTCCGTCCGGGGGGGGGGGGGACGCATTCTTTACCAGAATAAATGAGCTTGTGTTAAGGTGAAAACAGCGTGGTACCTGACTTTAGAACGCACAAATAGGCATCAAGATAAAATTATATACTATACCCTCAGGTAAAGTTTCTAGTGAACATTTTTTTGTTCTTTTTCTGTATCCATCTGAATAAATGGGCAAGTCAATGAAACAAGGGAAGGAGAAACCTCAATCACGGTACCCAACAACAAGCTTCTCATTTTTGAGTTAGCCTCTTTCAGAAACAATTAAGTTAAATCTCAGCGCTCATGATAACTACAACAAAGCCTCCGTATCAATACGGAAGCCCTCATGTGTGCACATTACCAGAATCAAATGAATCAATTTTGAAACGATTAAAGTAGATTTTCTCTCTCTCCCCCCCCCCCCCCCCCTTAAAAAGGATTAAAAAATATCCGTTGAGAGAGCTTGGGGAACACAATGGAGTCATCCAATCCAAATCGTCGAGGCGATCCAGAATGTAGTATCTTGAAGACGAAGTTCTAGTCTTCAGAATTCTTTACTCTGTCAAAGCAACACTTTGCTACACACTACCATGTGTGGTCACGATGCATGAAATAACCTGAAGGCTATTGTCAACCACCCTACAGGGGGAAAACAATGCCCAAATGAATTGTATACTCCCCCCTACTCGCTCAAATAACGAGAAAACGCATAAAACAATAACAGCAGTTGGAAAAGCACCATATAAAAGACGCTATCACAATTGGGACTCGTTACTTCCCTTCACTCCTTTTCGCTTAATGAACGTATTTAACACCGCCCGCTCACGATTTTGTCTCGGTAGAGACTACCATTTGCTTTAATGAGGACATAAACTTTTCGATTGATGCCTCGTCTGTGTAGATGAGATTTGTACCATCGTCCCCTGCGCTCGCAGCTGAGTAATTGAAAGTACCGCCACTACCAGCCTGGCTGTAGGTTACCGATGGGTTTACACGTGTCTTGATGTGCCGTGCCTCGGAGCCGTTCGCGTCGGTTCGCGAGAAACGCGGGTACGGATGGCGTTGCGCCAAGAGCACCTGCGCGTCCGTCTCCGGCGCCTCCAATAACTCGGCGAAGTGAGCGTACTCGGGGGTTTCATGATACCCAGCCTGCATCCACTCGAAAATTGTGCTACCCCACATGATATGGAGGTTAAAGAAGGCATCCATGAGAACGATGGCATCACTGCGAAGACTGCTGCTATCGAGCGGCACAGCCGTCGCGTGGGGAGTCTCCAGGTCGTAGCTGTCCAAGGTGGGCTGGATCATGCGGACACAGTTGTCAACCAGTTCACGCATCAGCCAATGCCGCTTGAAGGTTGTCTCGTCGGGCGAAATATTGATCACCATCATGTACTCGGATCGGCGCAAGTTAAACATAAACAATGGAAAGAGTGACATACAAGGACTCAGGCGGAGAGAGTCGGGAAAGTTGGGCGTGTAGGTAGCGTAGCGCCGCACAAATTTAACAAGGAGAGTGTCCAACCACCGCTTCGTGTCATCCCACTTTTTAGGAAACTTCTCCAGTATGGAGATGAGCATACGTGCGATGACGGTGGATGCGCAGGTCTGGTCAAAGGCCTGGAGTTGCGTGTAGTAGGCAGGGGGGGAGGCCTGCGGGGCCACCGGATGCAGGGTGCTCGTCACCCGGACCCGCTGCTGACCGTCCACCGTCGTGTAGGTCGTGACGAACTGAATAAAACGAGTCTCCCCGTCGCGTTGCCCTGGCGAGGCGCCATTGGTCTCGTTCAAAGTAGCGGTATCGAAAACAAATGCAAAGGCCACAAATTGATCAAGCGTACTAACGCACCAGCGGGTCGTGCCGCCGACCCCAATTTGGATCGGTGACGTCGTGTGATGAGGCTTCGCCATATTCGTCGCCACATCGACATTGCAGGGCCCCAACACGCCACTTACCAACGTGTTTGGAGAGGTGTGTATCTCGATACTAACCGCTAAGCCGCAGCGGGCCACGTACCCCCCTGAATCCTCCCTGTCAGCTCCCAGGTCACAGCGCTCAAAGTAGCGCTTCAAGGAATTAGAAAATTGCTCATGCGCGAAGAAGTCGCCGCATATAAGCGTGCCACCGGTGAGATTGATGCAATTTCGCATCTCCATCACTCCGGTTTGGTCGAGACTAAAGGAGAAGACATCTAAACAGGCATCAACGACGGATAACCTTGCTGCGAGCTTGTTATAGAAGGCGTAGCTGTTCGTGTAGTAGGGAGTGTTGTCCTCAATGATATCACGATGGAAACGCATCATCTCGGACTTTTCGGGTCCCACAATAGCCCCCGAGCCACGGGTGCATGGCCCACTCGTAAAGAGAAGAATCTTTCCCGCGGTCCTCACTGGTGCGCCATCTCTGGCCATTTTTATGGGCTCAGAGAAATTCGCGGTGACGCCCTGGACTGGCTTCTCCGCCATCTCGCTGTTCTGGCGGAGAGACTCAAGTAGATACACGGCTATACTAACCGCCGTTCCCGTCGTGCGCATCGGGCGGCGACCCGAGGGCAGCGGCTCACTATCGCCCTGGATCTCCTCAATCAATGTGGTGAGCGCAAAATGGCACTCGTCGAGTGGTAACAGAAAGCGTCGACGGACGGGGCGGCGTTGGCTGACTTGCAGTAGCTTCGGAAGCTCGTCCTCGTCATAGGGAGCGTTGCCGCGGAGGATGTAGCTCTTGGCAATACCCCCATTCGTGAGGCTTCCCAATTCCCACACCGTCGTGCGGGCCCCAAAGCAGATGATGCCGACCAAGGAGCGGGCCGGCAGCCACTCGAGGCAGCGCAGCAGGTTCGCCTTGAGTGCGTTGAGCTCCTCGTAGGGCAGACAGGCGTCGACCAGGAAGAGGAACGCGGGGTGCTGGCGGGCGGCCTCCGCGCCAGGGAGGAGGTACTCCACGGTGTCGTAGAGGCGCCCGGGGTGGGACTCTGTGAAGCCCGGCGGCAGCGCGTGCCGGTGCTGGCAGGCGAGGCAGGCCCACTCGCGCTCGCCGGGCCGGCAGCCGTGGCGGCTGAGGAAGGCCCCGCAGCCGCCGCAGCGCGCGGGCGCGGCCGAGTCGGCCACGAGCTGCCGCACGCGCAGCGGCCCGAGGGGCTGGTACATGCAGGCCAGAGGGACCACCATCTCCGGCAGCGGCGGGAGGCTCGCCGACGCGGGGCCCTTTTCCCCGCCCCGCGCCGTGTTCGGGTAGGCGGCCCAGGTCCAGCACAGGTTCGCGTCGGGGTCGGCGGGGGGCGGCGATGGGAACGGGTCCAGGGGCTTCTCCACAGGCCCCGGCACCGCGGGATGGCCGCCCGCACACGCCGTGGGGGTGGCGTACTGGGCTGCCGAAGATACCGCAGGGTTCGCATAATGGCCGCTGGGCATCGAAGCACCGTTGGGGTTGAAGGCATGCCCTTGATTGTACGGTTGCGGTTGCTGGGGGTGCTCCTCGGTGGGGTAATAACTCGAAAACGTGTTGGAGGCGGAGCCATCGCTGCGGTGAGTGGCTGTGTTTTCTAAGGACACGGGGTAGTGAGTGCCAACGTCTCTGTATGTGGCCTTCCCAGCCTCCACGTTCATGGAAGGGTCGGTAGAGTGGTTGGGGAGAGGAGCATCCGATCTGTTAGTGGCATGTTGCGCGTAATAGCTACCGTAAAAACTTGGGTTGCTCATCTTTCCCTTAAAACTGAAAGAATTCCAAAGAATACAAATAATATCTAGTTCCTTTAGGTTTGCTATTATTAAATTCAAAGGTGGAAAATGGTTTCGATTCGTTACGACAATAATAATCCATATCTATCAAACCGCCCCAATGCCCATACAGAATTTCTGCTAATCGAATACTATGTATTAGCCAAGGTTTACATTGCACGAAGTGAGGGTTCAGGAAGGGACCCTTACGTAGGGTTTCTCGACCCCACCTAACCCCCTCCCCCCCCTTCACGTGGAAGACTACAACGTGGAACGGGGGAATGGAACGGCAGAAAACGCCCCCGATCTCGGCACAATATCTCAGTCTCAATAGATGAAAACCTCAGAGTAGTTTCGCACAACATGGCTCAAACAAAGAACTGCATTAAATGTCTTCACAAAACTCAAGAGGGGGGGGAGGAGATCCATGTTCAGCTGACCATAGGAAACAAGACCAAAGTTTGAAGCGAACAAAGACTAATCCAACGCATCAAACCCATATGGCTCTGAAAACTAAAAGTGACCATAAAAAGAGAAAAAGTATATCAACTTGGATTTAAAATAGTCAAAGAGGAGAAAAATGGGAAAACATTCTTTGCAAAGGAAAAAGCACGCGACCGCATAGGATCATTTAATGAAGTAATGAAACCCTCCCCACAGTAGATTCCTGGAAAACTATGAGCCTCAACACACATAAATCACAAGCGCACGATTACTTATCTATGAAAAGATAGATATGAAATAAGCTCATTTGGTTTGTCATCTAATATTCATGCATTCTACAGCAATTCTAGATTATTGAAAAAGGATAAATAAAGCACGTTACAATGGCTAAGATACCGGAACGAAAATAAAAAATTGGATTGGAGGGCAAGAATGCCAAATCTTATTGGCTTGGGTAGTCGAGCGTGTGCGGAAATATTGATGGACGGCACTCGTTGTTAGAAAAGGTACACAGTCAAAAAGAGGAAAATATTGCTCACAGTGACACGTGTTACGTTTCTAATAAAAAACTAAGCCCAGTTATTTAACTGAGCCCATCACCAAGAGTAAAATTCTACTTTTGCACGGGGTAATTTCTTTTAATCGTTTTCGAACTAAGTCTCTTCGCATGATAATTTCGCAAACACACACACACACACACACATATATATATATATATATATATATATATATATGTGTACCAACTACCGCCCTCACGGTTTGGTACAATTGCAGCTCGACTTAACCTGGGGCTATTACATGCTTCTCCGTTTAAATTAAAGTGCAAAAGCGGAAAGTACACCCGGGGGGATGAGGGGGCAATCCATGTACGAGACGGAAGCATAGCATCCGAAGAGTCTCTATATCCAATTCCGGGAAAAAAAAGCGCATAGCACCAGCATCTGAAATGGTTTTCTCTATTAATGTATCGGTATACATATACAGGGTATTATTTTTTTTTAGTATAATAGAACGCTTTCAACGACTGTATCCCCTCCCTCTCCTCTATCATAGTTCTATTTAAACAACGAAATAGGTGAACAAGCTTCCACAGGATACTCATCCTTTGAAGGAAAGGCGAGTCCATCCCGTGCCTAATTTGAACCCCCTCGCTCGGGGTATCTCACTTAAAAATAAATCAACAAAATGAGGGGTGATTTCTCTTGTCCGTGTGGCCTGCGATCGCGCTTCTTTTCCGGTCCACCCAGACGCGTATAGCGGCTCCCTCTAGACCTGGTTTTGTGTGGCGTATCGTAGCAGATCGTTGCCGGATTCGATGACCACGACCCCTTTCTCCATCCACCGCTTGCTTGCCGCGGCCGACGGTGGCCCTGCTGGCTCGGAGGCGATCACCTCGCCGCCGCCGTACTCGATCACCTCGGCGAGCTTCTCGCGAATGCCGTCCTGGGCGAGGGCGAGCAGGAAGCGCTGGCACTTCAGTGGGGGGGGGAAGACGCGGAGGCCGCCCTCCTCGGCCTCGTCGAGCCAGAACCCCGCGGCGAGGCTGCGGTAGACGTACTCCGGCGGGACCAGCCACATCCCGGCGACGACGCCGCAGAGCGCCTTGACGCTCCGCGGGGCCCCGCGCAGGAGGACGTGGGTGGTGGCGACCGGCGGGGCCTCGTCGAAGTCGCCGTCGAGGACGACCGCGCCCGCGCCGAGGGCGGCCACCGCCGCGCGCAGCCGCCCGGGCTCCGGCTCCTTCAGCCCCGTCAGGATAAAGCGCCGGGGAAGCGCCGCCCCGCGCGTGGGGTCGACCGGCGAGGGCGAGCGCGTCGGGCCGCCC
>MJCC01000012.1:540140-620826 GCA_001766655.1 Phytomonas francai
GCCTCGCCCCGCTCGCGCTTGGCCTCCGTTCGCGCGCCGCCGGCGTGGGCCGGGTCGCCGGATGCGCGGCGGCGAACCGGCGGCGTCGACGCGCGAACCCCGCTCCCGGCGTGGTCGCCCGTCTTCACGCCCTGCTCGAAGGCCCTCGCGGCCGCGTACAGGTCGCGCGACTTGATAACCTGTCGTAGGCTCTCCTGGTGAACCTCGTCCTTGCGCCTCAGAACCGCCTCGTGGGTGCGCTTCACCTCATCCATCTCGCGCTGATGCTTTTCCTTGACGTCAAAGAGCTCCCTGCGTTGGTCTCGCAGAACCTCGGAAAGCTCATCGAGGCGCTGCGAGAGACGCTGCACCTGAGCCTCCACCTCCTTCACGCGCTGCTTCGACGCGGACGCGATTCGCTCCTGCTCTCGAGCCTTGTCCTCTGCCTCCGTCAAGGCGGATCTCAGGACCATCGCCGGATCCGAAAGCTGCCGCGCAGAGATTTTCCCATCATAGTGCGCCCCATTGCGCATCCGCGTACTCGCATCGGCCAGGGCAACAGGGGGGGGTTTCTGCTCGATCGAAGTCGTCGAGGGCGGCGGCGCCGCCGAGTCCGGAAGGGAAGAGGCAAGAGCCCCGCTGCTATGGAGGGTATTGGTGACGTTATGAAGCCATTTGCCTGTCGGTTGCGTATGGCTCGGCGCGTCTTCTCTGGGAGAGGCCATCCGATTCGTCCCAAGGGCATCGGGCTCGCTATTGCCTCGGATAAGTGAAAGAAAGCCCTGCAGCTGATTGACCATCTGCGGGTTAGCGGTGAGCTGATGCAATAACGCGATCGCGTTGGCGTCCATCGCCGCAAACGATGAGAGGTGTGTGATAAAGTAATTCAATACTGGGCTTCGTCTTTTGTTTCTAAAGTGTTCCCTAGATATCAGAAACGTTCTCCACCGAGAACCACCACCTTTTAGGAATAGGTCTTTATGATCCTCAAACCCTTTTCGCTTTCCTTTGCGGATAGGAGGTATCAGGGATGTACAAGGGAAAGTAGTTGAATTTGTAAAAATACACAGAAAAGCAAAGAACATTATATACTCATTTCCATTTCCATATATATATATATATATATATATATATATATATGTATGTATAGATTAAATACTGGTAACGTTTCCATGGAAAACCTTAGATAAATATAAGTGCAGATTGATATTTTCATATGCTTTCACTTCTACTATCAATGCTTTCCCGGGTATATCGATTAGGGTGTTTGGATCTATCCTATTTTAAAATTTAAAGTACCAATGCATCAATCCTACTGGATAGAGGTGTGCATACTACGTTTAAACCCCCCCCCAAAAAAAAAAAAAACTGATTAATAATATTCCTTAAAATTTTTTCTATATTAAAAAAGGATTTCGTTATGAACAAAGCATTTTCGCCCGAATTTATATATATTTTTTTTCAAATTGTCTTGACCATTTTCCCGTTTTAATCCCTTTAAAGGAGATTAAAGTGCCATGGCCTTGTCAAGGGCCTTCGCCACGCTCTCGATGAAGCCTTCTGTTGACTCGTAATGTTCCTTTTTCAGATTCTTGTTCCCATGAATACATAGCGCCAAGTCCTTTGTCATGTGACCATCCTCGATAGCTTTAATTACCACGTTCTCAAGGGTTTGTGCAAAATTTACAAGCTCATCGAGGCCATCGAGATGACCACGGTGGGCAAGGGCACGGGACCACGCGAAGATCGAGGCCACGGAATTCGTACTGGTGGACTCGCCTTTCTGGTGGTTGCGGTAGTGGCGGGTCACGGTACCATGCGCGGCCTCAGCTTCCATGGTCTTCCCATCCGGAGTCATCAAAACGGAGGTCATTAGGCCCAAAGAGCCATATCCCTGAGCCACGATGTCGCTCTCCACATCGCCATCGTAATTTTTGCACGCCCAAAGAATACCGCCATTACCTTTCAACACTTGTGCTACTTGATCGTCGATGAGACGGTGCTCATAGGTGATCCCCAACTTATCGAACTCCGCCTTGAAACTTTCATCGAAGATCCTTTGGAATGTTTCGAGAAACATACCGTCATACATCTTGAGAATGGTATTCTTTGTAGTCATAATCACCGGGAGCTTTCGCATAATCGCGTACTCGAAGCAGCTCTTCGCAAATCCCTCGATACTTGCCTTGGTGTTGTACATGGCGAGTCCCACACCATCCCCTTTGAACTCAAAAACATTCAGCACCGTTTGCGCACTGCCATCAGCCGGGATGTGAACGAGCTGAAGCTTCCCAGGGCCGAACTTCGCGTCCGTGGCCGTGTACTGATCCCCAAAGGCATGACGCGCCACCACGATAGGTTTTTCCCAGTGCGGAACGAGGCGTGGGATGTTCGAAATGACGATAGGCTCACGAAACACCGTCCCGTTGAGGATGTTCCGGATCGTCCCGTTCGGGCTTTTCCACATCTTCTTGAGGTTGAATTCCTTCACACGCGCCTCGTCCGGGGTGATGGTCGCGCATTTAACGCCCACATGGCACTTCGTAATGGCCTCCGCAGCCTCGACGGTCACCCGGTCGTCCGTGGCGTCGCGGTTCTGAATGCTGAGATCGAAGTATTTGACAGGGATGTCGAGATGCGGGAGAATAAGCTTTTCCTTTATGAGAGACCACATAATACGGGCCATCTCGTCGCCATCCATCTCGACAATTTCATTCTTTACAACGATACGCTTTCGGTCCATTTGGTAGCTGGTGGCGCTGAAGTAGCGGGCTGTAACGGTTGTCGATAAAGATGCACCGAGGAAGTAACGGAGCATCAAATTTTCAAATCAATAAGGGAAAATATCCTTTTTTTTTTAAGAATATAATAAAAAGTTTAGAAACAATGAAACTCAAATATGTACGAAAATAAAACTAGTGCTACTGACGAAAATCAAATTATTATGAAACGACTACTATTGCTAATAGAAGGCAAAAAGTTTTGGAAAATCTTGAATCGAAGAGAACTACAGGGGGGGGGGGGGGGTAGAAGAATTTCGAATGACCGTTTAGGATGGTAATTAACCCACACACACACCACGCATCAGAAGCACAGCGGTACGCTTGACAAGAGGGTACCTAACCGGATTAAAAGGAGATAAGTAATACCAAACAAACAGAAAAAAGCGGTATGTGTAGTAAATGGTAATACAAGGTGAAGGAACGCATCCATACATGTACAGCTATACAATTACAAAGAAACGTCAAGACCGATTACACGTTTCTACTATACATAGATACATATGCAAGGTATAAACACCACCACCCACACACACACAAAAAAAAAAACGCAAGCGAATGGAATCACCTATGTAGCCAGTTTGATTGTACCCCCCTTCTATGCGGCTAAGGGGTGCACCGCAAGGCCATGGATCCGAGAATGGAGAGGCGACAGAAGGGTGGGCTCGCCCAATTCACCTTGTCGTATTAGCGCCCCCCCCCCCCACGCACACTTCCCTTTTAGTTTCTTTCCGGCGGTTTTACCTTTGCGTCTTTGAACTCCTGCTCGTCCTCGACCCGCGCGATCGTCTGATTGAATCGGCTCCCGTGCGGGGCGTCGTGGGATTCGCTGTCGGAGACGACCTTCGGCGCCTCGGGCGGCCCCAACGGGGGCAAAAACGCGGGCGGGGCCGTCCGCAGGAGAAGCGTCAGCCGCTCGGCCGCGGCCGGCCCCCCCCGGCGGCGATTCGGGACGAAAACGACGGAATCGCCGCGGCCCGGCGGGCCCCGGAGCATCCCGGCGAGCGCGTCGTCGCCGAGGCCGTAGGTCCACGCCGCGAGGGTGGGGAGGGGGGCGCGCGAGGACGCGAACGGCCCCCCCACGCGGGAGCACTGGCGAGGAGGCGGAGGGGGGGAGGGCAGGCGGGCTGGCAGCACCGCGTAGGCCGGGGGGCCGCCGAAGCTCTCCTCGACAAAGGGGTCGCCGAGGCCGAGGCGGGTGGCCGCGCGCCGGACGACCGCGTGGTACTTCGCGAGGCGCTCGAGGAGGGTCGGGGGGGGGGCGTCCAGAAAATCGGCGTCGAAGCGGGCGGCGATGGTCTGGAAGGCGCCGAGGCTCGCGCTATCGCGCGGGCAGGTGTACGCCGGCCCCGCGGCATCCGGGCCGCCGACGTCCGCCTTTGGCGGCCCTCCCGCCGCCCGCCGGCGCGGGGCCGGGGGGAAGGGCGGCGGGGGGCGGTCCGCCGCCGCCCCCCCCCGCCCCGCGGCCGTCCGCGAGTCGCGCTGGCCGGAAGGGGAGTCCGCCCCCACGGCATCCGATCGCCTGTCGGAGTGGGTCGGCCACGCATTCAACAGCGCGATGCGCCGGGAAAGCTCGAGACCGACGCCGCTGCCGTTGGGGCCGGCGTTGAGTATAATCTGATCAAGCTTCGTGCGCCGCCGGAGGATGTCCCGGACGCGCTTCGACGCCTCCATCCCATACCACGCCGGACACCCGCCCTTGACCTCGAAGTCGTGGATGCCCTGGATCGCCCTGGCGTTGAGTTGACTCGCGCTGGGGCTCGCCTGGCCTGGGATATCGGGCCCGGCGCGACCCGGATCCCGCCCCTCCAGGGTCTTATAGCGGTGGCGTAATTCCAGCTCCTCGAGCCGCTGCCTGCGTGCCGCGTTGAGGTACTCCAACTCGAGCTGAATGCGCCGCATGGCTAACGTATTTTCATCCTCGCCCTCAAAACCGCCCTCCGGCCCGAGGTCCATATCCGAGCCGAGGTAAATGTCCTCCACTTTCAGCCCATTCCCATCCCCGGCCCCTGGCGAAGAGCGCGGGCTCACCGAGAAAAGAGCCGCAAGCTGCTCCGCAGGGTATTGGACCTCCGTGAGGGTGAATGGATTCGGGACAGCTGGAAGGGCTGGCATCTCCGTCAGAAAGAGTTCACCGCGTTTCGCGTCGCCGTCGGCGATATCGCCGCTCTCCAAGTCGCGATCCGCGTCATCGGCGACGGCCCGGGGGGTCCACCGCGCGCCCTCACGCGCCCCCTGAAACTCACGAAGAGCCTCGACCGCGGTTCGTCTCGTTTGATGGTACGCCTCCACACGACGATCCCCCGCCGCGCATGGCGGATCGCCGCCCTCAAAGCGCATCCCCCACTGCGTTTCCAGGATATCCACACAACTCGAAACCAGCGCGCTATCCGCGGCGACTAGGAAGGGCAAAGTCGGCGCCGTCCTCGCCTCGGCACCCCCCGAGTCCGTTTCCGCCGCCCGGACGGCGGCGAGATCCCCATCGTCGATCGCGCGGCGGAGCTCCCCGGATACCTGGCCCTCTATTTCCCCGACCCAGGCGCTTAACAAGGGCCTTAACGTCGTCGTTCGCAGCGCGAGATGCTCGAGTAGTCGGACGAGCTCCCGGTGGTGGGTCCAGTAAAGATGCCGAAGTCGGATCTCGTCTACGCCGTGGGCCTCGTGGTCCGCGTCCTCGCCCGCGGGCTCCGATTCGAGGCCCATCGCGGCGTTCACGTCGGCCATCCGGTCGGAGTGAACGAAGCCGCGCGCGTAGCCGTCAAAGAGGGCCTTGTAGAGCGCCTGCTGAGCAGGAGAGGCCGAGGTGAATGGCAGTGAGGCGAAGACCTTGCCGCCGTCCAGGAACTCCGTTTCGAGCGGCGAGCCGGGGAGGAGGGGTAAGGAAAAGGACCCTTCCCCCGCTCGCGGCACCTGCCCCAGCCCGCCTCTCGTCGGATGGCTCTCCATGCTTGGCAGGGAGATCGATGAATCCTTGTCGTCGATTCTCGTAGCGTCCTTTAGAATCGCACGTAGGTCGCGTAAAAGGTGAAGGGTGTCCGGAATGGTGATAGTGCCCTCCGTCTCCAGGCCTTCAGGCAGGCAGGAAGGCGGAAGGGCTCGCAGGGAGAGGTTCAGCAATGGGCTATTCTCGCTGTCGTCAAGGCACCTCGACAGGTCGACATCCAACCAATTTGAGAGTTCAAGCTCCACCGCGGCTAGGTTTTTCATGGCATCCAGGCGTGCTTTTAGATTTGTCTCCGTATCTTCTACGTGTCCACGAAGCTCCTGTCGGCGCGCCACGAGCTGTTGTACCGCACCCTTCTGCATCTTTTCATCCACTTCTCTTATGGCGAGCATGGTGCGCTCTGCGAAGCATGCGAAACAGGCCCATACCTGGGAGACCTTATCCATCTGAATACGCACCTCGGGATCGACGAGGCTCAAATTGACACTTGGAGGTGTGTCGTACCGCTCGGGCGGACGTGACGGATTCGAGTCAGGGAGGCTTTTAACTAGGGACTGGAGTTGATTCCACGCCCTGTGCGCCTGCTCCTCGGCCTCGGCGTGTTCCACTTCCAGGAGCTTGCGATACGAGCACGTGTAGGGGCGTCGCGTTTTAGTATGGAGGCGAACAAGAACGTCATAAAGTCTTGCTTTTAACCGGGCCAACCCCTCGTGGGCATAGATCGCTCTCCGCGCAGGCTGAGGCCTTCGTTTAACTTCCACAGCCCCACGACCTTCCAGCGGCTTCGTCGATGGCGATTGTCTCTTGGTCTTCCGGATGCTGACGGTGGACTTGCCCGCCGTCGTCGTCGCCTCGTTTGCGCCCTGCTTGACTCGGTCAGGCACGCGCCCTTGGGACTTCTGCTTCTTGTCGGGGCCGAAGTGAACCTTTTGGGTGTGGATTTTATGCACCCTGCTGGGGCACCGAGACACCCCGGAGCCTTTTTCCCCCGTGTCCTGTTCGAGACTTTGCCTCCCCGACGCTTTCCTGCTGCTCGCCACATACCTCCTGTACCAGGTCTCGTTCATCGTTTGAATTTCCTCTAGATGCTGGATACGCCCCCGTAGGGTGTGTATCTGCTCGAGTGCCCTCTCCAGGAGCGACGTCGTGCTGTGGTCCGGCGAGCCGTCGCCCGTTTCGCAGCACCGAAGAAGTCGTATTTTACTCTCAAGTTCGTCGATGACGCCGTTCATGACAGCGCGCTCGCGGCACTCCGCGGCCAACTCCACCGGCGTCCGTTTCATTCGCAGAATGACAAACTCTTGCGATTCGACGCCATCGCGGGGAAAGGGGAAGCCCCCTTCGGAGTCCTCAAGGTCGTCGCTGCCAGCTTCGGCGTCGAGGTCCTGCCAGGCCATCATCTCCTCCTCGCGGCGCTCAAGATAGGCCAGATGGGCCCTACGCTTGCGGTCTGCCTGTAGTTCATTGCGCCGGAGGTCCGCAAGTATCGCCACTCGCTTCCGATCCACTATGCTCTTGATGTTATCACCACCAGATGACTGGAATCGCTGTCTTGCCGGGCCCGAGGTACTGGGCCCGGTAGAATACTCGTTCATAAGCCATTGAATCGTCTCGTTGGCCGTATCAAGGCGCTCTTTTAGGGCATAAACTTGCTGCTCTTTTGTAAGATGGGTGAACGAGATGTTATATTGGTTGTCCGTGTGGTCCTTGAAGGCCGATTCGTGAAGCTTCAAGAGGTGCTTGCGTTGAAGCTTGTTAATGACTTCTTGAGCGCTTTCGAGATCACTTCGCAACGCTTCCACTTCATTCTGCATATTGGTATTCTCAGTAACAAGGCGGGATATTTCTTTTTCAAAGGATTCTAAAAAATGAGCTTGGGATTCATTAGAGTCATTAACAAGCAATTCATCATTCATGCTACCGTTTTCGAAGAGCTTGCTCCGATCTTTCCCGAGGCGTAAACGCTGCACCGTTTTATTGGGATTCATGACATGGCTGAGCACATCATTCTTGAGCCCCAGTGACGTCAGTGGCAGAGGCATTTCACCACGATCTGCCGTGACCGACTTTACGCCAGCGGTGACGAACTCTCTAGACCGAAGCCGAGAGAGCGTCTTTGGTATCACGGAGTTTGAAGACCTAATGGTGTTGTCCAGGCTGATATCCCCTCGGTTGACCTCGGGTGATTTTTGCAGCATTTCATCACTTGAGGCGTTCGATAGACCCGCCTCCCTTGCCGTTGTCAGGGCCGGGTCGCGCATCGTATTCAGAACATCCAATATCGCATTATCGTCGACCGATTCATTCCACGCGAGGTGCCGCAGCTCATCCGGGTCGAGCCTCCCCATCAAAATACTTCGCATGCTCGCGTAGTTGCCCACTGCCGCTTTAGAGCGGACGTCATTTCGCCACCGACCGGACGAGGTCATGAAGGTCTGCGTGAGCATGTCCACGACGATATGATCGAAGTGGTGGGCCAAAACGAGGTCGTAGCCGCACGCGTAGGCCGCCTCCGCCGTGATATGATTCTGGGGGAGCAGCACCAGCCCCGCGCCCTGGGCCTGCTCGACGTTGACCAGGCTCTCCTGATTGGGGCTGTGCAGTAAGAGCACCACGACGAGCTCGAGGCCGTACTCGTTGTTAAAGTAGCGCAGGCAATCGATGATGTCGGAAAATGGCTCGTGTGTGAAGCTGTCAATGATAACCAGTTGCGTGATCGCATCGCCCGGCAGGGCCTTCGTGGAGTACCGCTCGGTGCCCCTGGAATTGGTATGCTTGTGGAGATTTAACTCAGCACTGCACATACTTCCATCGTCATTGTCGTCCTTTGGGATGGAAGCGGCAACAACCGTGTCGGCATTCTTTTTCTCGTTGATTCTGTCGGGATTAAACATATCATGAATTTCAGACCGCGTCTTGTGGGCGTATCGGCTGAAGGTGTCTACTCCAGAGCTTTTGGCGTTCGTCGCCGCATCGCGAGCAGGATCGACCGGCGGCGCCCGCTGACGAGAGACACAATACCCCTTTTGGATCGCTTGAAGAACTTCGTCTTGCAGAATCGAAGTCGCCTGCGTGATGGTCTGCGCTTCCGAGACGCGCCATCGATACAGGCGCAGTTGTGATGCCATGATAGACATCGATAGAACATTTGCCGAAATCAAAAGTGCACGGGCCTTATCCCCGCGCTTGCCGATTTTACACTGCACGCGGAGGTAGGCTTCATCTTGGGCCTGAAAACTCCGCAGCTGGTCTTCTTTGTTGCGCTCTGTGCTCGCGCTCCCTATCCCATTCGATGCGCCGATGGGGAAGCCGTAGTGCAGGATGTACGACGTAGGATCCTCATAGTAATTCTCAAAATTCTCATGAGGGGAGGCTTGCGTCTCAGCGAGCATATGACTAAGATCCTACCCACACACGCGTATCTGTGTCCACCCTTCGCACCTATTCACGCGCGATATCGAGGAAGTAGAGATAAAAGGACGGGGAAAAAATGGGAAACCGCAACGGAAAATCGTACTGATGCGACCCTAATCTGAGCGTCGAAACGGGATACAATTTAGTGAAAGCGTTTCTAGAATCCTACTACTGAGTACCGTTTATTTCCTCTTTAATGGGTGAAATATTCCTTCAACGTTTTTTTTTTTATCCAGAACAAAGATGCGGACATAATTTTAGACAAACAAAATTACATCGTGTGCAGCACAACTGTGCAAACTGTAAGATGCTGAATGTTAGGTGTCTATTTTCTAAATTTTTACACATTGTATCATCACATATTATTTATTACTACTATTAGTAGTAATAAATCATAATATTGTTAATAAAAGTAATAATACAGCTAATTATGCTCGATGATATACACACCAAAGGGGTTTGTAGCACAGCCTTTCGCTTCTTATTGCTGTTGGCAAGCTGGAGGCATTTCAGAAACCGACGACGACGAGGTCCCTGACTTTTCCGTAGTCAACGGGTCCCTCACAACATGCCCCCCGTTATCGGCCTGCTCGGCTCCAGACCTACCCGACGAGTGAATGGGGACAAAATTGGATCCCATTGTGCATGTCGCGGCCAGTGGACCGACAGCTGTGTGGTCCTTGATGAATCCAAAGCATGCCCCTTGGGCACTGGAGAAGTGATTTCCACCTGCCTCTCCTCTGCAATCAGCGGCGATTACCATCACAAGTGTCTCGTCCGGGCATGCGTCAATAACCCGTAAAACACGTTCATTCACAAGCTCCACTCGCCGCAGCTCCTCCACCTCATCATCTTTGGCTGCGCTTGAGGCCAATGAAGGCTGTACCAGCACATTCACGGCGGTTTCCCTAAGCTGAAGCCATATGAAGGAGTACGAATCCCCATCGACGGCTGTGCGGGTCTGCGATATCGCTTGGGCTCGATTACGAAGCGCTCGCACAACTTTTCGAGTAGCATCTTCGTCGTGGCGAACCGGTATGACGTCGATTGACGCTGCGCGAGTGGAAGACGCATTGCTCTTTGGAAGTATTGTGGACAGCACCTGAGCCTCGTCGAAGAGCTGGATGTGGATAGGGATGTCCTGTGGCGACTTTGACACGTTCCTGTCCTCCTGAGTTTCGTTAGAATTCGGGTGGCCTCCACAAATAAGGTCCAATATGCTCACACGTTGCCTGATACCAAACATGGGGCCCCTTTCGAGCTTGAGTTGCACAAGCTCTAGACTGATCTGCGCATCCATAGCACTATCGTGGCTCCCCTGCTGGATACGCTTACGCAGGTAACGCATCGCCAGATACCGCAACGAGTTTTTATAAGGTAACCCTGACGGGTGCGGGTACAGCCACGCGGTATCCAGCACATAACAATTTGGAATCATTTGACACGCCTTGAAGTCATTTTCGAGCGAATGGCCGATAATAAAATCCGAGCTACAGACATGCTTTTTGAGTGCCGCTTGACAATCCACCAAGGTGTTTGTGACGTCACGCAGAGTCTCCTCGTCAATACCGCTATACCGTGTCAGGTAGTCAATAATCTCCGTGCGCGGCTTCACGAGCATGTCAAAAACAACCTTAGACGACTGCGCGTCCACAAGAGTAGCGCGTGCTAAGGAGCTGGCCTGCCCTTTCGTCATGACCATCTCGCAGTCGAGCGCGAAAACACGCGGAGGCCTCTCCGCACACCAGGATTCCTTCTTTGCGGAATCGTGTCCACCTTCGTTTCCATCATCGCTCGTGCTAAACAGATCCCAATTGCTGTCTTCCCGTGCAATGTTGCACGCTTTATTACCGTACCCGGAAGCAGTACAGCCCTCAGAACTTGCATCCATTTCCATCTCCGGCTTCTCAAGTATAAAACCCAGCGCCCTGAGTTCAACTTCGTGCTCAGGGAAGTGAAGCGCAAACTTTAGCAGATGTCCTCGTCTGCACCATAGAGAAGAAGCATCAACTGCCCCTGAATCCGCATCCTTTGCAAGGTCAGCGTCCTCTTCTCGCGCACCGTTGGAGCTGTGGTCATACTTTTTACCCCCGCAACTAATGGCAGGGTCACGCTCTGAAAAGCTGACGGGTGACGAAGAGGTGTTGGGAGGAAGCGCAGGGACAGATTGCTTGCCGCTCGCAATCATTTGGGCGCGTTTGAAAGTGTCCCCAACTCCCCGTATGGGCTTCTCAAATTCGCTTGAGCAACTAATGCCTAGGGTATCTTCGCGGCTCTTAACGGTATCATGCAAGGAAACATTGGATACGTGGTCTATCCCCGTTAGCTTTGTTTCTGCTTTGCAAGACCCTGAAGCCGTGTTGGAGTCTTCTTTGGGTAAAAATTGAGTTCTGGAGCTATCTCTGGGCACCCTTGGTGCGTCATTACGCCAAAATAAGTCCATTTCAAACTCATTATTCGTGTTTGGAATAGCTAGGGGCGCGTAGTGCACTCCCCCAAGATTACCATACCCCTGACGCTTACGAGCCCAGCACGCACCGGTGCGAACAGGTTTTAGTAAGGAGTGGCAAATACGCTCGTTCCATTTAGGTGGTGATGGGGGCTCATTTTTATTAGTGCGAGTGTTTGATTCCTGAGAATCGCTACCTTCACGGTGTGACGATAAAGGCCCCTTTTCAGTTCCCTGAAAAGAGGCTCGCGGTAAACCAACCCCAGTGGCCATCATCATATCATACGACCACCCATTGACATATATCATCACCACGCTGCGAAGCCTAGATTTATTCCGGATAAAGAACTCGCGAGGTGCTTCGATCAAGGGAATTGCACTGGGCACAGACCATAGTAGTAGGTTCCCTAGATCCCGTGGTGTAAACGTTGAAAAGGGGCCCTGCAACTCATCGGTGGTGGCAGTCCGGGATCGGTCATCGACGGAGGCAAAAGACGAGTAAACTGGCTTGGGGCAGAATGCTAGCTCAACGCGAAAGAGGGATTCAGACAGTGAGTGTGAAACGTCAGAATCACAAGCGTGAGCCTCAATCGGGAGAAAAGACTCTGCTTCGTTTGTTCGGGGTTCAACCTTTTTCTTCTTATGGTGTTTAATGTTTGATACATACTGTTGTTCGTGCACCATAGTAACAAGCGGGATGCCATCCTTGACGTCGTTAGTGTGGTACATAGAGCTGAGAGAACTGTGCAGTTCCAGACACTTTCTTTCTTCACTTTACTTTGACGAAAAGAGTGCCTGTTTGCTGTGCAACGAAAGTGGGCTCTATGTTAAATGTACCTGAAACAGAGTGAATAATGGTATATAAGAAACTCCATGCAAAAAAAAAAGGATAAGAATATCTGTACAACAAAGAAAATCACAACACACCCTATACTGGAAAATGTCTAAGTGGCTCATTTTTTCCCCTTTACATCCTCCCCCCCCCCCCCCCCCCCTCAAGTATTGTGTTTGAATTAGGAGTTCTTTACCCCCTCCTTTTCCTCTGATACAAGGTTTACGCCAGTTACAAAGGGGCTGCTTGTCAGTGAAATATATATAAACAAAAGAAAATCAAAAGCAAGGGCACTGCGTTAACATGAGTCTTTTTCTTCATCTGATGTCCCAAAGACATTTCCACAGAGAAATGTCTGACTCTCAGCTTGATTCGAATGCTCTGTCTCCTCTACTTGTCATACAATACGAAGCACTGAGAAGTGGGTAGGAGGGGAAGCCTGACTCCGGGCACCCCAATCGGAACTCTGCTTCTGGGCCGATCGCCGTAGCCACAACTCCCCCGCGCCTGCAATCTGAACTGCGTATAGAAAAGGCAGCCGTCCCTTAGCTTCTTCACTGAGTTCAGGATACCAAACGCTGGCATCGTATTAAGGCAGTCCGTTTCATTAAAAAACCCGAATATGTATCATTGAGGTTTCTCTTTTGTCAGACTTACAAGCCCCTTCCAACATTTAGGACCCTCCTTGAGCTCTTGTAACGGGGCCGTTCGTCGCGCTTCTCGCTCCTCGATATCTTTTTGTACCTCTTTTCCAAGAAGCTTCTCAACTGCGGCCTGCTTTGCCACCGTTTCTATTATTTTGGTCTGCTGAATCCGACTCTTCTTGAACATGTTGTAGGTGTCGTTTAGAAAGGCCGCTACACACGCCTCGCGCCTGCTTAGCCCACGGAAGGAGGGGGAGTACAGATATACCGTGATATTGCAGCCCTCCCATGTCAGGTACGGGTATTTGTCACTGCTATAGCAGAAGGCCCAAGCACGGCCCATGAACAGATACGCCTCGTGATAGCTTGGGAATATAAAAGTGCGTTTAATGGCCTCCTCGCCAAATACAACCTGCGACGCAGCTGGTGGCGTATCTTTCGCTGTGTTGGTACCGCTGTCCATGTTTTCTTCAGTGTCTATTTCTCTCGCGGAGACATCGTATTCCCGTACTGGTACCCATCCCTTTACCGAACGGAGAAAGTCCTCGACTTCTTCATCACGCATACGGCGCTCGTGCCGGGCATAAGACCCACCGTGCTGTGGGTTTGAGTTATGAAACACATTAAATCCATAGTCGCCTTTCCAGCGACGGGCGACAACTATGGCAGCAAAGGCATGTATAATTCTGCGGTCAACGTGCGTACGACGATAGAATGCCAGGCAAGAACTAAGGAGAGTGGCGGGAGGAGTTAAGCTGAACAGACTACAACGGTAATATCGGTGCATGTAAATAGGTGCACTAATGTGCAATCCTGCAGCAGGCGAAATTTTGCTCCACGCATACACAAATAAACCTGTAGTTAATATTAATGAAAATAATAAAGTGAAGAGAGAGTAAGTGGGATCTCTAAATGTGTACTGGACCTCCTGAATTACTGGATCCCATGTGTATGCATTTCATGAACTGACCAGAAGGTCTCAATGCGTAAAGGGAAGCCCTAACCGCCACTTAGCACGGCACAAAGGGGTTAGACAACATGCAATAGAAGTTGAAAGATTTTTTCTCAAAAAAGGGAAACACTTGCTCAGTATTCATTTATTTGCCCACCATGGCAATATATCAAATTCTCCATACATCTTTTACTCATCAGACGATGTGTAGTGTGAAGCAACCAATGAGTTCGCAGGCTTTGGCTGTATGTGACTTATAATTCCTTTTCTCGCTAAATAGATACAGATGGTGATCCTTCAACATCGAAACGGAAAATATATCTAACAGTGATACGTTTGAAAAATAAGGAAGTATAGAGAATTTCCGCTTTTGTTTTCTCCTCTTTTTTATTGTTAATCTTCATACGGTTCATAGTAATAGCCTTTTCATCTTCGAAAATTATTGCCCGCAGAGCAAGGCAGCTCCTCAATGCATCTCTGCTTTCCCCAATCGATGGCGGCTTTCGGGAATAAGATGCAGCATCATCACTCCGCGGCGATGGTGATTCGCACGTCTTCCAAAAGCGCTTGCCATGCGGCTTCAGGTATCGTAGCGAAAAAACTCTCGATTCCCTTCTCCACTTGTGGGGCCTGCAGCGCCATGTGGCGTCGTCGTTGTCTATCCCAGAGCTCCAGCACTTCTCGGAGGTCTCGCATCAATGCTTGTTTTTTATATTGGTTTCCGGCACATCCCCACAGACGTAAACCACGAAGTCGAAGTTTCACGTACATCCTCACACACCACAACACTTCCTGCACACGCGCAGGAATCTCGACCACTTCTCCCATCGAGGAAGGGCATGTACCACTCTCTTTGATCACTGTATCAGCACTAAGCGTATTCCACCGCAATAACTCAAGCGCCAACTCACTTGCCCCATCACATGGTTTGGCGTAGCGCTCGATCAGCTGAATGCTCCACCTGCTTGGCGTTTGCGATGTTGACTGTTCGGGTAGGTCGCACGTATCGGAATTCCAGGAAGGTGTTCGTCTTTTATCATGTTGAAGTGCGTAGATGCGAAGAGCTACGAGAGCTGCGTTCGCGGTACTAGCCACAAGTTGGCGCCGCAGCATGTAAAGAATGAGATAAAGAGTTGTGGTATGGTTAGGGCCCATGGCGGCCCTAGCTGGAGCAAAAATAGGGTCCATATTAATGCGCTCACTGAGCTCATTTTCTGGCGAGCTGAAGTCTGTCTCACCGTCTAAGTGGATACGCAAGAGAGCCTCATTAAAATAGTTGACCCCTGGCATTTCCATGCGTCTGTAATGACTATGCCGCTGTGACGAACCGCTAAGACTCTTCGTACCGCTCACAGTTTCACCTTGGTAGGTGCTCACCTGATATTTGGCCTGCAGGTCTTCTGCTGGTACAGTCACTTTAACCCTATTCTGAGATGTGTCGTCACTGATGGTCTCTGACAGATTCTCAAGAACACTATATATACTTTTTCTGCTTTCCTGCGCAATCTCGTGCTTGCCATCAATGCGGGCTGGAGTGGTGGTAGGGTGAAATCCCTGAGATAATCGATAAATTTTATACGGTAGAGTAATGCCCCGTTGAGCTAACAGGGCAGATTTCTCATAAGACTGCAGCACGATTTCGTAATCGTTCACACTTGCCGTCGACGCATCTAGATCCAAAAAATCACTATTCCCGCTCTCCCGATGCCGCTCTGCGATAAGGAGAAAGCTATTGTACAATTTATCTATCAGTCTCAGCGCCGCATGTTTATCCCTTCGGCTTTGACGTACCGCCGTCAGGGAATCAATAGTCACCTGGAGCGCAATATTTTTTTTCTTGGGGCCCTTTGACTCGCGATGGCGCCACGACCACAAGAGGGGCAAACAGGTCTGTGAGGGGTCTATGCAATGCACAATGAATGGCGCGAATGCCAAGCGGGAATTGTCATCTTCCTCTACAACAGGTGGCATAGTGGAGAACGAGGTTACACTATCGTAAGCATATTTACTAGCAACTTGGCGCCTGGAAGCACGGATGATTCGCTCTTCCAGGCTCCCATCTTCATTGACAGCCTCATCGTCGTCTGACCACGGTTCCATGCCACCTCCCGCTTGCGGAACCACTACTGTGTCATTGGCAGGGAGAGGCACCTTCCTTTCCGTATCCATCCCCTCAGTTGAAGACTCCTTTTTTGCATTGCATTGGTATTGAGCTTGGAAGATCGCGGGGTTCAATTCGAAAGTTCTCGCCACGCCTTGAACCAGCAATGGATGCCAGCGCACCCGACACGCGTTTCCCGACACCACACAATACCGCTGCAGCACTTCCTTCAGTTCCGTGTGCAGGATACCCCCATCGCCGTGGGTGCCCAGTCCCTGCAAAAGCGAAAGCAATCGGCACCGTAGGAGCCGCATTACAGATGCACACACCACCGTTTCGGCCTCCAACGACAGACACCCGACATACCCTGTTGAGTAGATACAAAGGAACGCATTGCTGCACACCTTCATCACCTTTTCCAAGGATAGGGTAGGCGAAAAAAGCGCGGCTCCAGGTGCTCCAATGTGGGCCGGCCTCGGCCAGTTGTCCCATATCTCGTCAACAAAGGGAGTCGTAACACACAGCTCTAACGGCACTATCACTTCCTCAACATCACCGTCCTCCTCCTCCTCCTCCTCCTCCGTGCCCCTATCCGGCGTCTGCCCCAAATTTTCCCTATGACCACGTTTTTCGTTCACCAATTCCAACTGAGTGTTGAGTTCAAGACTATCACCAGGCTCAGGCGTCTCTTCTGCCTGAGGAATATGTGAATGCAATGACGGAACCGATGGTCTGCCATCAGTACGCAGATCGTTTCTATCAGCCTGAAACTCCTTCCTCATTTGTGCGATGTCCTCCTCTGTCAACATCAACATCTCAGCATGACCACCTCCCTCTTCATTGTGCACATAAGGTTCCTCGCGATATTTTATACCGTTAATCACAAAGGTTGGCGGAGCATCATCACGCTTGCCTTTTTCGCATGTTTTGCTCGACTTGGGAGGCCGGGAGGCACGTTTTGTTGGCGTCTCTGTAGCATCAGAATTGAAGCGCTGCGTATGAGCTTTAGTAGACTCTGTATTTCTCAAGCCATTGCTATCTGTGTTAAAAACAGGCAACAAACGCAACCTTACGAGAAGCATTACGAAGGAAAATCCCTTGTTTCCCCCCGCTGTTCTAGATCCCTTGTTATTTACACAATATAGGGGAACTTAGACTGGCTTGCACTTTATAATCATACGAATCGACATAAAGAAGAAAATGTGGGCAAAAAAAAGGACAGGTGAGAAGAATGAATTAACCCCTACTCCAAAAAAAATTCCCCCACCTCCACAAACTCCTATTCTCATCAATAAAAGAGTAAAAATGTACGACTATATGCGCAGTGTCAAGGAATCTGTTACCTTATTCGCATTAGTTTCATTATTTCATTGCCTTAAATTGTCTCAATTCGATTGTTACAATTAATTAACGCCAGACGAACAAATATATTTACCAGAGACAACAAATCTCCCTTTTACTCTTCCAGCATGACTATTTATGTCTATTTGCCTAACATAACACATCATAAACAGTATAAATGTGGAACAGCATTGATAGTTGAGGTGATGAATGTTTATTTTTTTTACAACTTGCTGCGTGTTAGAGCTGTTTAAGCCCTCTTTTTGCAGAACTCTACCTCGCCCCTTGGAGACTCAAAAAAAAATACGAAAGCAACTTGTGCTGCTTCTTGAGGGAAAAGTTATATTTAACTAGACTCCTGCGAGACAGTTTCCCTCTTCCTCTTCTTAACCGTAGTGTCCACTGGGCTGTCTTCTAGCTGTCTCTTCTGTTTGCGCTCGCGACGCTGAAGGATGTGCTGATACTGCTCTAGAGCCTCTGCCATGGAAGCCTTATTGCTTGGTGGCTTGTTGCCCGTGTCGAAGAAGCTCAGACGCGCCTCCACTTGCTCTCGGAGCTTTTCGCCGAACACAGTAGGTGGCTGCTCCATGAAGCAGTCAATGCGGCAGGCCAGTGCAGCCTTGTTTGCAAGATAACGTGATATCTTACCTCGGTTATCCTTTGTAGCGCGTTGGATGAAGGAGGAGTGGAATATCAAGCCATATTTGGGGGTGTTGCCTTTGCGCTTCTTAAGCGCCCGGAACAATGCCTTCTCCGCACCTAGGATTTGAATGGTACTAGCCGGGGATTTGGCAAGATTTGTGAGGGAACCGGCCTTTGAGATGAGCTTAGCGCCGATGTTTTGGCCAATGAGCTGCGTCAGGTTTGGTGCCACAAGCATCATCTTATCCACTAGGTACTGCGCAAGACCTCCGCGATACTCACCAAGCGAGACAACGCGCTTGGCAAACGTGCGGAAGCAGTCCCAGTCCACCTCGGCCATGTCACCGCCCATAGAGGTGGCTGCCTTTTCATACACGCGCGCTGCCAGCGCTTCGTCGCCTTCGAGTATCTCGCTGATCGCCACCTTTACCTCATCCGCGTCGCGCTCCTCCAGCGAGGAGCGGTTGCCTATGAACAATGCGATGGAGGAATACTTGAGCGGCTCTGGTACCTCTTTTGCGAGCTCAGGGAAGTGCCAGCCATACCACTCCTTCACGCGCATACCGAGCAGGTTCACCCCCTTATCCATATGCTCCGCGAGCGCCGAGGCCTGGATAATCATGTTGTCACTCCGGTGCACGTTGAACTTGACTTTGTTGCGGGAGAAGGCGTGGCCGAGACCGCACTGCGCGCGTGGGATGTCGCCCCCCTCGTGCTCCGGCAGAAGCTTCTCGGCGTGCAGGCGGACGCAGCGGCAGAGCTCGGTCACGGCCTCATTGCAGACCACCGGGTACTGCAGCTGCTCGTGAATCGCGCTCCCGAGTTTGGGGTCCTGCACGCCGAGCTCCCACCTCGCCTCCCCCTTTGCCGCTTTCTTCGCGAGCGCCGTGGTGAGGAAACGGCTGAGAAAGGCGCTCATCAGGCCCTCGGAGACGCACACGGCGTCCCCGAGAGCGTTCTCCGGCGACTCAAAGGGCGCAAAGGACACGAGCTTCACCCATGGGGAAAAGGTGACAAATTTCTGGAGATCCTTCTGGAGGGACACATTATCAGCGCCAATCTCTTCCGTCGTGAGAACCTTGAAGATGCTGTAACCGGTGGGCGACTCGTACAGTAAGTAAAGGACCTTTGACATGATTTCGGATATGCTTAAAAATATATCAGCGAAATGGATATTCTGTCGCTTTTAATTAATTTTAGAAATGTCGTAACTAAGGCTTTAAACTTTTCTTAGAAGTGAGATAAAAAATGGTGCAGAAAGAAACGATTATCTTAAACTGATACGCTCCCGTATCTCAAGATGCCTACAGCACAATCTTTGGGGTTTAACCGAAAATAAAAAGCAATTCATGTATCTATATGCATATGCATATATAGATATAGATATAGATATATGTTCCTTAGGTCGCAAATGCTTCGTGGTCTGTTTGTAACAAATGCACTCATTCATCACCCTCTCGACATTCACCGATATAATAAAGCAAAAAAAAAAGATAAAAATATATTGTATCGCAGCCGCGGGCGCATAACATGGGTCACCAGCGATGTACCTAGCGAAGAGCTTCCTAACATAGGCTTCACCAAGCCAGACTGCACACCTGTGAGTTGGTCAAAACGGATCACGGCGTAGTCCTGTACACGAGAGTTAGTCTAGAGCAATTGCATAGCTATACAGGAACCTGACTTTACTCTTAAATGGTCGACTGTTCACGAATCTCTGACTACTAAAAAATTCGCCTGCGTGAGTTTTTATTCCTCATCTGGTGATCATAAAGGAAAGCTTACGCTTTAGTGAGTCGTGATTGCAACAAAATCAGATCAACTGGAAGGCAAAAGCCCAACCAAAATTTGTGACTAGTTTTTTTTTTACTAATGCTTCCTTTGCGCATACCAATAAAGAGAAAGGAGCTGCACAGAAGAGAAACATAAACCTTACCACAGAGATAATGAGAACGATTCTATCTTTATTTTCTTAAACGGGACCACTTGAACATTATATCGGGATAAAAACACGCTCATTTAGATATTATCACCTCCTCCTGTCTCGATAAACATTCACAGGCACACGGGCACACACGATTATTGGAGACGATATATATGGAAAGGAGTAAATAACTTAACATCTAGAACTCGAATCCTTTCTTGAGATACCCTTCCTTACCTTTATAGGTATACATATAGCACAACCTAAGATTATATTCTTCTTGTCGTTACCACATACTGGTTGTATCGACATGAGATGTTACAAGCACTTTTGACTTTCCCTCCATCGAGAAGGTAATTCGAATTAAATAACAAGTTCTAAATAGAGTTGTGCACATACGCACCAATAAATAAGTCAGATAAAAAGAAATGAAAATAAAGGATGCGTTTAGGATTCAGATCAAAGTGCTCCAAAGATCTGATAAATTCGGAACCTTTAGAGCTGTTAGATGTGCGTACTAAAAAAGATACTGTGGGAAACTCGAATAATTAAAAAAGATATCAACCAAATAAGTGCAGAATCAAAAAAGCTGCAGCCAAATAAGCATATAAAGAAAAGATATATATATAAGGCAAAAATAACAGACAACTGAACTCTATTCTGGAAGATTAGCATCCTTCTAAATTTAATACGTATCATCTCGACTTTTTTATTCAAATCTCTTAAATACCTGACCAAAGGTCAATATATTTGCATTTCCTGACGAATTGTCGAAAAAATAAAAGCAGCATCGGGACGAACAAAGGTATTAGTACTAGTAATTAGACAAGAGGCTTATCTTATTCACACACTAAAGAATAGTATTTTCATAGATTTTTTTGAGCTTAATGAATGACAGTCATATCGAAAATATTTCTGCAAAGAATTTAAACCTCAAAAAAAACTAGATGCCTTCCCTACTTGCCGCCACCCTCAGTACAATAACAAATATTCGTACATATATGCTCGCTAACACACACAGACACACACATGTATATATATATATATATATATATATACCGTAAAAAAAATTCTTACGATTTTGTTACATTTCTTAGAAGAGGGAAAATTGAGGACAAGGTTATATTGAGAGATAATCAAACCCGGTTCCTCTACATCATCAGTAGTATAAAATTTGAAACACATCAACCAGGTGCAGAACGACATAATAACCAAATAACACAAATAAGAGCAATTAAAAATTAGCAACCGGGCCCTGCAGACATTTTTTGCATGGAAGAGGGAGGGTAAATCCTTTCATTAGGATCATCAAAGAAGGGAAAATTACAATTAACGACTAAAAAGTGAACTTTCTATGGGAAAATCGTATACAAATAAACTTTATGATCAGGGTGAAGCTAAGACTAACGGGAAAGGAGCACTGATAAAGATAATTTAACTTCACTATAAAAAACGAGTCGATAATTCTGATTCTAAAGAGGTACATGAAAAATGCTCGCATATGAGTAAAGCATATTTAACGCATTGCTTATCCTATCCCACTCCCCTCCCGCTAAACGTCGACACACCACCACCTACAGGTGCATAAGGAACAATCAGTTTCCATCGGCGCAACTTGTGTTCAATCACGACACGTTACCCATAACCTCCATTAGGCTATGCGTGCGCGGCACGTGATCAGCACCGATAGCGTTTTCGGCTTGCGCTGACGCGCGTTCACGTGTCCCCAAACTCCGTTTCCCCCGCAACGTATTAAAACGCTTGAGTTCCTCTAAAAACATGGAGTGCATTTCACTTACTTCTTCAATACTCTCATCAAAGTGAAAATGCGGGCTGAGACCTTCGCGGAGGTCGAGCGGATCAAAGAGAGGAGCAAAGTATGGGTGTTGTAACGCCTGCTCCGCGCTGATGCGCTTATTGGGATTAAATTCCAACATTTTTTTGATAAGATCAAGCGCCATCGGATCGGCAGTTGGGACTATTGTGTGCCATGGGCGTGCACGTAGATTGGAAAGAGAGTTATGCAAGTACTCTCGTGCTGAAGGTGAAGAGAAAGACACCACTTCCTCCATGTTGGGTGTACCAACCACCTCCACAATCTTATTGAGCTGATTGTAGAAAGTTGAGCCACGAAATAGTGCCTTTCGGTTGAAAAGCTCCGCCATAACACAACCAGCCGACCACAAATCTACTAATTTCGTGAAACCCTTGAATTGCATAACGAGTTCTGGTGCGCGGTACCAGCGATGTGTGACATAGTGCGTTTTGTTCGTGTCCGCAGTATCCTCCCGAGCGAGGTTAAAGTCACAGATGGTGATGTCATTGTTTTCCGATAGAAGGATGTTTCCAGGATGCAAGTCACGGTGGACTACGCCAGCTTCATGAAGAACATGCAGGCCCAAAAGGATGTGATACATGAAGAATTGTATGTGTTGAGGGGAGATTTGAATTCGCGGATCATGGATAACCTGAGCCAGATCGCTGTGCATCAGTTCCGTCACGAGATATAGCTTGTGCTGATTCGGGCCCTTCAAATCTACAAAAATGTCCCGTAAACCCAGAATATTCGGGTGGTGGAAGTGATTCAACAACCGAATCTCGCGAAGCACACGTTTGCATAGAAACGAGTCGGACAGAATGTTCACGTTGTGGCCCTCCGACACAGTATCAAAAACGCGCTTAATGGCCACTGGCCGGCCCTCACTATCAGTCCCAGCACACACGGCCCCATAGCTGCCGCTGCTGATAAATCGCTTGACAGTATAGGGGGACTGTGCATTCTGGAGCTCGACAATAAGATAACGCATTGCAGCCTCCCCTTTGGCTCTCATTGTGGACATTTCTGAAAACCGGTGGGGCAAACGATCTCTTTTTCTTAATGGTAACTAGACACAACGGCGTATATAATATCAATGAAAAACTAATTATCCTACTAACGTTTTTTTTTGTTACTCTAAGGACTACCCTTAAATCTTCTTTTTTAAACACTTACCAAATCAAGAGTAAAAAAAATTTCGACGTTTCAAGACCATTAATTCGCTCGTTTCAACAAGATTTTTTTTACCTGCACACAAGCACGAAGGCGAAAAAAAATTGCAGATAAACAAAATGTTCACAAAAAAGCTCTAGGAAACCTAACAATAATAATGAGATATTAATATGTGTTAGAGGTACAGGGAATAATGTATAAGCTTTGTAAGTGTGAGGCCCCTATATAATTGTAATTCGTACAATCCGAGGCGCAGACGGCATCGTAACTCACGACAGGGAATTTTAAGTTTTCGAATGGTAGTGTACCCCCCTTGCTCCCCATAAACACTTTTTTAAAAAGTAAAAACACATTGTTTTTAATAAAACTAATTTACATAATTATGCAACAACAAAGTCCTAAAGCTTCATTTATTTACAAGCACATGCAGAGGGATCCAGTGCCGTTTGGGCTGTTTTAGTATAAATACGGTTTAGCCCTGGGCCAGTCCCGCAGTAGAAGATGCCCTTGAATACCTGTCCATCTGCGTCAATATAAACACCGTTGCCGTGCATGCGATTTTGTCTCCATTCCCCATCATACCGGCTACCGTCTGCCCAACAGTAGATACCCTTGCCGTCGAAGCAACCGTCCCGAAAACCGCCTTCGTAAGAGCTCCCGGACTGCAGGAAGAACAAATGTCCGTGCCCATCCATTTTATCGTCCACCCAATCTCCCTCATACCGGATCTGTGGACTCGCATAAATTCCGTGGCCGTGCCGCACTACACGACCTACATGCGCGTGACCATTTGCATGGCCTCCATCCACGCCTGAGAACACGACTGAATGCGTGCTAGTTTTGCCATGGCTGCTAGATTGTGCATGCGTCGACTGTCGCACGCCGTCCATGTTTGTGTTCACAGGATAGCGCCGGACACCTCCAGTGTAACGTGCACTTTCATTTTCATGAATTAGTGATCCTATCGAGTCTACAAACGCAGGTTCCTCGGGTTTTGACTCTTTTTTCTTGGCAGGCATCAAGTTGTTCTTTACCTATTGAGACTACTGTCTGTAAAGCCCTTTTTTCTCCCGCAATAAAATAGTGAATCAAAAGCATCCTTACTAATACCATCAAGATATGTGAAGACCAACAATACCTGTGCATCACATTCAAGGAAAATAGAAAAATGAAAAGGGCACTACTTACCCCTTGCTTTAAAACGCCTGTCAGATAGCAAAATATAAGTAATTGCTAATGGGAAAAAATACTTCGTTAAAACAAACAAACTCCTTAAATACAATCGAATCTTCACAAACGTGCAACAGATGAAAGTTGAGGAGCACCATGAAAATAAGTAATGCAAATAGCAATTAGTGTTCAAAGAATAATAAATATACATGTTGTTGGAATAATATAATACCCACGTGCAGTAGTAGGCATCACATACGCTGGGGGGGGGGGGGGGGGGGGGGCAATAAACCATCCAGACTAGGTTTTTACATTTCTTCAGACTCATTTAAGAGTCATCGCCAACTCGTCCTAAAGTCGCGATAACGTTTCTACAGAGCGATAGATCGGAGAGGGTGTGATATCACTACCAAAGGTGGTTCTACGCCTGCTGAGTAGACTATGATGCAGGATTCAAATTGAAACATTGCGTAAGCCGGTGATCGTGTCCCTTCACAGAACCACTGCGCCCAACGCAGGGCTCCTATTTGTACCCTCGCCAGAGTTCTCGGGAATTTAAACGCTGCGGGAATGCACAGGTATAACGTGTCACAGGCATCACAGAAAGTCCTCTCGTGGCCCTGGTGGACCTGTGATGTGTATCCCGAACCTGCCCATCATGACACCGATGAGTGCGAGTCGGCAGGCTTGTGTCCAACCCTCGAGAATCACAATCACTGGTGTAGAAGCCATGCGAAATTCCCGATACGTCGGGAGTTGTCGTGTCAACAGCATCTTCAAAAAGTTGCCGCACCGGTGTCTCGCTAACGTCGTCCAAAATGTTAATGAGATGCCGCACTGCGGCAGCAACAGGATCGTTTATCGAGTCCTCCGCTTCCATGACATTCTTCACTAAACTTTGTGTAGCAGAGGGACGCATCCTTTGCGTCATCTCACCGGTTGACGATGAAGGATCTGGTTGGAAGAGCCTACACCGTGTATGCATGATACGTTGTACCTTGGAGATATCACAGGCGTCCAGGGCCGCAAGCAATTCCATATAAAATGTACCGTGGCTGTCGGATATTTTTCCCTCAGCAAGCGGTGGTGGCATTGCTGACAACACCTTTACAGGAGATCTATTCAAACTATCGCGACTGCATGAATTGACAAGCGCCCCAGCAGAGTCAAAGGCAAGGAAGAATTGTGCAAGGCGCCGCTCGGCGGTTCGGAACTGATGCGCAAGTTCGTTGACCTGTCGTTGGAGGCATTTGAGTTGGTGGTGAACATCGTGAAGGTCATTTAAGGTTTGGTCCCGTTTGAGCTGCGTAGAGTCAATTTCATTCTCAACATAGTCTTCATCATCTAACAAGGCCGTGGTCAGGTTCATTTGCCTAATTGAGCTCATACACGGCTCTTGCCGTGTCTTGCCACCAGGAGAACAGGGAAGTGGTGGACGCTCCTGCGGGGTCTGCGGCTGTGCTAGGGGAGCCTTCGAGAAAAAAGCCTTGAGGCGCGTGGCTACCTCCTCCTCTACAAGGTGTGAGAGCTGCTGTAGGAGATCTGCCCCAACTTGGGCGCGCACCACCATCACTAACCACTCTACATCCCTGGAGGAGAGTCTGGTGTCAACCCCAGATTGAGCCAACCCATCTCCAAGCCATAGCGGTGGGTTAAGATTGTTGGTTTGGATACCCGGGACAGTCCCATTATCCACCTGAGCACCAGCTTGGTCGGCTTGCCCTGCAAGTAAACGTGGAAGAGACTTCTTTTCAAACCTATGAAGCGCATCATCGATCATGGATTTTACCTCCAGTGATGAAGGGAAGCTAGACATAAGGTTAAAGAAATCAGACGTTTGGAAGGACAAAATGCCCGAGACCTCGGAAGCCGTATTACGGTCATCTGGGCCTCCGTCAAAAATGTTTTCATTTTTGATCATTATTACGTAGTCAATATAACGGCCTCTATCCTTTTTCTTTGTTTCAGAGCAGAACTAAGGAGAAAGGGATCAAAAAATAGGGAGAGAGTGAGAGAGAGATTGGGTTCAGTATGTACTCCCCAAAGGTATTTGCTTAAAATAAATTAATAAAACTATCAAAGAATGCGAACTTGTGCTTTTCCCTTTTTTTTTTAATCCTCGTGCTAACCCTTTTCTGTACACACCTTTTGGAATACAAAGGTGATCTTTCAGAATTCAGGAGTCTAATGTTGATAAGAAAATGCGAAAAAGGTATTCATTCATAGTCGTTGTGGGATATCGTGAAATACTCACCAACAGCCATTTAGCAAAGGAAGGCCGATCCCCAGAAAGTCTTAGGCATGCACTTAGGTTACTTCTTCCAAAAATGAGATGAACACAGTAGGGTAATAAAATTAGGTATATGTTACATCCAAATAAAAAGGTTTGTCAAACCAACGAAGTAATCGGGTGTTTTGTACGGCAGTCTAATTCTATCAAACCGAATCAAGATGACAGTAAAAAATTGAGAGGCTTTCAAGCACCCACTCATTCGTGTTCCCAATACCTATACACATTGTAGCGTGCTACTTGTAAGATACATAAGCAAAGGAAAATGGGACAATACGATCCGAAATCCCTATTTCGACTCGCGCTGTGCCCGCTGCGCTGCATTATAGCGATCCAGGCGATCCCTCACCTGAGTTTGGCATGTATCGGAACACGTATAGAACACGAAGGGCAGCTCTACATGCTGGCAGAGTCGATGAAACGAGATAAAGGCGCGGTAGTTCTGTGTCGGGATGCAGCAGTTCACGCAATCTACATTCGATAGACTGGGGGCAAGCGTCACATCAGGTATGCCTTCGATTTCTACAGGATCGTATAAAGGATTATTTTCCAATGTCAACTCTTTCAGATGCTTCAAAAAAAGTAACCCTCCGGGCAGCACCTTCATATTATTATTTTCAAGATTCAGCTGCTTCAAAGATTTGAGCCTTGACGCTTCTAAAGACAAATATTCAAGCTGATTGTTCGCTAAGTTAAGGTGCTCAAGTCGGGGCAAAGAACCTAAACGTGGATTGATATGTTTGATGCGGCAGTAACTCGCGTCTAGAACTCGTAAACACAAGAAATCTCCAATAAAACCAGGAATTTCACACAGATTGTAGTTGTTATCTATAAGAAGTAGCTCAAGCTGGCTTCTTAGCATCTTGATACTGTTTGGAAGCTCGCGAAGGCTGTGTTCATGCCGTATGATAAGACCCGATGCTTCAGATTCATACGCACATCGTATTTTTTCTTCAATGGGGTCGACACCAGTTGTTTCTTTGACCTTAGCATGGGCCTGGTGGCTGCGAGTTCGCGGTACGAGCATGTAATGTTTTCCTTTATCTTACTGCGGACACTCTCCGTTTTCAATCAATTTACACAGAAAAATCAAATAAATAGAGAAAACACAATTAAAAATTGAACCAAATTAAACACAACTAGCAGAGTGTGAATATTTCGCGCATGTATATGCACGCATAAATGTGAGGAAAGAAATAAAAATGCATTTAATAATGCTAGCATCATTGATTCCACTTCCTTCTTGATATTCTTCACACCCAAACTCTCAAGATACACCGTATTCAGGTAAAAGGAAACACTGGCACATGCCAATAGGATATTCTACACGAGTGTGCGCACTGCTTAGTGCAGCTTAAGGTCATCAGCAAGTCTAGATAAAATATCATGAGAAGGGCACTATTTGTGGTCGGAAAGTTGCCAAGTAATATAGCACTATCTATGTATCTATCTATGTGCACCCACATAGATCCATACTAGAGGGCACCCTCACGGTAATTTAGTTACCGCCCATAAGCTAAGTAGCCTTTGCGCTGGTGCAGTCGTGTGTGTACTGCGTCTTGGGTTAATTGAGGCCTCAAAGCTAAGCCGTTACCATTAGGAGGGCAGCTGTGGGTTAGACAAAAATAAATGTATAATTTTTTGAGAAAGTATTTCTCCTCTCTTCGCACAGCAATAGCAACTTTTCTTCATTTTAGACTATCATGATAAATTTCAATGCATCAATGACTCCATGTGAAGAATGACGAGCTAGTGCTATTCGAGCCTAAGTTTAAAATTGAAAGAAGCAAAATATACAGTAAAATCTAAATTGCAAAACTGTTTATTCTAATTATTACTCGCGAATTTGGGAGGAGGAGGAGGAGGAGGAGAGGGGGGGTGGGGGACGAAGCATGCATACTATTTAGGATGCCATTTTCGTTGAGTAAGTGTTTAATCGAAGAGGGGCCTAGTTTAATATTCTAATTCAACATAGAAGTAAACCTGTATAGACTTAGGAAACGCAGTTGATAAAGGTCCCTCTGCAACTCTAGAGACAGGCTTTATATTTCCTTCTAAATTTGTGAGGTCGCTAAAATCACCTACATCCGACTCGGTTACTACAAAACACTAGTAAAAAGAACCGCAACCATAGAAATCAGCACATAAGGTAGAAAACGAAACACACACACACACACACACAAAGAAAGACTAAAACGAGCTCCACAAATGGAGCTGGAGTTAGCCCTAGGAAAGCATCTCAATCTGAGCTACAAAATATGAGAATACATTCTAACGCAATCCTTTAGCACTCAGATATTAGAGAAAAATGCAATACAAATCTGGCTGCATAGTAAGAGGGGTGAAAGAATAAAAATACTTTCTTATTTTTGGAGAGTAAGCACGTAGCACAGATTTAAATAAAAACTAAACTATACTAAGTGAATAAAACCTAAAATGCACAGCAAAGACACCATCCTATGTAATTCCTATTTCTGTGAAAATTAAAATGTTGCAGGCGTTCAATGCCGTTAACAAAGAGAACAGCCTTAATACGATGCCAGCGTTTGGTATCCTGAACTCAGTGAAGAAGCTAAGGGACGGCTGCCTTTTCTATACGCAGTTCAGATTGCAGGCGCGGGGGAGTTGTGGCTACGGCGATCGGCCCAGAAGCAGAGTTCCGATTGGGGTGCCCGGAGTCAGGCTTCCCCTCCTACCCACTTCTCAGTGCTTCGCGTATTGTACAATTCAATTGCACAGCTCCACGCCAGTCGAGGTCGCTATCTGGAGGGATACCGCCCTTCATGCAATATTATAACAAACACACAACTCCGACAAATGGCTCAATTTGTGGAATAGAAGACAAACGCACTCAGTCTCTGCATTTCCTCAATAAAAGCTCCAGTAACATAACCAGTCCACTCCCACGCAAGTGCTGCTTACAACTTTAATTCAGTTCCATGGGCGGCGGCATAGAATCATCGGACGGGCATTTCTGGCTATACTTTTGTGGAGTAGCTTCTAGGATTAGTGGGCGCGGCGGCGACATCCGCGCCGTGTTTTGGACACAAATTGAAGGTGTATGTATCATATTAGCTTGTTGCCCAGCGGGTATATTTAGGGTTTCCTCAAATGCAATGCCCTCATGAGTTCTTGAATCCTTTTTGCCCACAGCTGGCTGCATCACGCTTGATGCAACAGTATCCCCAGTTACGTCTTCCGACATGCATTGGTTCATATTCATTTCCAGTGCGGCATCAAAGTTAATAGAGGTGGTGGATGCTGTTTGTGTACTGCATTCCTTGACTGAACCCATATATGGTGCGATGATATATTGATTTGTATGGGGATCAAGCGTGACGTAAGACAGGTTGGCTGTTGCATTGACCTCCGAATCTAAAGTCTTATTCGCTAGAAGAGACGAATCAGGAATCGACTTGTTCGCACTCGATGCAAGCAGGGCGTCCACACTATTATTGATGGACGGGACTTGCACAGGTGGCGACATGGCCTGCCGCCAGTTTGGGATCGGAGAGGCAACAGGTATGGTGGTGGAGACTCCAGCTTTAGAGACTTTTGAAGAGGAAGAGGTGTCTCCCAGCGCATATGGGCCTTGCAAACTCACTCTGTTGGAGGTGACCTCGAGAAAGCTGTCGTTATTGCTAGAGGTTGTGTACGGAGTAAAAGAGTCATCAGGTCGATTCTGAGAGTTGAAACGCAATTCGGGATCGACTCCCATAATGTTCCGAATTCCTTTGAATTCCTTAAAGGCTTTTTCGGTTTCAGGTTGCCCCTGAGCGTTAGGTATGTTGTCTAGTTGCTGCCGTCGTTTATGCTGTTCTGCTTGGACACGCTGCTCTAGCTGCTTAGCCGTCGAGGCGTATTGATCGACAGCTTCGATGTCCTCTTTGCGCAATCCTTCTACTACCGCGATCTCCCGCTCTAAATAGTGAAGCCTCTCATTGGGGTTGTGCGTAGACTCCAAAACAATATGCTCAGTGCCATCATCACTAGTCTGTCGCGCGGCACCACGTGGAGTCTGATCTACACCCAACTCGTCGTTCCATGAAGTCATCTCGGGTTCTGGGATCGGGCTGCTTTGACTAAGCACTTCTTCTGCGTGAAGTAGCGGGTGGTGGAATATGGTGGTAGTGTAATCGCACGCAAGCTTTTGAGCTTCGTCCACTAGCTCCTCAAGCTGCTGGAGGGAGCTGGGCCGGTCCTGCAGAAGCTCCTCTAGCTGCTGGCGCTGAGACTTGAGCTGAAGAAGTTGCTGTCGCATGCGAGATTCGATCGCCTTTTCCTCTTGTGTGAGATGCTGAGAAAGCGTCGCGATAGTGCTCTGCATCTTCTGCAGCCGAGCCTCTTCAAGCGATTTTTGAGATTCCACAGCGCTGAGATCTCTAGCCAGGTTTGCTTTCTGTCGTTTAACAGCGTCCAGTTTCCGCATGATGCCGTTCGTGATGTTCTCCTGCCTCTGCTCGACCAACATGTACGTCTCGTTCATCCCCTCGCGCAGCGATGCGTATGAATCCTGTGCCCGGATGATACCTGTCTTTGAGACCCGGTTCCCCGTTTGTAGATCCTCCACTGCTTGTCGGAGTTCCTTAATAGACATCGCCTCGGCCTCCATCTCGTATTGCTCTAGCGGTGGCTGCATCAGTAGTGGGTCCTCACGCGGGGTGCACACCGTGGTCGTGGGCAAGCTCTGCACGGTAAGTGACCTGTCCTGGTCAAAGAGACCAGCAATGAGCGGTGGGGTCATGGCACTTTCGCTTGCGCGAGATCCTACGGCATGTGGCTTGTGGGAGTGGACAGCTGTCGTCCGAACACGCTCGCTGCTCGCCCCGCGCTGCGGGATCGTTCTGTGGGACGACTGTGCCGTGTGTGAGTCCATACTGCTGCTCATGGGACGAATTCCGCGCGAGCTGCGCGGGTCCACAGCCTCCGAGTGACGTGAGCTTTCCCTGGTCGCTGTGGTACTGGAGACCGAGCGCCGCACAGAAGGCCAGCGCATCGAGGCGGTCAGGTTCATCTCTGGCAAAGCGGCCGCAATACGGGGCGGGGTCGTGGTGCTTACAAAGAGTGAGGTGGAGCTACTGGGAAGGCTTCCCTGGTAGTTCGTGGTGTGAACTCCCGGCGAGTTGGACATGTGATTCCCCGTAAGCTGTTGTATCTGCTGCTGCTGATTGGAAGAGTGTCCAGCTTGAGTGCGGCAAGTTGGCATGCCAACACAAAGATACAGATATAAAGGCTTTCGCTCCGCTATCCTCCCTTCGATTTGTTTAGATCTCTCTGCTACTTCTTTTCCCCTATGTAGTCTAAAATATTCCACTCTTTTCTGCAATCCAAAAAAAAAAAAAAGAAAGCTCAACCAAATACAGACAAAACCAATTTTTTGTTTGTAATAAAAAATGTAAGAAAAGCTTAAGGCAGGGAAAGTATTCCAAAAATGCAGCCGAGAAAGTTGAGATGTGAAAAAAAGTGTATTTTTTCAACAAACCATAATTTATCTATCTATCTGAATGCCGATAGATCTGGTTGGGGGCTCGAAAACCCCTATTTGAAGCCCTCGTTAGTCGAAAGATCGTTTTTCCTTTCCCAATGTGTTCGCGATGAATTCTCGGAAAACGTAGAAAACATAGTAAAAGAAAGAAGTAAATATAAAAGCATGACGTCATTCCTATTATGCAGTTGTACAAGACATATCGTGACTCATATCTATCATACTGAATATAAACAGTAATTCCAGTTAAGTGGTATAGAGAATAGTATTTCTGTTACAATATATATGTGCACATTAAAGTAAATACCCTTCGATCCCGCCTCCCATATCGTAATATAGAGTTGTTATAGATAAAAGCGCATCGGCTGCGAGAACGGGGTCCACTTACAACATTTTAAAACATACGAACTCACGAACACGACAGCATTATAATAAAGCAAAAGGGAAAAAATAAATAAATCAAAACATAAATTGCAAAACAACAAAGCCTCAAAACAGTTACCACTTTTAGGTTACTTTATTTACTGTAACACAGCATGGGAATCATCTCCTAGATATGCATACACGCACGCAAACATACATATGAATAAATACACTTTAAGTGAACACAAATGAGCATCTATGGAAAGACCAACACCTTACGGGATCAATGATCCCACTAACGTTACAAACAAAGGGAAAACATTTTAAGTTGGTATAATCATTTTGGTCTTAAAAAAGTCAACATGTAGGAAACATATAAGTAAAAAAAAAAAGAAACAAAGCAAAAGGTATTTTATATAGTACACAAGATTTTTTTGATTCCTTTAATGCATTTTTTTTTTAATCTCCTTAAAGTTACAGAAAAACATATTATTATTTATTTAACTGTTCCTTTTCTGCCCCGGGTCTGATTTACAATCTTCGATTTGATACTTAGTATGATCTACTTCAACTATTTATTTACTTCACTCATTTTTTAGACTGCTTGTTACACGGAATTTTTTTTATCAAACGTGAATCTTCGTATTATAGGGACACTGCCTATTTCTATAAAAGTGTAGTCTTGTAACAAGGCACGTAGTAAAAGTTTACTTTTATATTTTATACTGATAGTCACCCTTCTGACGTCCGCTCCATCTTCCCATTTCATTTATTATTATTATTATTATTATTGGTAATCATCAGCTTCTTAATTTTGCCTTAAGTAGAAAATATTAGTGATTACCATTTTACCATTTTATTGTACCCCATTACGATTGGTACGGTCTTCATTATTTACATTTTCGACACCATCTCATTGTTGACTTTCCCCTCCTCTAATTGTCAATAGACATATATGTATGCAAAAGTAGGTAAATAATGAAATACAATGTGATTAACTGAGATTGAAGGCGAATTACTGCCTACGATACAAATACAGCGTGACTAAACAAAGACTTCTAACCTTATCACAATATATAGACACCTTTGTTTGGTAAAGAAGTTTTCACTGGAATGCTTCAAAACAAAAAGAAATTGGAAACCCCTCGGTGCAGCATTTGACTTTGAAGGAAAAAATCTACTCCAATAACACAAAAACACAAAGTTTTTCTCAATTTTAAGAACACAAATTAAATAAAAGTATGGATGTTGCAGAAAAGGAGGAAAAAGCTCTGACCTCTTTATGCTGGACTGTAAGGTGGTGGTGCCGCAGTGTAGGAGGGGGTTCCACGAGACGACACAATACTCTGAGTATACACCCCCCCCGATAAAAAGGGAGTGTTGACCACGCCGCCGTTGCATCCTGCAACCATGCTGTATTCTGGAGGATCACCGTAGCTCGACACGAAAGCATGCTGAGGATGCGTCTGCGTTGAACTTCCATTGAGAAACATAGTGCTAGGTGAAGGCTCTGCAGCTGCCGGCAGCGTGTACCTCGGAAGTGGTGAAATCGGGGGGGAGTTGACTGTCGTGGATGGCGTGTATTGCATTATTTTTTTATTTGCAACAGGCTTAAGCAGGAAGACACCATTCAGATTGCGTAGTATAATGTTGTCAGCAGGTTGTGCAGTGGCCGAGGTGGGAAGCATATAATTGCCCGCCATGGGGGAATTTTCCAACGTTGGCATCCTTGACATCGACAAAGGAGTAGTTTTGGCGATGGCCTCCGCGAACGATGGCGGTGCCTTCACCGCGGTGATGCCAGGACTTATATGAGGAATTCCAGAGTAGGGAAACACACTTGCCCCGATAATGGGTGTGCCCCCGTACACCGGTGGCGGCGGTGGCGGTGGTGGCAGCACACCATGTAGAGCTGGTGTTTTCTTTTCAGGGACCGTGCTGCTGCCTTCCACTATAAACCCATTATTGCTTTGAGATGCGTTGCAAGAGGGGCCTGTTGGGAACTCCCCGGAGGCGTTGAACGAGTTTTCAAACATATTGGGTACAAAAATAGAAAATGTCGCCAAAGGTCCTTCTTCACTCTCGTTGGATGTGGCATCGTCGTCAGCTGTGGCTACTTGTGTTACCTCATTCAGAAGCCGCTGCAGGATCTTATTATTACTTTCAAGATCGTCATTATCAGAAAAAAGACTTCCAGAGCGAGGAGACACCACTGTATTGTTGATTGTGATCAGGGTAGTTGCGGTAAGTCCTTCTGTGCTAATATCTCCTCCTATACCTGTAGACTGCAGAGTTGATGCTTCTGTAGACAGATTGGGTGCACCATCTACAGCAGGGCACGCTTTAGGCATAGCCTCGGAAACGTTACTATTTCCTTTGATTTTCCTACTTTTTACCAAACAAGGAACGTGAAACAAGAAAGGTGACTAAAAGCAACAAAACCTTTAATAAATTAATTACTAAATATTTACCTCCCTATCCTTAATACTTGTTAAACAGTAAGACCAAAGGTGAAAAGTAAGAGAAGGTAAAGGAAAAAGTAAAAGCAAAATTATTTAGTACACAAACAAATACAGTAAATTCCTCTAAAGTGATGATGCATGCAATGCTTTGAGACAAAGTCTTACTTCTTCACATAAAATCAGCGTCGTTTTGATGAATTATTTTTTTTGTTACTTGGAAGTGCACCTCGGTCCCCTAGATCACGCTAAGAGAGGCTAATAAGAGTTGTTGTGAGTTTTAGCCAGTGACCAAGCTAACATTAATGAAACAATGCCACATATGTATTTTGATTCACATTTAATTTGTACCGAGTATTAATACACTCTATTGCAGCATACCGCCTTAATACGATGCCAGCGTTTGGTATCCTGAACTCAGTGAAAAAGCTAAGGGACGGCTGCCTTTTCTATACGCAGTTCAGATTGCAGGCGCGGGGGAGTTGTGGCTACGGCGATCGGCCCAGAAGCAGAGTTCCGATTGGGGTGCCCGGAGTCAGGCTTCCCCTCCTACCCACTTCTCAGTGCTTCGCGTATTGTACAATTCAATTGCACAGCTCCACGCCAGTCGAGGTCGCTATCTGGAGGGATACCGCCCTTCATGCAATATTATAACAAACACACAACTACGATAAATGAGCTAATCAAAGCCTTTCCTTTTTGTTCTTGACTGAGAAGAAAAAGTATCAAGAGTATTAAATGATGCCTTGCTACTTGAAAAGCAAAAGAATACGCATTGCAATCAGTTTCAACACCAAGTTATCCTCCGGGAAATGCCATTAAAGACTTGCTATGAGATTTTTCCACAAAACAAAAAACGCGAATGTAACTGCTTACATTTAAGACGCAAAAAGGTAAACGCATTGGGAAAGGAGTAATTTTTCCGGAGGAAAGCCCCCAAGCAACAAATCATGCAAACATTACAGAGATTTTAATAGAAGAATGTTCTCCTACTTAAACACTGCAAAGAATTTAGTGAACAATAAAAAGATGCAAATAAGTAAGATTACCGTTTTACGCAATAAAAGAGTATATAATAGACAACAAACATGAAAATATTTAGCAACAACATGTAGAAAAACTGATGAACAAGAGGGAGTAGTGACAACAGAAAAGTTCCCCTTTAAGTCTGATTAAAAGAACAAATTGCATGTTCATTAAAATAAATAAATCAACCCAAAATTTATTCCCCTTCTCCCACGGATCGTTACTATTTATTTATTTTGAGAAACTAGATGTTAAATAATCTTGATTCGTCCCTATCCGGGGTATTAGCTTTCAAAATTATATATTGGAAGATTGTATTTCTTATCTTGGGTCTTGCTATCATTTTCCTGTGTGGTATTATCCACCGATGGAGCGAAGTCGTAAGTTGGTCTTTCATACTCAATGACGTTGCTACCAGGCAATGTCGTTGTCTCACTCGCCCCAACTGCACTTGTTTCTGTGTCGTAGGACGGACCAAAATTGAACTTTGGCCGTGGAGGAATACCGGTATTTGTGGTCTCTTCCGAGGCATGTGCATCTTTGGTGGCAATCTCGAACTCAAAATTGGAGAATAATTGTGCTCCAGACGTATCGCTTATTTCGCCAGTACCCGGCGGGGGTGTGAAGTAATCCATTTCGTCGTAGTATGGATCAACGTGGCTATCGCCATTCGCTGGAAGCGCTTCCGAGGAATTGGCTTGGGTGGGTTCTGGTATGACGTTTATACTGAAGCCTGGCTCTACCAGGGTGTTGGTGTTGCCCACTAAGGGAGAGAACGAGGAGTTGGATGCTGCCGGTTCTGAGTTAGAACGCGCGAACATTTCGGTATTGAGTCCCGTAGGTCTTAGGGGATCTTGACGCTGAGGCCTTGTACTGTTTTCAATCGTGCGTTTTGTTTCGCTCGCTTTGAAATCTCCCATCGAAGGCAAGTCCTCGGCGCCAAAAAGGTCGTTTGTTGTGGGATGACCCGAGGGTGAGTTCGATCGCGTTCGCTGATGTACAATCGGTTTCAAATAGTTAGAAAGTGTCATGTTTTCAGTGGTACGGGCATCACTCAAGTTTCTACTTCCAGTGTCGCAAAAGAGATTGTCAATTGTGGACTTATCGTTTGTCTCGGGCTGAGGAGGATTCTTGTTCCGTGCCCATGACAGTACATGGATTGCTGCAGTGGCAACCATGTGATTCACCTGAGCCTGCAGCTGCTCTTGCTCCATCTTGAGGGCTCCTATGTGCTCATTGATGCTCTTCACTTCGCGACCAACCGGGGTACCCGCGTTGTCGCGACTATACAAAGCCTTTTCATTGGCCTCCTTCGTCTGTTCAAGTATTTTGATCTGTGCATTCAGAGAATCAATCTTCTCCAGGTTGGCGATCAGCTCCTCAGTTACATCAGTCTTGTCTTGAATTCGGCCTAGGGCGAGCTGATCTTCCTCGAGCTTGTGTATTTGCCGCCGTAAATCCTCAATGCGACTCGTGGTTCGAGCTAGTTGCTCACGCAATGTGTTCTCCGACGTAATAGCGATTTGATCTGTAAGAGGGATTCCGCTCACTAGGGCCATTTGACGGAGGTAAGCAGCCGTAGCGCCGATGTAGTTATTGCGAAATTTCCGCGCAAGAGCCACAAACTGCGCCCTCACCACATCTTGGCAGCGGGCTGTGATTGCTTTATTAGCCATACCTTCCAACCGCGCAAGCTTATTGCGCTTATCTTGCAGTTCAATTAACTTTAGTTCACCCTTAGATGCCGCTATTGGAAGGCCTTCGGGATTTGCCTGTTTCTTCCGTTCGAGAATGGTCTCTAGAGATATGAGCAGCGTCATTGCTTCACCACGAGACATAGCTGACACTTTAGATGTAGATGCTTCGACATGATCCGACTGCGGAGGTTTGAGAATCATATCAAAAGACAAAGGTAGCCCGTTTTCAGGGTAAACTAAAATAGCCACTTTCATTTTCCCGTTCATACCGTATACTTGTATAGGGACATCTATCACACCGGAGCCTGAGTTTTCATGTGGACCTAAGACATTTGAGCAGTCCACATTCGTTTCAAACACTGTGTGACGCGGCACCCCGACCATGAATTCCTCCAGTCGAAATAAAATGAGTTTTGGTGCAAAGCGGCGAGCCACCCCTCCGTTCTTAAAGTGAATGATAGCAGCCCCCTCCGGCATCATGCTGAAGTCCACGACACCGTTTCGAGAGGTGTAGCATGGCGTAGAACGACGTGTATCTCCACGACGGTAATAGATTGTGTACTTTTGGCCGTCCTGGAATGCCCCAGACTCCACAGAAATCACCTTAAAGCGTACAATGTGCGTCATTTGTGGCATTTCTTTTTCCTTGTGTGCGTGTATATAACTCGAATATCTATTTTTAAAAAAAGAAACTCAATGATCAGCGGGATAATCGCGTTGATAGATCCGAAGGAAAATATACCTACTGCTCTATAATGAATTTGCTACTATCAAATACTTTCGTTTTAAAGGTCAAATATTACAAATAATTGTTCTCTGGTTTTAACTTTGAAATAGAGAAAAGACAATAAAGGCAACCATATAGTAAATACTAAAATTTGATACATTGTTCGATTAACATAAATATATCATCAACAAAGCCACACATTATCCATCTTGGGACATTTTCTTGAACGAAAAAGCGCAGCAGAAAATGGCGGTTTTCATTAATAACATATACCATACCACTGACGCTGCAAAATCCAAGATGTAAATGCGGCAGCTATTATAATAATTTATCTCCATAGAGTGCAGATATACATGTATACAATAGCATTTAATACAGAAAGATGATAAGTGTATTTCTAGAATCATCTTTAGAACGTGTATAATAAAATTTTCCTACATAAACATAACTATACTTACAAACCATGATTTAGATTTTTAAATCTTTCTCTAATGTTTAATATCTATAAAAATTGCCTTCTCTCATCTCTTAAACATTCTTGATTTGATTTATTATATGCTGACACTTAGCATTTCACAACAATAAGTGCAAAATGTATATACCAAAATGCATGTACAGTTGACAAAGAAGGAAGCTTATACAAAGAAACTGAGATGCACAATATAAATGAAGATGCAGTTGAGAAGCAAGTGAATAAAAATAGAGACGAAAAGAAAAACAACTACACAAATTTGAAAGAAATGATTGGATTCATTCAGAATATATAGAATTTTTCGAAAAATCTACTATTACTAGTTCTTCCTCTACGAGTATTTTTATTCGATAAACCATCGTGTAGTTACAATAATGTCTGCTCTTCTTTTTCTTAAATGTACTGATTCAAAAGTAAGACTGTTATCAAGCCATACAAATCAGATTCTTAAACATATTCCCTAATCCAACTGTATTATGCATTTTAAATAGGTTCTGCACCTTTTGCATAAATTTTATGAATCATCCCAAATACTTTTGAATCTATGCTGAAATCAATCGTGTGTGTATATAAGCATTAAAAAAAGATAAAGGGGTTCTATAGAAAAAAAGAGTTTTTACTAATGCAGTTATGCGATAGGGAAAAAACTCACTTGAAATAATAAATTGATAAACACAAAATGTATTACGATATATTTTCATTCCCCCGCCCCCCCCCCCCCTAAATGTGTCACAGGCATTTAAAATCCGGGAAAAATCTATGTGGTAGAAGTGGTTGAACAGTGAATATATATATATATATATATATATATATATAATCTTTAAAAAAATTCTATGCAACGCAAGAAGTGAAAAAGTTAAAATCATAAAGAAAATGAATAGAAACCATCGAAAAAAATGCATTGTTTGCCTGTATTTTCTAATTGTTAATGTAAAAAAAACGACCATGCCAGAACACTGTAAAGTAATAGTAAAGCGTGTCTCTGTATTCCATAACGAATCGTGAAAGGATAGAAAGAATATTGTGTGTCTGGATTTATGGTCTAGCAGAATTTTCTTTTCCATTTTATTTCCTTTACGGATATGCGCCCAATAAACCATGTGAACTTGTTCCGGGGGATATAGAGGGAGAACAAGATGGATACTGCTCTTTACTAATTTTTTCGGGTTTAAACAGAAAAGGGAGTATTATACGGTAAAAGGCAAAGATGAGCAAAAGCTAATGATAGTCTAAGTGAAGAGAGATGGAAAATAAAGATGTTTATAATTTATTCACGACGCCGGTTACCATTATTATGGTTTTTATTCCGAATATTCGTTTTAAAATCATTCCGGCGATGCTCTCCATGTGTTTTAGAATCGTTGGAAGTATGCTGAACGTTGCGGTTCAGCTGATGCATCCAGATACGGCATTTGTAGTGTGTATGCAGCATGCGCGTGAGGACTTTAAAGTCTACGTAAGACTCGCTCGTGTACTGCAGAGTAAGCTTCTTGCGATCATACTGAAAAATTGCACGCTCAATAGTAATAGGTACGTTCAAATCAGCCTCCTCTAAGTATTCTTGGCAACGTAGCAATGCTTCTTCTTCAGCTTCAGGAAGTTTTTCGTAACACATGATGTCTAGGTTGCTTACCTGGCGCAACACCCTTCGCAAATTCGTATTATCTCCAGCTTTGTTATCGTTGTCACGACTACTAGTGTTTTTCCGCTTTTCCGGGGTCCTATCAGTGGTTTCTGCGGTTATCGTTTTGGTTGAATTAACAGCTGATATAATACCCATGTCCTCGCCGCGGTCTCCCTCAACAATTACATAGAGCCCGACTAAATCATTGATTTCTATATCTGAAGGAAAAATTTCGTACACGTCAGATATGATAAATGTCCCCTCACCGTATCGAAGCGCTACAGTTACCTCCACGGAGTGGCGGCACAAGACCGGCCGCGGTCGGCCACTGACGTAGATCTTCCCAATGTTCTTTGAGGGCATAGTGCTTGGTGAATTGTTAAGCTTAGACAAGTTAAACCCCTCAAGAGGGTTTAGGGGGTTAAGAATATCATGGGAGTGGAATAGTGAACGATTGACAGGCTCCACTGTGCCCTCCTCCCCTCCTTGCGCTTGATGTGGTTCGAAGGGTGCTGCATTAATGTTCGGCTCAACAAAGGGGGAACTCAAACCACTATAAGGGGTTTGATTAGTGTAGTACGACATGGTTTCTGGGCTACATCCTGGCGCCGGTGTTTCTGTCGAGAATGGCAACATTGACGAGCGAACAGAATCCTCGGGGGCAAGCAAACAGCAGCTGTAGGGGTCATGACGAATCTGCACAATAGGTTTTGTAGTCATGGTATTGTTTGCCTTATTAAATGCCTGAATCACAGAGTTAGTGCAATCGGAGAGAGGAAAAAACATTACGTTGGTGAAGAAAAATATCAATAATAATCTATGTATTTCTAATATATATATTTATATGGTAGTTACGAAATTTAGATATGAACAATATGTATCGTGTATTTTAGACCTATACAGTTAAGTTTCTATGAGACTTGAAATGTCAAAAAATCAAAGTGAATACCTACTGAAAATTCAAATCTAAGGCTACAGTGTTTTATATACGTATGCAAAGAAACTCAAAATAAGAGATGGACGAGGCACCATGAGACTGTGGATATATGTGCTATGTGAACAACTCACATAGAAGGGGTACGAAGCAAGACCATCAACAAATCACAACTATGCCGATATGTTGAAGTGTACGTCTATCATCAATGCACCTACTTAAGTATTTGTTTTACTAAACTCATTTTTTATGATGAGCATGAACAAGCCGATGCCGTCGAGTATTACAACATGTTATCCATGCTCTCATATCAGCATCGAGTTGCTGAGACTCTCCATAGCTTGACGACATCGTCATCTCCACCTGTAGCCAGTAGCAGGCCTTGGTTTTTGTGCGTATCATCCAGAATTCCATTACTTTCCGCACACAACCTACCAAATGATGAAAAAGAAACAGAGTTAACATCTGCCTCGTGTGCCGCATGGAGCGTCGTGGCTATATGCACATGCACACCCTCGGAGTTCTGGAACAGAAACAGCAAGGATACACTGTTATCACCACTACCACATGCTACAAGGGGCTCACCATGCGGGGCCCATGCCACAGAGTAAATGGGACGTTCAGCAAATCCTGATCCACGTGCCACGCTCTCGAATTTACCACTTGCGTTTCGCTTCCAGAAAGAAACCGTACAATCATCCGAACAAGCGCATAGTAGTGGCTGAGGAGTGGATGCGTCACACATCTCATTCCCACCTTCACCTAATTCATATCTTCTCTCGTTCGCGATGCAGTATTCTAAGCGTTGTAATGCCAACATCCACACAGTTCCCTCATGCTCCTTTAGAGTTTCTATGCAGTGCCAATCATCCTGACGGTGCGAATCACACCATACACGTATGGTATCATCATAGCCACATGAAAGGACAAGTGGATGTTCATTAGGACCTGAAGAAAGGTACCACAGACAGTGCTTGACATCTTGTGTATGACCGGTGAGAATCCCACCACACTCATACTCGCCCTCAGCGACCCGCTCCCAGACCCACACCGTGTGATCGCGCGAGCATGTTGCCAAGATGCTGTCTGTTGCCCACTCTACACATTTCACTTCGCTCTCGTGCCCGTCAAGGATACCTTCGACCTCGAATTCGCAGCTTCCCATAGAGCTTCGACGCCATACACTAACCGTATGATCAAAGGAAGCACAGGCTAGATATTCTCCACTTGGGCTCCAGCTCACGTGGCGCACCGTGCGGTCATGTTCCCCTTCCAGGATGCCAATGCACTTCCATTCCGCAGTATCACCTTCTCTGGATGATTCCGAGGCTTGACTCCATAGTCGAACGGTTGCATCTGCTGAAGAGGTTGCCAAGATGCTAGCTGTGGGACACCACGCCACACACCAAACTCGTCCTTTGTGCCCCTCTAGGGTAGCAACATGTTCCATATGGAAGTTTGTTGGCGGCGCGGAAAGCAACTTTATCGGCATGTCATGTGAGCGTGCTTCGAAACCCATCATACTTGTACTATAAAGTTCCTAAAGTTTGGAAACAAAGTAAAAATGGACTAAATACCACATGATTAACGTCATACGCGATAAAAACAAAATGGACATCGTTAAATGAGCTTATTGCCTGCATTTTATAGCTCTTTTATAAATCAGGTGCTAGTTAAAGGCTTTATAAATTTAATCGTAACTAGACAAAATTAGACTTAACGCAATAAACTTCATCCGCTTCCATGACAAGTCTATTTGCAAAATAAGGTATCCAATTATTGATTAAAAAGTTACTGGCTAATGTAATTTAAGAGAAACGTAGACAGGAATCTAGTCTTCGTCACTGTCAGGAAACTGGTAGGAGCGCACTGAGAAATCCACACCCGCGCCGTAAAACTTTCCCTTGTTTTTTTGCTTCAGCTTATTAAAGCTCTTCCCCTTTACCTGCATCATCTCTTGATTCTGTCGCAAGACCATATGCTCAGACCCAGGACGGTTGTCGCGCAGAACGTCAGAATGAAATTCTACTTTGCTTGGATTGATTCGTTGAAAGCGGCGATAGGATCCATCCTCCATACGGTTTGAAGGACCACTTCGGGTTCGGTTGCTGTCGAGCTCCTGACGCCGCGTATTGATGGGAGATTTTGTATCTTCTATTGTACTGTTTTTCGACACCTTCTTCGAAACTGTTTCGGGGACGGACGACTTCTCATCCAAACTATTTGATATGGGCGCCCCCTTGGATTCCACACGTGGTGACACTTGGGTAAGCGACTCCTTTAGATTAGACTGAGGCGATCCACCATTGATGGATAAATTATCATCACGCTTCCGTTTTCGATTCCTGTTACATATCAGTGCTTCAAGATTGATTTGTTTAAATAATTCTTCCCTTTTCGTCTCATCGATCAACGCGGAGTCTTTCTTAAAGGCTTTAGCAACCGCTGGATAATGTTGAAGAAAATACTCCCTAATTAAGGCATTAATAGCAGAAGAAGCCATTAATAATTCAGGTTTACCTTACTTTCCTGCGCGCCTAACTCCCTGCTTTGTCAACAAAATAGACGTTCAAGTCTCTACTTATGAAGTGCTAAGGCACAAAAAGGTATGCCACATAAGCATATATATATATATATATATATATATATAGGAAGGAAGAGGAAAATTAGGATGGAGGAAACAAACTTCTTTGCTAGCATGGCAAGTCGAAATACGAGTCAAAGTATTGATGGGAAAAACGGATCGATAAGAATACGTTTTGCCTTCGACACTGTAAAGACTAATGAGTATAAGACAAGGAATATTAAAACCATTAACATTATATAGAGATAACGAGAAGCTACACTTTGCAACAATGCATATACAGAAAAAGTGAGGTTGCGTAGTCAAGTAAAAATAGCAGGTTACCATATTTTTGACATGGCTGTTAATAAAAAGAGCTCTACTAATCCGCTGTAACAGGCTTCACGCACGTTTTTTTTACATGGTGAAAAAGATAAGAAAAATGGAGAAACAACAGAAGCAGAACCACCACTAGATTGCGACACAATGGAAAGGGGTAAATTCTAGCTTGCTTTAGACTTAGGAGAACCCATATCATCTACCATCCCCTCAGCCCAGGCTGAGAGAAGCGCATATGAAGCTGTAAAGGCTGGCGGCAAAGCAAACTCATGTGTGCCTCTGAGAGCCTTTTGCACGTTTTCCTTGGATACCCATCCAACGCTGAGGAGTTCATCTTGGTCTGCCTTCGGTATGGAACTGTTGTCTGCAACAGCGTAGTAGCATGCCATAATCTGTGAAGGAAAGGGCCATGGTTGTGAGCCCGCATAACGCAGTTCAGAAATAACAACATTGGACTCCTCAAATACCTCCCGAGAAACAGCATCTTCCAATGACTCTCCCTGTAAGAGATAGCCCGCAAGAATGGTTTGTATTGGCTTATTTTCAGGCGCTTTGAAAGTCCGATTCTTTCGTTGTGATAGGAGCACATTGCCTCTTCCGTCAAGTACAGCCACAATTATCGCTGGGGAGACCTGAGGATAATGCACGGCGCTGCAAGATGAGCACTGCAAAGAGGCGCCCAGGTCCTGAAGCTGATTAGTTCCACCGCATCGGGGGCAAAATTTAAACGAAGTCAGCCAATGATGCATAGAGATAGACAACCCCAGAAGGGATAACTCGTTTTCGTCAAGATAATTAAAAAGAGCACGGGCGTTTACCCAGCTACCAGATACTAGGTAGTCTGGCTTTACATCTTCTCGACTCGTTACGAAGAGATTGTATTGCCCTTTTTCGTTCTCACCAACATAGGCTGGACGCGAAAGGTTAATCACGTTCCCTTCCTTATTTGGTTGAATGGGATGCAGCCATCTCCTACCCTCACCGGTGACGAAAATTTTTGAACCGTCAACCTCACATACCACAGCATGGGGATTTGCGGTAGATGATAACTTGGATTTTAAAAAGTCCTCTAATTTTCGATCCTTTTCGTGTCTATTTAGTGAACAACTAGTTAGTGAAAATTTCACAAATTCTTTGCCTAAAATAGAAGCTTTCATATATTATGCAACTAAAGCTGTAAAACTATTCTTTCTATTGCGTAACCCTTAGTGATGCAACCATAAACGAGACGAAGTCAACCGGTTGCCAAATAAATATAGAGTTGTAAATAAATCTAATGCTACCCTTCATTCCTACTAGCTGTCAGTATATGTCTATTCTTGGTACCCTTTGTTTCTTTACTTTTAGGGCATCGAAAACGTACCTTTGAAAAAGGATTGCAAACCATATATCAATGCGGTTTATCCTATTATTATATTAAATGAACTTAACATTAGGCAATCTCAAAAAAAAAACATCACGCCTTTCCTTTAAAAAAAAAAAAAAACGCATTGTCGATTCATTGCAATTTAAGCAGGTAAACTATGGTAACATCAACAACATATCGACTAAAGGAAAGATACAGAGCGTGTGTCTGGATGCTTTCTATGATCCTTTCGTCTTTAAGAAGCAAGAGACACCAACAAAGTGGTATCGAATGCGCTAATAAAAAGAGAAAGCTGTGGTTACAGCTACTGGGAATCAAATATACAAGATGAAAAAGATAACGTGTTTAGTGTATAATTTTGAGGCATAATATTATGTTAAGTGGCCCATTTTGATCTGAACAAACTTTCGATTTCAGTGAAAGCCAAAATGGTGGCACCTCGCCAGACTGCGAAACAAATAGGTATTCATTGGCCTAGTGACACGGTGCGTAAATTACTTGTTAGAATTTAAAGTGCTCTCTGCCCTTGCCAAAATTAATAATTCAGTCAATGTTCATCAATCACTAATTGCTAATGAACTATGTTATCTTTCTCCATTTAGGATGACGATTATTGAATGAGTCGAAAGTGCATTTAATTGGCAATCCTATCTTCATCATCTTAATTCGGAAATTAATAAAGCGGCGTAAATATTGTAGTAGGATTCTCTCTCTATATATACACGCATATACCTCATTAAAAGCGATACGGTTTGGAAAAGTGAAAGTCTGTCCAAAGGCTAGCCCTTCAGAGTGTCATTGACCATTCATACAGCATACCATTGGACTCAGCTATGCATAGCTGCACAGTTTGCGATGTACACTGAAAAATAGTCGCGTCTAGAATGTCTCCGTCTGTAGCTTGAACTGATCCCAAGGCTTCAAGTGAAACCACATCCAGAGTGCCAACTTGGCTCCGCATGACAAGAAGAGCAGCGTTGTCTTTGCTATGCGACCTAACTGATACAGCAGCACCCAAACATCGTCGCAGCAAAGGCTCCGCCATTTTCCGACGATCAAACACAAGAAGCTCTTCTGATTTCGTCGAGCATACCAAATACTTCTCCCCAGATATCCCTCCACTACAAATTTGTCTTGGCTCGATATAGCGCTGTACACAATGCTGTGTCGCATTCCGCTTATCAACGGTATATATTCCCCTTTCATGAAAGACAACCGCGGTGGAAGACGCGGCGTTCACGATATTACAATTTCCAGACGAAGGCAATTCTGCACTGAAGTCTGCTTTCGTTGTCGTTTTCGAAAACAAGTGCTCGATGTTAATCGAAAAGATGGTCGTAGGATCATCACCACCCGCGCACCACACCCAATCACTATGCGTGAAAGAGAGAGACTGGATACCCTCTACCGCTATGTGGTTCGCAGTCAAGGGGAACTGTCGTGGCTGATGGTAAAAACTTGCAGAAAAGCTGTTTGCGTGGGTTCGGAACGCTATTCCTGTGACCTGCTTCCACTGGTCAATGTTTCGGAAAAACTTCTGATTTTCACTCTTCAGTTCAAGAAACTTACTCCGCGTCGAAAGTAATTGTTCAAACGAAGAACAAGGTTTCCTTTTCGAAATATCCAGACTCAAAAGTCGCCATGCGAAAGATGCTTTCAGGAGTCCAGAGTGTCTTACCATAGTCACCGCCTTTATTTCTTTTATAGAGTTAAATCGGTCCCCAAAACGTACAATAGGAAAGGGTGACTGATAGCCTACACAGGCATTATGAATGCAACCATATGTGTCCGAGAATGTGTCGCAATCCTTTGAGGAAACAATCATGGAAAGCCTTTCCTTCACGACATATGAAACCGACTCTGTTGAATAAGTCAGAGAAAAATGATCTTAGGAGTTAGCAAAAAGAAAAAGACGGGAAATAAGGCGAGATTTTAGGAGGAATTCAATCGAAAAAAACACCCACACGCCACACCAGATAACACGAGTCGTATTTGCCTATAATCCTATAATATGAGCCATTCAGATAAGGCCTAAATAATAACAAAAGAAGACGAGTTCAATGGTCAATGTTAAATGTGACTAGGGTACAAATACACGCGAATGCGGCGGCCAATCGCGCACGCAGGGACAGACGCGCCGTTGAACTTGATGCGCACCATGCCCGAGTTACCGTGCGGCCGCGTCACGCGTCCCCAGATGGCGCGCGTGTTGCTGCGCCGCGCCGGGGCCTTACTCCAGCGCACGCAGCGCTTCACCTTGTAGCCGTGGTAGACGTAGCAGACGCGCTTGCCGACGTACCACTCGGCGTCGCTGCGGGTGTTGACGTTGTCAACGCGCACGAGGGCCGTTTTCTTGACCTGGCCGTGAAGCCCACGGGTGTAACCGGCCAACGTCCCCTTCATGTAAAGACGCGGGGGCTTGCGGTTGCGGCATACCCTGCTCTTCAGCTTGATGAGCTGGTGAAGCTTCCTGCTGCGATCGGCATGAACCTTTGAGGTCGCCATTCTTGACCTATGTGTGAGGGAAAAAAAAAGAAAAAAAAGATGAGTTGCAGTGAAATTTAAAGAATGAAGAAACATGCATATCGCTTTACCCTAGCGAACCTAAAGAATAAAAATTATAAGCATTGATTTATATTTGCGTCTGACAAAACACATTTCATACGAAGGACGATATGGAATCGTTTGAAACTTTATAAATTTCAAACAACATACATATAAAAATATATATATATGCATATACGGATACATATATGTATCTATCTACCTATATTTATATGAATAGTCGTATCTTTTCAACTAAGACTTGAATGCAGCGATACGAATCAAAGCTGTGTATATCTCCTTATGCAACATCTGGGGTGTGTGTCTTACTCCAGACGAATCGCAACACATAATCCATCGAAAACTGTCGAGTTCATCGCAACACCACAGGAATATATCTCTAATAGTCTCCTTATATGTGTCACCAGCTGTTTCATGAATATCCAAGTACTTACGCGTCACGTCACCCTGCATAGCCTGCATGGCGATTTCAGGAGGTAAGTCCAGATAGAAAGTCACTAAGCATGGTGGCAGGCCCAACCAAGCTACCTCCAACCTCTCCAGATTCCTAATAAAGCTCGCTCTCTCCTTTTTAGGCAACTTGGCGGCCTGATATCCGAAGTTTGAGGTGTAATAACGATCACAAAGAACAAATTGCTCTCGGCGCGTCCAGAGTCTTAGCTCAGGTAAGCATTCATAACGATTGAGCGAGAAAATAAAGCTGAATAGCATTGGATCAAGATCGGAAATGCTACCTTTCTTACCAGAAAGGATAACGCGTATTAGACCCCCGTATGGCACCCTTTCATTTGGAAAATCTATCGTTTGCACTGGAAAATTTTCAGACCTTAAACGCTCAAACAGGAGCTTGGTCTGTGTTTGCTTTCCAACCCCATCCCCACCCTCCACCACAAAGACACCATCCATGGAAGACGAGCTCCAAGGGAGGAAACTATCCACGAGTTCAGCAAGCGAAAGCGGGGCGTCCCGCTTTTTTGTTGAAGAAACATTTGCAGGTGAAAAAAGCAACGAAGAAAGTCCAACCTGACATGGTTTCAGAGTAAGCACCGGGATGCGAGCACAGAAAAGTGCGTAGCTGACATTCGCGTCAGCTGGAGTTTGCTCTTCAGTTATATAGCCCACAAAGTGTTCGGATGAAGGGTGTATAGCCTCTGTGAGCCAAGCATGAATCAGACCCTTTTCGATGCAGGGCACAAACCTAAAAGAATTATAATTCCTACTTGCACATTCATGAACTAACTGCTTGAATTCATTAGACAAATCGTCAATAAAAAGTGTCGCCTTCATATAGTACTATTGCGGACTTAGTCATAATGATAAAGGCAAGGAATATCAAAGAAGGAAAGAAATACGCCAAAAGGGTTAGAAAGACTGCATTTGATAAGTATTAATACAAACAGGCAACTCCTAATCTTGGGTTTCGCATCAATATTTAGGATAGTTATGATTTATTCGTTAGTGGCTAGTTTAAGCTATGCCACACATGTCGGCAGTGTGCTGCAGCGCGGCGCACTTTCCGTTTTTTATCACTTAAATATGGTTGTACGGCATTGAGTATGACATCACGGGCTTTGCGAAAAAGATTGCTTTCGCTATACTGCTCCTTTACCGCATTTACAGCACACGTTGAGAATGACGAGAGGAGGTTCAGTGTCTCGCGGCGATCTACTGAAGCCTCCGAGCGGATCCCCTCGAGAACAAACGCCAGCAAAGCAGGGCTCAGGAGGAGCTCTTTAACCACACGCGTAGCTGGGAAATGTTTTTCGATGAAAACGCAGAGACACTGTCTTAAGAGCCCAGTTTCCACACCAACACGGAGGCCTTGATGTAGTCGCTCTAGAAAATGAGTCTCAATTACGGGCTGAGCTTCAATTGATTTCACCTTTAATAGGCAGAGAACTCCCCTCCAGTATACACGAAGCGCCACAACAGGATCCATATCAATGAGGAGGTAACAACTAAGCATGGCTTGCTCTTTCCTCAAGATTTCAGTTGGAAATTGAATGGGCGAAAAAGATAACGCATCGAGAATTTCATCCTCACTTGCTGATAACAATAAATTGCTTAAGGATGACGTTATCACCGCCGCTGCTGAGTCAGAGTCTTCACTATTTAATGATCTAAAGCTCATTGCCCATAGGATCGCTATGTGCACAGCAACCTCTAGAGGTGGTTCACTAAGGAAGCTGCATAGTTCTTCGTATTTCAGAGCTGAAGTGCTTACGACTCCAAAGATACCATTCATGGCAAGCATTTTTTTCCCCTTATGATTCTGTGAAGATCGAATGAATTCGTCAAATCTGCTCAGAAGGCACTTATTTTGTTCATAAAAATCCGAGCAAGATGTGGAGATGCACGAGCATACTAATGCAGCTGCCACAATCAGCGGCAGCCGATCAAGGTTCCTGCGAACCATCGCACGGAACGTCTCTGAGGTCCTTGAGAGGAGTGAAAAAATGCATTCAAAGTAACGCAAAGACCTCTCCTCATGCGCGGTTAGCTTCTCCAACAAATCCATAGCTATGGTGTCGTCTATAGTGTCAATAGAATTCAGGATGCGTAGCACAACATCCGAGCGCTGTACTTCTGTTAGCTCTATTTGCCAATTACTCACTGGAGCAACCGCCTCGAAGAAGCATTCGTTGATGACAAAAAGAGCGTGCTGCAAAGAAACGCGCGCAACCCCTTCCAGTAAAGACAGTATTTTATCAGTAGAAGCACCCATTATAGCTTTTTCAATAACCTCTTTGCGTATCAGTTTCATGATATCATCAGTGTCAGGGGAAACAATGCTGCAGATCAAGGTGCTGGCCTTACTCGATGCTACATGTGGTAAAGCGAGTGAAACTGAGGCGTGAAGAAGCGCATGCAAAGCAAACTCCGCGTCGCTCTTTCGCATACGTCGAGCCAATTCTGCCGAGAACCTGAAAAAAGATGCAAGAAACTCGACTACGCAACTCGCATCGAATTCATCAGTAATTAAATTTGACATTATCTGTTGCTCACAATACCTGGCAAGATCGACAAGTTGCTCCAAAAGAGGCCGCTCTATGCGGTTTCTCAAACTTGCCGCCCCTGTGGCATCGTCGTACGCAAAGGTATGAAGCGCATCGGTTAGTCCGGAACAGACAGCAGACAAAAGTAAGCAACTGCTGGAGAGCTTGTTGTACTTCTCTTCGGTACAAATCAGCGCAAGGACATGGACTCCACAAAGCACGCTGCAAGGCAGAGATCCTGTAAGAATGTGATAAAGCATGGTAGCATAAACTGAACACAACGAAGGCTCGGAATTGATTGAGCTAATGACACCTTCGTTAATGGGGGCGAAGATCTCTAAGACTGGGTAAGCGGTAACATCATTCCCACATTTTTTACTCATACTCTTCAGTAAACCAAAACACAGAGAGATAAAGCTCTTCATTGACGGATTATCTTCATATTGGGGATAAAAGCATACCTTGATGATCTCATTCCGCGTGTGTAATACCATGTCAATCAGGTACTTCTTTTCAACATGGTTTGGAAACGTTTCAATGATTGTCTCCAGGGCTTCTATGGATTCTTGCCTTACTACCATAGAGGGAGAGGACAATTTACTAATAAAAAAGGGGATAGAGTTGTTAACTAGAACTCGATCGGAAAGACAGGCCGACAAACCACGTTGAAGATCCCTTTTGCTGATAGGGCATTTTGGTGGAGGCGTGAAGACGACTGGAAAGTACGCGGCCAAGCTATCAAAATAGTTCTGTGCAACAAATTGGAACTCTTCCTCCCTTGCATAAGTAAGGATTAACTTTGAAAAATGGAAGAAGTCATTGACAAGTACTGGATCGGCTTCTCCATCCATAGCCTCCAGTAGCGCGCGAAGGTGCCTTGCTTCACAAAACTCAACGGTACTCTTATTAATCATAAAGGAGATGATAGCAAAGCCATCCCTTCGCGCTGACAAGCGAAAGTTCTGCAGAGGTGCCTTTGCTATAAAGGAGTTTATTAGCGTGTCAAATAGTACTATTGAGCACTTCCGGGATGATAAAAGGTCAACCGAAATGCTTTTCAGACTGGCCAGCGCAACTGCAGTGAACTTGGGCTTTGTGACTTTTTCGCAAAGAAAGTTCACAATAACACACAACTCCTCATCACTCAAGTTATCCCTCTTTATAATAGCTTGTACTAACACATGTATCGCCATCGCAGAGGTTTCCTCACTGCATAAATGGGACTTCATTTCCTTGCACAAATCAAGTGGAGTCATTTTTCGCAATCTAGAAAAGTGCTCTTCCGAAGACAACACACCTAGGCGCACTGCCTCCTCGATGGTAGAAAGTGCACTGGCATCGGACTGCATTTTGCCTAATCTTTGTTTTACCTTTTGATGCGATTCGTACTAAACCTTTGCGAATAATGGTGGGATTGTGAAGAGGAGTGAGTAGATAAAGACTTGGATGCATAAATGCATGAAGAATATTCTACGGCAGGTTGAAAAAGCCAAACACACTTCGACGATAAACAGTTTCCCACAAGTGCGCTACAGACTGTGTTAGCATTAGGTGGATTGTATGAGTGCATCCAAAGCTAAAGATGGTTGTTGCCCTGAAAAAACTGTCACATAATGTCCAATGTTAGGTCGCGTCACGACGGAAGATCCGTGAATATCATTAAGCTGAAGAAGCGGCAGCGGTAATTCACCAACCTTCAGGGGGATCAGCTCAATCCGCTCCTCAGTATTATCATGTGGGCAAACGGCGAGATTCCACCGAGTGCGCCCACGAATATTAAAACAGTCTGATCGCGTGTCTACCAGGAGTTCACCACGAAAAAGATCCTTTCCTGAGTTAACAATGACCAATTTCAATAGTAAGGTGTGCCCAAAGAGAACCGTAGAGGGATAAACACACTTTACCCTAATGACAGAGTCTTCAATTACAATCAGTGGAAGCGGAAAATCAGCCACGAGCTGAGGAGATGGGGAGGACTGAGGTGTAAACAGAATCCGGACAAAACCAGGCGAGAGAGTGCCCTTTTCTCGAACTCGCAATTGGGCGACAATTGACACCGACTCCTCCTCATCCAAAACACAGGGAAGCTCTCCAGAGGATAAGCTGTGGAGCTGCAACTCTTCGCCACATATAACATCAGATTTTAACACAATGATTTTTTTCCCTGCCGTGCATGTTAAATTAATAAGAAATGTTACCATCTCACCCACAGAGGTCCTTAGAGGTGCTTTTGAGGTAACACCTTCGTCACGCACGGCATAATAAAGTGCTGCATTCTTTCTATACCATTCTGCAGTTGAATTGGATGCTTGCAGCAGGGTTATATCCTTTGGCTTCTCGAGAGTATTTAAGTCTCGTTGGTGATAGGCTGAATTTACCGTGGGAAAATTTACTTCACTGGCGTTGTAAGATCGTGATGTGGAAGTGAAACAGGAATACTCAACTGAAAAGGGTGGGTTGATCACCAAAACAGATATCCTTAGAATTTCCATATCCGTAAAATCCTTTGTAGAGTGGCGAAACAATATAGGAACTTGGTACACACCGCCCCTTAAACATTTCCCACGAAGGAACAAAGACATGGTGTGACCTGGAAATATATCTTTAAGCACATAGGCTGATTGATCATTAGAGCGAAGAATATTCTCACATGGCATGATACCTCTGTTTTCTGTCGAAGCGAAATAAAGCGCTCCTGAAAAGAATTCAGGCAAATAGGGAAAAGAGATGCTTACATTGGTCAGTAAATTTTCCCCAGCTTCAATGGTAATAGGTACTTCAAAGCTCTCATATTCCACCGCTTCTACACAATCGGCGGATGACACATTTGCAAACGCAACAGGCTTCATAACATTCAGAGCAGGAGTTTTAGCCAAAATGAAGGATCGTTTCGAGCCAACCTCAGCACTGGATTCATAGAGTGTCCAAAGGACATCAAACATGAGAGCCCCCATTGAAACAGTAGCCCATAGCTTGTTGCAAATATATTTCCCATTCTGCGGAAATGTAATCTCGACTTTTGCCTTCGTTGACACAGACGCTTGTATTTCGTAAGAACCAAGTACGGAGGCCTCGAGCAACCCTGCTTCGATATCTAAGCAGTTGACATTCAGTAAGGTTACTTGAATGTTAGTCAATACAATGGGAGTCATAGAGGTAGTGAAGAATATGAAAATCAATGGTGCTTTCCCGTCAGACGCCTCGACTGAATTATGTTCGACTTGCGTGAGAACCGTGAAGGGTGGCTGAAAACTACCGTGTGGGTAGTGCAAAGTGGGAGCTGGTCGTTCCGACAATTGATCAAGCCTATTCCGAAACTGTATTTGCGATGGTATAGAGAGTGGGCTGACAGAACCATGAATAAGAATATAATAAAGCAATTCATTCTTCCTGGTCTCCATGCAATCACCCTCGTATTTATCCAAAACCTGTGCGCAAAAAAAATCGGAAACATAAAGAGAATGCAAGTCCTTCTCAAGAAGGGTTTCCAAAAGGCCTAAATCAAGTGTGTCAAGAGCGCACAGCTCAAAATAGAGCTTTTCGCATTTTCGGTATTCAGGCGATGAGGCCGTAATGGCTTCCTTTAATAAACCACGAATGTGAACTGAGGACACCGACTGCTTAAACATCCCAAAAAAAGAATCAGCATAGGCATCGGTAAAGCACTCCGTTCCGATGTATAAAGGAGAAAAAAGAGTTCTTCTTCCCCCTGGTGAAAATTGTGAAAGAGTTTTGATTTGGTGCAAATTATTTGCAGCTGATATCAAAAGGTCACTTCGCATTAGTGGGTTTATGTCATGCGTCTTCCTGGCTAAAATTTCGCACCATTCCGCCACGAGAGCACTTTTTAGGGATAACGCAAGTTTTTGGCAGCTGCGGCTGTACTGGGAAGTAAAGGCATGCCCAAGCCAGTCGATATGCGAACTAATTGTCTGAAAAAGTTCAGATTTCACCGAGAAAACATCCCCACATAGTGGGAGCACCGATACGATGTGAAACAAAAAAAGGGATGCAACCATGCGCACATCAAAAGGTGGGAAGTTTGGAAAAGAATGCCTTAATATTTTATAGGCCCTGAATAATTTGCCCCTCACTTCATTATATTCATGAATAACTAAATGATGCCATCCTATTTGAAAATAGGTTCGCACAAGCGCCGAAAGGAAATGGTTCTGGGAGGATAGCAATTTCTTCTTTTCTCCCAGCCTCGAAATTTCATTTCTGTGATAATCTGAAGCAGCATCAACAAGAGTCTTTCTGAGGTCTGACGCTGCGAGGTAATTTGCAGTATTGTGAGAAACTGAGGTAAATGCATATAAACGTTCGCCAAGCAGCTTTTTGGATAATTGATACATACTCCCCAGAAATTCTTTGTCAAAATTATTCGTTGTCTCTTGAGTAATGACAACAATAACAATATTTGAACGGATTAGTTTATCATCAACTCCCTTCAGAATAAAATTCAGTCGTTCAAACGTCACCTCGTTCTGGCCTTCATGTGCTGCAAGAGAAAGCAAAATGCATCCAAAATCTTGATATTGGTGTTTGCAGCACCATTTACTTTTTATCAGACCCTTATTGGAAATGGCATGCAATTTTTCCTTTTTGGGGATAATATCATCAAGAGAATCAGAAAGTGTTAGATGAAATTGAAAATCCGAAACTTCAGCTTGTTGCAAGCTTTGTTTGAGAAGAAGAGCATTTTCTCCTACGATACAAACAGAAAGAAGCGGATTCGTGTTCAAAGATTCTTTATAGTTGTCATCACTAAAAAAGTTTGACAAAAAAATCATCCTTTCTATATATATATGTATATATATATATATATATATATATATATATATATATAAATTCCTATATATATATATTATCGAACAGGGCAGAGAAAATACGTGATAGGATAGACAGTATTCTATTTCATAGAAATTAAACAGGTTACGCTAATATAATCTAAGAATATATATATATATATATATATATATATATAATAAAATATTAATATAAAAACACAACTAGAAACGCTATTTATAATTTAAAAATACCAATTAAAAAAAAAAGCATATGTGGACAGATAATCATTTCATAAATAAGAACGGATTAGTAACTTTAGATATAAAATCCCGTATGAAGCATCATTAGATTCGTCGTAATACAACAGAGATTACATTTTTCAATTCTTCTGTAATCACTATGAGTAGATATCAGTAAAAGATCCATTATTGCATAAAACCGAATCGCATTAAATTGAAATTAAGGGAACCTATTCAGGTTAATTGTGTATCTTTAAAGAGAAAAGGGAATAAATTCCATAAAAAGGAAAAGGGAGGTTTAAAATAGGAAAACAAAAGAGAAATGAACGAGGTTACATGAAATGTTTCTGATATATACAAAATGTATATAGAAACCAAATGCGTATAAATTACGCTGAGATATAGACCTCGACTTCACTATTGAAATATGGTTTATATAATCAAAATCCATTGTATTGAAATGAAAATAATGTCGACCAGAGAAGGAAGTGTCAACGCACAACCAACAAAATATGTTATTAATTTTATAAAAAAAGACTGAGTAATGAAGAAATAATTAATATATATGTATATGTATATGTATATGTATATATATGCAACATTCGAGGAGTCAATGCCCATTAAGGAATGGATTCAAGCCTAATAGACTTTGGTTTGCCATTAATTCTGGCTTGGCCTGAATAAAACAAGCTTGAAGATGAGCGACGTTTGTATAAAATATTACTCATGATCGTCTATGCTGACAATATTATGGGATTGATTAGTTCCATTTCTAGATGGCATGCCTTGGGCCTTGGCACTACTGATTAGGTTTGCCAGGGCTTCGATTGCTTGTGACGAAGTCTTTTTCTCAATAATGTTATTACTAAGGGCAGGGACATCTTGCAGCTGTTCAGGCTTTTTGATTTCATGGGCAAACGGGTCCCAATCGAATATATTGTCCATCTGCTCACAGGGGTTCATTTCTTCCAAAACTGAGTTCAACAAAACATGACACATTTCGTAGTGCGGAACCTCTGTGAAGGCCATATTCCGTACGTAGAACAAAAGGTAACTGAACTGGCGAGGACACTTCGCACAAATTTCATTTACGGGTATTTGCTCTTTAAGCTTTCCAATATGTTGCTTTTTTGTGTCGTAATCTTTTATATTAAGACCAGTCCATGGTAAACGACCCCGGTACATGTAAATCATTATATATACAAGTTGCTCCATATCGTCCCGACGACTTTGAGAGAGACCCTTGTGTGTGTTCAGAGAGGCGAATCGCGACGTGCCCAGGAAGCTCTTGCCTGTCGTTAGCTCTCGGTGTCCGCAGCTGGGGGTGCGATACCTGGTGCTAAGCCCAAAGTCAATCAAGAAAATACGCCGAGAATTTACACCTCTCCCTATAAGGAAGTTATCGGTCTTAAGATCTCGGTGGATATAACCAGCAGAGTGCACATATTGCAAACGTGACAGCATTTGATCAGCAAGCATGACGGTGGTTTTTAGAGAAAAGCGCTTCATTTTTTCAAGTATAGATTCTAACGAAGGGCCATGCAAGGTCATGATTATCACCCGGTAGTCTTCCTCTTGCCCATAGTACTTGAGTGTTGAAATCCCTACTATGCCATCGTGACAAATGACTTTTTCTAAATCATGCATAACATGGGCTTCATGAAAGAGAAAGGAAGTTTTGCCAGTATTCTTTTCTACTTTAATAGCGACTGAGTCATTATTAGAGGTTTGAATTCCTTCATACACTTCACCGAAGCCGCCTTTCCCAATGTACTTGGTAATCAAAAATTTCCCCTGAAAAATAGAGTGTGGTAATTCGCGTGTTTGTTTAAACATTACTGATTTTTTTCGTAAGGTTAATTATAAAAGTACCTGTGATGCTTTATTGAAATCGATTGAACTAAAAGGGCTGAAAAGCTTTGGATATAATTTGGTGTGAATCCTATTATTAACGCGTCAATGAGAAGGAAAGGAAATGAAGCCACGCACACACACGCACAAAAAAAAAGTCTATCAATAAAAATATGCAAACATACCCCCCTCTTATCCCGCACACTATACATTTAGACACAAGGTAGCGGCTACAACTGCAAAGACTTGACCGAGTAGATTTCCTAAAATGATTAGGTCGGCAAGATATAATTTATCACGCACCAATGAAGTGACCCAAAAATTCAAGAGCGAATTCAAGTGTTAATGCATCTTGCACAGATAAATCCTTCCACCTATCCACCCCCAAAGGCTTTTAAAACTAAGGGCTCAGTGGAATCAATCGGATTTTTAATCAAGAAATCGCTCAAGTTGATGCAAAATACCTGGCCAATACGATATTGGTAACCGACGCTCAATACGGTAAAAGCTCGAATCAGATGAAGCACCACTTGCTCTTAAGACCTTGCAGAGCCTCTCTTTCTCGAGCATAGGTGTTGTTTCCCCTGTGATGGTCGAGCGTGGCGTAGAGTTGGTAGCATCGGGATCTTCCTCCACCATTTCCGCCGAACATTTGTCCTTCGTTTTAGCCGACGCATTCGCAACAGAGCACTGTGCATCAATCCTTGATCGATACGCCTCTAACTGCTGTGAGTGAACTTGAGCATAGGATTTAGCTTTTTTGCTGAGGTTTTGATATTCATGAAAAAGAAAAGAATGCAGCGCCTTCAGCTCCATCTCATCCTAAATAAATTTAATGATTTGATCATTTTCGCTAATTAGGCATAAAATAGTAGGGAATAGGATATGTCGTGCACTGGAAAAGTAGTGAATCGGGAGAGAGCTCAGCATACTTCCTATGAAGGTCTTCCCCTTTCCCCAGGAGATCATTTCCTGTAAAAAGGGATTATCCAAGCAGAGATATCCGACCAGCAAAATACATTCGTGTAAGGCTGCTCGAAGAGGGTATCTCTTTCCACCTGGTTTGTATTCCTCAGCAATGGGCTCATTGACGTCTCTGGACTCTGGAGATGGGAACGGGAAGGTAGGTAGCTGTGTTAAGGTGATGCCAGCTCTTAGCGCGTCCTCGAACGAAGAGGTTCTCCCTGTGCTTGGCGCAGACAGACCCACACTTGAGGGTATCACCTCTAGATCCTCTCGGTGATCCTGAACGTAGACGAAAAAAGTATTCAGAAGGTGAAAAAGCTCCATCCTAGTGATTTGCAGAGGCCGAGACGAATTGGTGATAGTTGTGTTGTTGTCTTTTGGGGGGGTTCCCCCAATGGATTCGGAGGCCGTGGGGGCAGCATTTTGCAACGTCGCAGCACCTGCGGGGATGGCCTCGGAAAGCAAATCCTGAAAGGCCGTGAGCTGCCACCGCGCAAGCATGTTGAGCGCACGGAATGCGCTGAATAGCACAACGACTTGAGAAACACTGAGCGATCGCTCAGGCTGAGAAAATATATTATCGGCAAGTATCGTATTCTGAAGCAGCGAAAAAAAGGAGGCAGTGGCATGCTGAAACCAAAGAGTTCGGGATTCGTAGAGATACCGAGCAAAGACGTTTAACTCGGCATTCAAAACGCGCAGTGCACAATGCGTAAGGCTAAGTTCAGCTTCTGAGGAAGGAGTTTTAATGATTGCGAAGCAAATGCGATCTATGCCCGTTGCATCCAGCTCGTACAGCATTTGATCGCGCACGGGGGCAATTTTAGACTGGTTTTCACAACACACCTGCTCCAGGCACGCACCTACAACTTCTAAAATTGCTATAAAAATATCTGCGTTGGCATTAGGGAAGTTGTGCTGTCGCAGAAACGTTGCCTCATCCCATGACTCCAGCAGTAAGAGCACCAAATCACCGCTTTTCAAGAAATATATCACATTTTGTCTACCTTCAATTTCATCTGCAAGCAATCGTCGCAGGAGGTTAGTGGTCTGCTGTACTACACCCACATCACGCACCTTCCTTGCGTTCGCAATAAGCTCTACAATTACCTCAAACGCGTTGAAGTAGCGGATAAATTCATGGTCGATACTACCCAAATCCGATGCAATGATGTCGTGCAACGGCTGCTTACATTGCACAACGGAGGCGGCGCTTAAGAACGTGGAAAGTCGAGTAAAAGAAACGCGAAGCCTACTTCGGTTAAGATCTTTAGTGGAAATGAGGCACTCTGTTTGATAATTATCAGAAAATGCTTTTCCTTGTCGAGAAGAGGAAGAGACTAGCTTGGGCAAGCGAGATGATATCTCTTCCTCGTTCTGGACGAAAAGAAACGCCATTGTCTCATGGACCGTCGCCTTCGACTCCCCCTCACGATCTCGTCGGCTCTTAGTTTCACGCTGCTTTTGGTCTTCCCTCTTCAGTTTTTGTCTCCTTTTTTCACGTTGCTCTTCCAGAATCTGTTGACTTTGCTGAAACTTTTCTTCAGCTTTACGGCTCAAGGCTTCCATTTCGGCATGAGCATCTTCTTGGCGCTGATGCACCCTCTTCTCCCACTCTTCTGCCTTTTGTTGTTTCAGCTCAAGTTCCAGTTTTTTTTTTTGCTCTTCAATGCGCCGTAAAATCTCCTGCCGCTGCAGCTCCCTCTGCTGCTGCTTCTCTGCTCGTTCCTCGCTAAGGTCTCGACGTCGCCTGGCGGCAGCCGACATGGCTTCTCGTCGCTCCTGTGCACGCCGTTCCCGGGCTTCTCTCCTGGCCTCTTGGTTATGCCCTACTTCACTCATTTTTTTGTCGAGCAAGAGAACTTTAGTTTGATGACGTAGCTCATTGGTGAGACGAACCTCATCGACACGCGAATGCGCTCGCTGCGCGCGCTCAACCGTCTGCTTTCGCGCTTCCTCGACCCGGCGAACGGCATTTTCCTGTCGGTCCATAGCCTCGACCCTCTGCCTCTGCACTGCTGCCTCTCTTCTTGCTTTTGCGCGCTGCCCACGCGCCTCGGCCTCCTCCAGACGCATCCGGACCTCATTGAGAAGAAAAAGCCGGCGCTCCTCGGCCTGGCGCTGACGCTCCTCGTTTCGCAGGGTCGAGGCGTGCCGGGCGTCCTCGATGGTATCCCGGGTGATTTCATCGGACACAAATGGCGAGACCTTCGGGGACGGCTTTTTTTGCCGCACCACGGTCGAAATGTGGGCTTTGAGAACAGTGCGTGAGCCCGTGGGTGTGCAAATTTGCGGTGACTCTTCCCGATGTAGATCTTCCTGGAAATCTAGCATTATAGGGGGGCTAATGGTCGAGTTTTTCGGCACGTTTGCACGGCGTGATTCAATTCGGCGCCCTAGCTTGATAACCTTGAGCTCCTTCAGGAACTCCTCTGCGACGGATATAAAATCATTCACGTCGTACGTATTCCAGCGGAGCCTAGGCAATAAAGCACCTCATTCACGGTCGACTTCAGCTTCCCAAGTAAAATAAAACTAGAAGCTGGATGAGCATCTATCAGCTGAACAGCAGGAGATAAAGATTCTGGGGCGAAATAGTGAGGATTATACACGACATCGAATTTCTCTTCCAAAGGATCTACTAGGGTATCGATACCGGGATCCTGATGGTGCATTTTTAAGTTGAGGGATACACTTATTATAATTTCTTCGCTACACGTAAAAGAACAAAAGATAAAAATTGTGGAAAACGAAAATAGGAAAGAATCTCTAAAGGGGAAAAATAAAAAACTATTATCATCCAAACTCTACTGGGGAAAAATATTTTTTTTTATATCGAAGCTTTTCCACTAAGACATGTTATTTTCATTTTTACACACGTACGAAAGCATATATATATATATATATATAAAGGAAAGAGAGGCTGTACAAAAAAAAATTCGATCCTATTAGAACATAAATGATAAATTTCTCCTTGCAGTGTTACATTACTACTACTAAAAAAAAGGATGATTGTTATGAGTTTGCTCCATGTCAAACCTCAATAGAAAAGTAAAAACTTGTTTTCGAAAACCATTCGTAAAACAAGAGAAGGATCACTACAGTCTTATGGCGTCTTCGAAAAAATAATCATTTGACCGCCAAGGCGTGCTTTTACCGTTAAAGTAACGAATATGAATTCACTGATATGGGATAAAATAGTTTAAAAAATCAACTTATAAAGAAAGTATAAAATAATCTACTACCCCAATGCGTAATAACAGCAGAACTACATATAAATAAAAAAGCTCTAGAAGCATTTGTTGTGGACAATAGATGGTCCCACCTCATCGTAATCCGCCTTTGAAATCCACATTGTCTGGAATGTAGACAAGGAAGACAAAATTGATCCACCGATCCATACGCTGTATTTCCGTTCCGGTGGTGCCACAACCTTCAGTTTAATTGATGATTGAGCAAGATTTGTGATCTCCTTGCTCAATCGCTCCGGGAGATTTCGGAACATCGTTGTGCCGCCAGAAAGAACGATATTGGCATATAAATCACGCCGCACATCAATATCGCACTTGTTAATGGATTGGTATATCATATCAGGGAAGCCAGGGACCTCGTCAAGTCCAATTAAGGACGGCTTGAACAAGCATTCGGGGCAACGGAAGAGTTGATTGCCTATATGGATCATTGAGCCATCTGGTAATTCATACGCTTCCAAATTCGCTGACTTTGCACTACTGGTCATTTCTTCTTCAAAGTCCAACGCAACATAGCAGAGCTGTTCCTTGATATTCCGCACAATTTCTTTTTCCGCGGTCGTCGTAAAAGCCATACCGATTTCTGTCAGCAACTTCATGAGATATTCGGTCAGGTCACGCCCCGACATATCCACCCGACGAATCGCGTGTGGTAATGAGTACCCTTCATAAATGGGGACGGTGTGGGTCACCCCGTCCCCTGCGTCCAGGACGATGCCGGTGGTGCGGCCGGACGCGTAGAGCGAGAGGACAGCCTGAATGCTGAGGTATACCCCGGGGGCGTTGAAGGTTTCAAACATGATTTGCGTCATTTTCTCACGGTTCAATTTCGGGTTCAGCGGTGCCTCCGTGAGGAGAATATTATGATTCTCGGGATTCACACGAAGCTCGTTGTATAAGGTGTGATGCATAATCTTCTCCATGTCATCCCAGTTAGTGACGATGCCGTGTTCAATGGGGTATTTTAGAGAAAGAACGCCCCGCTTCGCATGCGCTTCATCCCCAATATAGACCTGCTTGTTAACACCTCCGATTAAAGCTTGGTGGGTTTTAGGGAAACCAATGATGGACGGAAAGATGTGGCGTGGGGCATCGTCACCGGCAAACCCCGCCTTTACCATACCCGACCCATTGTCGCAGACAATTGGGGCTTGTTCCTCTGCCATTCCTGCAAGAAAAAGGTTAATAAATAATATAACGTAAAATAGAACTTTTTGTAGCGTAAAAATACTAATAAAGACAAATAGTAGCATCAGTACAGGATCAAAAGGAAAAGTGAAAATACAGTATACTATTAGCGAATACGCTATTTATCAGGCAAGAAATCGTAATAATTCATTTCCCCTTGGGAATCTATATATTTTAACTCACACAATTAAGTGAGATACGCAAAAAAAAAAAATGTTGGCAATCTGAAGTATTAAAGCGTAAAGTACACCTTAACGTTAAAAAGAGCCAATAAGGATCATAATACATAACAAATTCACCTCCAGGATTTTATGCTCAACAATTTTTCAACTAGACGGAAAACATCCTCGTCAGGGAAAGGAATGCCTTTACTGTTAAAAAGAAGTAAACGTATTAAATAATTTATGGCTTTGAAACTTAATAAGTTTTAAAAAAGCGCAAAGTGGTGGGTTAAATATATATCTATTAGAAAGAAGAGCAAGGATATATATAACCATAATTATACGGTTGAAATTAACTCAATTTTCACTCTATATACGAAAAAAATATCGAATGAGGGTTCACAATGGGGAAAAGCAATCGATTCGTATCACTGCATTTTTGAAAAAACATATATATTAACAGCAAGTGGCGATATTTAAACAGGAGAAGAAGGAGGACCATAAGCTGATTTTGATGAAGAGAAAGTAACGCATGTGTATATATACTGAGTGTTTTTTTTAAGTAAAATAATGCAAACTAAAAACTTAGTATTGCCAATAGAAAAAGCATTGCTCGACAGGATGAGACAGAAAAGTCAAAAAACTGTCTATCTTCCTTTTAAAGGACAGCAATATAGGGGTTTTAAAATATAAGTGCACTAAACTAATATAAAAGATCTCAATAAATTGTAAATACTATAGCGTGGAAAATGTTAAGAAATAACAATCTTCAGCTGCAACTAAATTTATCAAACCACTCTATCAAATAAGATCAAACAGACGTGATAAAAAAATATTCTACTGAAGTCAAAAAACATCAGTAAGACAGAGAAAAAGAAAGCTAAATATTTTAAAATGAAGCAATGCAGTGAAGATTTTTTTAAAATGTCATGATCGTGAATGATTGAGTTTGTTATTGATATAAGAGAAAAAGAAAGAATTTATTGCTTAAAATGAAACAATGTATTAGAAAAGAAAACTCTATAGCCGTCAAAATAGGAAGAATCTCACGGAGAGAAGATGAGATATTATATAATTCTTGATGAGAATTTAATACTATCACCAGTTAAATTTTCAGATGGCCTAGAAAGGTGTATCATGATTCCCAGAAGGAAAAGAAAGACAAAGAGTTGCAACCACAAGGTTTCTCCTAGTTATCCTGACAGGTTTAATGCTTTCTTTTAATGAAAAGTCAAAGGAAATAAAACCTTTCGGTATGATTATATCCCACTCACACAAACCTAAAAAAAAGTTTCCAATGAGATTTGTAAGGTGTTTTCAGACTTCTATTATTATATCCAAGAGGGGAATGGTATTACTCTAAAAAAAGATAAAACTTTGGATAAAGTATATAATGTTTATAAATTATGTCATACCATCATTTTAAAATGTAGCCAAGAAGCCGGGAAATAACGGTGGGCACACTGACTTGAAAAGTGAAAGAAACAAAATGTTTTCCATCATCAATTCATCACCAACGATATTTATTTATATATGCATATGTTTCCTTAGCATCGCGAACCCTCACAGATCTTGCATAATAATAGGTTCACATATATACAAGCAATTCACACCTCGGATACAGTCGATACGTTCTCTAGTTAAATAAAGCTCCCGTTAGACGGTGAGAGTGCTTTTAAAATTTTCAAACATACGACTTTCTCCAATAAAAAAGAAATATCACTTCCTCCAATAAAACAAAGAAAAAATGCAATAACCGCCAAACAAATCTGAACAACCCTTCAGAACTCCACCCAATATGAAAGTTGACTAGAACAAAAGGGGGAAATATTTAGCGGTAGGTTCCCTTAGGTCGTTTGCACGCGTGCGCCCTAAGGGTTGCATCAGAGAAATTATTCGAGATAAATGCCCCGCAAATAAAACACCCACAGTCGCCTTCACAACTACCGATGCTCGAAAAGAGACCTGGCGGCGGAGGCGCGCGCACGGCAGCGCTTTTAGGCCGCAACCATCCGCAAGAGCCTATGAACTTCTTAACATGCTAGCGATGTTTTCCCCCTTTTACGACCCCTAGTCGTGTTGAAGAGGGCTTCTCCCCAGGCCATGGTCAAATAAAACCCCGAACCCCGTTCCCGCGACACAACCGGAGGCCCACGCCGATTGACCAGCATGCCGGGCCCTTGGGAAAGTGGAACCACTATGCAAATAGCAAAAAATACCCAAACCCTCCGGACGGACATTGGGAGGGCCCCGTTTCAGAACCAACGCCACATAATCCACAGCAGCTGTCCAACTAGTGATTCATTAGATCGCCCCAGCAAGGCCACACCACCAGACAATTACTAAGGCGTGGGCGTGGTTACGGTAAAAGTAAGTTTTCAATTTATTTTTAATAAACTCGCTAGTTTAAAGGGATTTATTTAACTAGTTTGCGAAACGATCCTTGCGGTGGCGACCCCTCTGGATAAACAAAGCGTATGCCCATGGGGCCCTGGGGGGCTCTGGAAAGGCGTCCGCATTCCGGCGGGCCGCCCACCGTGCCCCCGAAAGGGGGGGGGGGGGGGTGGGCGCGTCGGGATTGCTCATGGTTTCGAGAATCCTTCTAGAAAAGCATGCGGCGAATTTAATAAATTTAAAATTCGAAACATGAAATATTTAAGCAATAGGTTAAATATGAAACAAGGACCCCTGAATATGCAAAATGAAAGGGGGGGTGCCGCGCATTTTGGATTAGCAACGCCAAAGGTCGCATGCACCAGAACCAAGCGAGGCTATGAAAAGAGAAAGTTGGAGATAAAAATCTTTATGAAACAGGAAAGGCTTGTAGTGAAAAAGAGATTGTTATTTATTTTTTAATAGGGAATGGGGTGGTAGATTCCGGGTGGAATTTGTGGGTGATTCGTCGCTTCTCCAAGGGTTACGTTCTCCCTAAACACGAGGGGTTCAACCACTCCAACGTTACCACCCATTTTGGATTCTGAGTAGGGATAAGAGGCGCAGTGGAATCCGATAAGGTTAGCCGCACCGCCGATGAATATTTTATAAGCAAGGGGTTCTCGCCCCCATGCGCGTGTCAAAGGCGAGATGGGGGATGCTCTTGCCCTAAACCATCCCAATGGGCTGTGCAATGGGATTTCTCCTAAAATTTGAATAATAATCATTTACTAAAGTCAAATAGGATAAATTCCTTCGCTTGGTGTGTGTGTGTGTATGTGGGGATTTCGTGATCCTGTGGCGAGTACGCGGGGTGAAAGGCACGGGTGTTTTTTCCATCTTCCCCCTACTGTCTTTGCATGCGTCTTATTGATTAAGCAGTGGGATGCGGCTATTCAAAGCGATGTGCTAGACTAGAATAGCACCTGCGTAGGGTTATTGTTGGTTCCACTGTAGGGGCCATGCGCCGTGCGCAACCCCCAAATGGGCGCCAACACTATCATCCATCGTCGGGTGCGCTGTGAAACTAGTCCTGCATTTCACTTGGTTGTGATATCGTTTGGTGTGGTGCAGCTTCCGCCATTGCCTAAAAATGCCAAACCTGGGGACGGTGTTATAAAATTACCTTTCCTTGAGGAGTAGGGGGAGTCCAAGGGAAGATGCTTCCAGGCGGCTGGCGCCCCTATGGTTATTCCAATTGGGGCCAATTTTAAATGGCTTCTGGGGGTGGTGGTATGGCTGTGTGGGCCGTGTCCCCCGAGCATCTGCCTTAACCAGGGGCACGGCCTATCATTGCCCATTGGGCTCTTTTATCTGACTCCAGGGGTTCCTCCTCGGAGGCGGGGGTCGGCGGTGGCAACGTAATCCATAAGAAGGCCCCCGTGGATTTTTTATTGAACGGTTTGGGGAAGTGACTGCAAAAACAAATGCGTTGATGGCTTTCAGTCTCCCCCACCGGGGGGTTATCGGGTGGGCGCCGGCGTATGTATTGCCGTTCATTTCGCAATGTTCCCTGTGCAGTGGCCACCGCAAAATTAATCCTATCAATGGGGGAGGTGAGTATGGCTGTCCGTCTGCTGTAAAGTATCCAACTCCTTGTTTTTGTTCCCTCCCCCCACTTAATTCATTAAAGGCGATATCGGTGTAGCTTTTGCCATGCTCCTGCCTCATGCGCATTTTGTCACTATATTTCATTTCGCTATTCAGGAAGAGGCCTAAAGATGGGAATATTTGATCCAGTGCATGCTTTTTTTCCTAGATTGCATGTTGCTGATTTCCCACCTTGCATACTTATTCTGACAATGCTAGTGGTAACGACGACGGTGGTGATTCTTATTTCGCAGTTCGTAAAATTCCACAGCACGATGTGAGGAAGCCCTCTGTGCGGTATGGAGGCGTGGATTCTTTCCGAAAGCGATAACGAGCTTCAAAGCAATTGTGCATCTTTTTCTTATTCAAGTGAGGTATAAATTACCTGAAGAAGTACATCAGGAGTTAGCCTTCGAAAAGTCAATGATAGTGCTTCAAAGGGAGACCAAAAAATGTCAAGACCAAATTGGGACACTCCATCTATTTCAAATGAGTCCTATGCGGAGGACCGTTGTAGTGTGAGTGGAGGTGTGCCACCATGTGCTGCTCATTCGCAAGCCTTCTGAAGAACAAGTTCAGTATACGAGCAGAAGCCCCTTGGAATCTTGCTGTCGACATCCATACGCAAATCCCTGCTTCATTTAGTTATGCGTGCGGCATTTTTTATGGGTGAATCTTTGGAGGGGTGTAGTTTCCGCATACCTCATCTGTGCTTTTTCAAAAATGTATGCGGATAATGCTTGGACTTTCTTGACGTTTTCCATTTCTACCTAGTGCCAAGAAATGTTAATGGAACCTAACGGTGTTGAACAGGATCTTCTTCGCCCTGGTGTGATTGTTTATTTGTGACCATGTGTGCACAGCAGTAACTCTAGGCTGCTGTGCTGCCAGCGATGTGGGACCTAGCACTCAACAACAAGGTTCTGCAGACAAGAACCCCTTTTACACATTGCTTTGGGTGCAGCGCACTGTGCCTGTGTTTGTCTAATGCGATCCCTGTCGTACTAGTGGATGTTTCTGCAGTAGTGCAAGGCACAGGGTGAGTCTCTTAATTGTGCGCTGTGTCCGTTGAGATTTAAAGGACGCTGACAGGCGTAAGGTACGATTGCTCTTAGCTACGATGGATCGACACCTCTACTTTACGCGTCTCATCAGTTGTACCGTTTTTCATACAGCTCGACGTTCCCTGTGTGGGGTCAGTGCCTGAACAGGATAGGCATTGAGAAATCATCCCATGGAAATGTACACCCTCTTGGTATCCGCTTGCCTTGAGGAATCCGCTCTATACAGTAAGCATTTTTGCCTTGTTGCTTAAGTTTTGGTTTGTTTCCATGCCGCTTGTTGTGGGGCAATTTTCCTTTGATGACGAAACCGTTGACAAATGCACTGCACACTGACCGTACATTGTGAGGGCTTTTCATAGGTCGAGGTGACTCTTACTTTGTGCCATCCATTGATACTGCAAGAAATCCGAGGTGTAGAATCTTCGTGCTGGAGTTGGGAAGGCATACAATTAGTGGAAAGCTGCCAAAATTGTTTCCATACATATAGCTCGAGGTGAAGGGGATCAACTTTGCGTTTTTAGAGCGCCAACATCTCTGGGCTCTGCATCTGGGCAAGACAAAGGGCTCGTTTAATTTTACCGTAACAGGATACCACATCATTTTTGAACCTTTTAATTTAACCCTCACTGTGTCGGGTGGGTGCTTGCGTGGTGTGAGGCACAGCGAATGCAATGAGCTGGACATTGCCATTTTGACTACAGGAACGTATGGGTTCTTGGATAGCAAGATGCTGCTTCGAGCTGCGGTTAGAGGCAAAGACGTTCAAGATTGTGTGACGGGTGTGAGTACCCGAACAATGAGAGCTGAGGTCATAATCAATTGACACTGCTTACACAAGCACCCCCTCGGTGCACTGCACGTCCACTAGCGTTGCCATTTCAACATATGTGACGTTGCGGGATGCCAGCTCGGTTTCTCTTTTTGTGCATGTCAACTCGTTTCAAAACAGCATTATTCTTCCTCACGCTACTATTTCGGATTAGTTTGTGCACAAAGCACATGAATTATCCGAGCGTTACAGACTGAACCACTGCGCTGTATTAGTGTTGGCCATATATCTTTTCCGGCAATCTCTATTCAAATTAGTGGGGATCGAAGTATGCTTGCGCCGACAGATTGTATCCTTGGTGATTTCCCACCAATTATTCCTTCCCCTGATCACACTTGCTTTGCCCTTCCATACATGCAATTCCAAGCTCCTTACACTTTTGCTCGGTTAGCTGCTCTTCAACTATTCTGAACAGCGACACTGAGGTAATTGCATCCCACTGTCGACCGTGTTGGCTTCTGCAGGCAGGCCAGGTGTGCGGCCCTCAGAGAAGGGGGGAAACACGGAGGAGGGGACTTGTCCGATGAGACACTCGACGCATCACCCGAGTGGGCTAGTGGAGCGGGCACTCTCAGATATTACTGCCTCACGTGGTAAAGTTTCTTGGATACAAAATTCAGGTCGGAGACTTTCTCCTCTATCCTGTACGCTGAACATTTCCAAGGGGCACCAATCGTGATGCGCTCAGTCGTACAGACACACAGTCTCGACACTTTTTGTTCCACCTTTGCAACTTTTCTTATCACACCGATCTGCGTAGATTCCATGGTTTCGATCGATTATGGGCTGCAGAATTATGCTTCCCCCCGTTGGTTGGGTTTCGAGCGTTTCGGACCCCTACTTTCACCCTTTCCTAAACCACACGGTGCGTCTTTTCTCAGCGTTAAAACCCCTGTTCAAGACCACTGCGAGAACTATGGGCACACAGGATGGCGTGCCGTGGGAATTTGCTAACGGTTATTTAGAATTTATAAGCAACTGAAAAAATTGAGATCACTACCAGAGGACAGCGTGCTTTCCTCTTTTTAAATTCACATTTTAATTACTCTACATTCCTTTTTCTTTCTGACTCATTTTAATATGCTTAGACATAAAGACGGATAGCAGTGTGTTCTCTTTGTTTGGAGGCATAGAGGATCAGCACTCGGAAGGGTTTACGAGGGAAGAGACTAAAATAATGACATTTTCGATAGAATTTCTGCAAAAACGATTTTGAAACGACGTTTTTATGCGTCGTTTCCGGCGGTCGCTTCTCGTTGGACTCTTTTGCATGCTTTTCATCCTTCTTTGCATACATTTTTCCGACAATTCAAATGGGACCCCCATTGCGCCCTCGGTGCTTCCCCGTGGTGGCACGCCGGACATGTTTGTTTATTCGACTACGGGGACTCGTGTGGTTGTTTTCGTCATGAGTGACAAAATTTATGACGCTCTTTGCTATTCCGTGGGCTCAGCCTACTTGAGTGGGCTGCCCGTGGTGGTGGCCGGCTATCATATGCCGTTTCGTGGATTTCTATCCAAGTTCGACTTTTTGGAGCGGGCCATCAAGAATGCCAATCTGAATCCCGAGGACGTAGTCATTGTATTAGATTCCGACACGATTTTCACGAGTGAGGATATTAACCCGTTCCTCGATCGTTTCATCGCGCAGTCCGCCGCGATTCCAGAGGAGCTGGACGCGCTGGCTGTGCGGCAGGGCCGTGCGATGGCACCGTTCATAGTGAGCACTGAAGCTGGTTATTTCGCACCCAATGTGTTCAACGATTGGCAGGCTTGCTTTGCTGGTTATAACGCTCTCGCGGAAAAGGTACGGAAGTATGCCGCCGCGCATCCCGCGCATAATCTTGCGTTTCCTTTTGACAAAGCACCACAACACCAGGTAAAGTCAGTCGTTGTGATTGCCCGTACGTGGGCGTACGAGGAGTTCCTGCAGAAGGCCGTGAATTTAGCAAAGACACAAGCTCCACCGTCCAAGACCCAAAATAGGTGGGACTGTGATCAGTCCGTCTATACAGCACTCTTTATAGATGCCCTAACATGGGAGGTTGAGAAGGACGTTTTCTCGATGCCATTAAAAGAGCGGCAGACAATGCGGTCCCCCTACGGTGTGCGTGCGGGATTCCTCGATTTAGATCGCGCGAATGCGTTGTCGCTTTCGACACTGATATTCGTTGTATATCTGTCCGAACTGAACGATGAGCGCTGGGCGAAGTACCTTCCATTCAGTTGGTTCAATCACCTGCACTCCCATGACATATCTGATTTCAAGGGTATGTATCCGTTTGTGCGTGGCCTTTACAGACGAGCGTACGCCGCACACGATAAGAAAATATACACGAGGCTGGCGGTGCCCAGGTGGGTTGACGGGAAAAGGACTTCCCGTATGACCCACATCAGTCTCACACCGCCACTGTGGACGCCCAGGCTGAGGCCCATCGACACAGTCCACAACACGACCCGTCATACGTTTCCAGTAATCTTGCACACACAGGGCTGTCCCGACGGGATGACGAAGGTGATGCACATGGAACATGTCTCTGTAGGTGCAGGGTGGCTCGCACCGATGGTGCACGACTCCGATGCAGAAAAAGTGGCGGTGGAGTATCTGGCATCTGCGCCGTTGTTTCTATCGACACACAATACCATCCTTCAAGATTCTTACAACGCGAAATGTGGCTTCCCATTTGAGAGAATTATAAAAAGGGCAAGGAGTCTTTGAGGCGGCTTGCCTTTCCTACTGCATGGAGACTTGCACAACACCCTTTAATATGCCATCTACTTTTACAAAGTTAAGAGAAGCACGTTGAGAAGTTTTGTATCTTACGAAGTAACCTTTTAGACAGATCTTGCGAAGAAAATATGTAAAGCGAGGTTGGACTTCAGGTCACTTTTCCACTGTTTATACACCAGCACATAATCCCATACCAATGCTAATATGGTAGTTGATTTTCTGTTTTATTTTATTTTATCCCAGCCTTCTTATCACCCTTTTCACAGGGTAGGTTTCCTTAGATCACTCATCTGCGATTTAAAACGCAACAGCATTTTTTTTCTATCTAGTGTAACACAGGGTCCCAGAATGGAGAACTCAAGTGCCTAGTATGGATTATTGTCGCACAATATAGACGGTAGAAGTTGTGTTTCGAATCTAATAATGTGTAGCTCCGAGGTGATTGTTTTTAATGCTAGTTCCTTTGCAGATTAAACATTCCTTTGGAAGACTGCTGTAACCTCTGAGGTTGTATCTGTGTGTACAGGTATGTACCCATGGAGCACACTTTCTTCGGCTTACGAGTTCTTTTCGAATAACATGGAATGCTAGTGTGGTATCATTCGTCAATGAGGTACTTTTAGTCTCATTTGTACAGCGTATCAATATCCTCCCTCTGCGTATTTTTTTAATGCTTAGGTTTTGTAGTATCCACTGATATGGATGAAAAGACGTTTCAGATAAAACAATTCAATCATCAAACATTTTCTTTGACCAAATAAATATCCAAACCTGTGGTTTTAAGTCAATTGACGAATTCACACCCTTTGCGGTAGTCGATCATGCTTTGTAAAAAGGGAGGGCTAGGGGAAACCAGCAAGGATTCACCGCTACGATACCCATTTCGACTTGTTTAAACTTTAACCCATATATTTTGCCCCTATGTATTCCTTCTTTAAATGATCGAGTATGCATCCTTTATTTTTGTCCGACTGAGACTAACACGGACCAACCACTACATTATACATTCCTTTTTTTCTTAATATTTCTTTTTTTCCATACCTTAAAGATTGCTATATCTAGGTGGAAGCCGTAAGACAGCATTTCTTTAAAATTCAGAAATACTTTCCGTTAGATGCGATTCGTGTGTTTCATTGGCATTTGAGTCTCTGTGATGTGCTGAAACTGGGATAGAGCGGCACTCAGCTGCTATTCTCCAGCGGGTAGAGCATGGCTGCGGGGTGTCAGGAGAGAGGCAGGGGGAGGAGGGGAGCACAGGGAAACGCGCGCGAAAAGGCTGCACCCTGCGGGGCTGGCACGGCTGCCTCCTCTGACGCCCTGCGCTGGAGTGTGGGTTGGGGTTAGGGGCTCGCTCCGCAGCCTGTGCGTGTGTCGCCAGGCGGTAGCACACGGACTGAATGATGGCATAATCATCGCATCCTCTACGATTGGTTATAGCCATCTCTAGGCGTTAATATTGGTGGGATAGTTATATGGAAGAGGAAGAATTAGGGGCACGTTGTGCTCGCTGGGCTTGCTAAATATCTGGATGAAGTTGCGCTGTTCCGTTCACCACCTTTGGCATGACCTTCGCTCAGCTAGTTTGCGTCAACCAGGTCGGCGACTCCTTCCTTCCGGTCTTTGGGAAGCCTGGTATCGAGCGCCACTTTTTTGAGGCAGATTTTGCGACAGAAAGGTGTCCAAGGAGAAATTTGAAGTACTTGATGTGATATAATTTATTTTTCCTTTTTCGCACTTGTTCTATGACTCTCATCTATCTTCATCCTCTTCTTCGTATTCACCCACTTGAATTCTTTTAGATATTGAGACAACACACATTCCGTTCGCTTTGTTTAGAGGTATAGGCGTTTGTCACTCGGAAATGTTCACAAAGGATAAAGCTAAAAAAATGACATTAGCCCTAAAGCGCTTCGCAAAAGAGTCACTAAGTGACATTTTTATGGGTCGTCTCCGGCGGTCGCTTCTCGTAGGGCTCCTTTGCATGCTTTTCATCCTTCTTTGCCAAACTTTCTCTGACAGGTCGAAAACAATCCCATTTCCACCCTCGGTGCTTCCCCGTGGTGGCACGCCGGACATGTTCGTTCGCTCCACTACAGGGCCTCGTGTGGTGATTTTCGTTATGAGTGATAAAATTGGTGACTCCCTTTGCTATTCCGTGGGCTCAGCCTACTTGAGTGGGCTGCCCGTGGTGGTAGCTGGCTATGACATGCCATTTCGTGGATTTCTATCCAAGTTCGACTTTTTGGAGCGAGCGATCGACCATGCCGAACTGAATCCCGAGGACGTAGTCATTGTATTAGATTCCGACACAGTTTTCACAGGTGTGGACATTAACCCGTTCCTCGATCGTTTCATCGCGCAGTCCGCCGCGACACCAAAGGAGCTGGACGCGCTGGCTGTGCGGCAGGGCCGTGCGATGGCACCCTTTCTAGCCGTCGGTGAGGATAATTGCTATTCACCTAACATATTCTTCACCACGAATCATTGCGTTGCTGCATATGGCGCCCTCCTTGAAAAGATGCACAATTATGCCGCTAAACATCCTGAACATAAGCTCACCTTCCCCTTTGACAAAGCACCACAACACTACCTAAACTCAGGTGTTGTAATTGCCCGTGTGTGGGCGTACGAGGAATTCCTACAAAAGGTTACCAATTTAGTAGCAGAAAGATTACCCAAAGCTTCAAAGGTGTGGGACTGTGACCAGTCCATCTACACAGCACTTTACCTCGATCTCTTAACATGGGAGGTAGAGAAGGACGTTTTCTCAATGCCATTGAATGAGCAACAGGCAGTGCAGTCCCCCTACGGTGTGCGTGCGGGGTTCTTTGGGTTGGACTTTGCTAATGAGTTTGCATCCCTTTCTACGTTTCCTCGTATGGAAGATCACGATGAGCACTGGGCGAAGTACCTACCACGAGACGGACCTCAATACCCGCATTCACTAGAGCTGAATAATATCAGAAGTATAGGCCGGTTTGCGGGAACCCTCTTCGGACGAGCGTACGCCGCACACGGTGAAGGGATTTACACACAGCTGGCGGTGCCCAAGTGGGTTGGCGGGAGAAGGACACACGATATGACCCACATCCGGCTCACACCGTCACTTTTGTCTCTGAAGCTGAGGCCCATTGACACAGTCGATAACATTACGCGGCATACATTCCCAGTGATTATGCACGCAGCAGGTCTTACTTTACAATTCAAAGTTGAAGACATGGATTATGCTGGTGTGAGTGCAGGGTGGGCTCCGCAGCTGATAAACAGCAAAAGGTCCAAAAAACATATTATGGAGTACCTGGCTTCTGTGCCGTTGTTTTTATCAACCAACAACACCATTCTTCGAGATTCTTACCACGCCAAATGTGGCTTTCCATATCATAGCACTATTCAAAAACTAAAATTGCTTCAGTCATTCCCTTTTTCGATCATATAGACATCGCATCTCCCTTGAGTACACTATCTGGTCGCTTGCGTTTCTCCCTCCTTGAGAGGGGCGGTGGTATGTCGAGGAGTTTTGTACCTACAGAGTACCTTCCTGGATAAAGCTTACGAGGGGAATAGGCACAGTAGGGAAGGGCAGCTAGAAGTCTTCCGCTCTTCGTGTGTATCAATACGGGATGTGATACAAGCGTTAACATATTTCTTTTTTCCCTTTTTAAATTACACCCGTCTTATCACTCTCTAAATAATACAGGTTTCTCTGGAGAAACCCATCTATGTTTTTAAATTTAGATGCAGGCTATTCTTTTTCATATTGTGTGACACAGTTACCAATAATAGGGCATGCATATGTTTTGTGAGTAATGGATTAAGAATTGTAAAAATAAAGTTGGTAGAAGTTGTTGTTTAAATCTATTAATGTGTAACTCCAAGGTTGTTGTTTTAAACGATATTTTTTTTTTAAAAATAAATATTTCTTTGGAAGGCTACAGTGACTTTTAAGGTTGTGCTATGTATTTAATGTAAATAGATCAAAATTTTATTCAGCCTTCAAGTTCGTTACGAATAACATGAAATGCGAGTGTGATGCCTAGCATTAGCTAATAAAGGACGTTTGTTCCCATACGTAGTGTAGCAGTACGCTCCCCCCGATTTTTTTTACTCAGCTTTTGTAGTCTCTACTACGCTGATTTTGGATGATATGGACATTTCAGATGAAACAAATTAATGATCCATATTGTCCTTGACAAACAAGTATTCAAAAGCGTGGTTTTAACGAATTGATGAACTCGTATACTTTTTCCTGGTTGAAAATAGTTAGCAAAAAATGAGGGCAAAGGAAACGAGTAAGACTTTACAGATCTTATACCCATTTAGAATTTCCTTTAATCCATATATTATACCCCCATATTTTCCTTCTTTAAACGATCGAACATGCATTCTTTATTTTGTCTGTCTGGCACCAACATGGACCAACCACTGCATTATGCAGCCCTTTTTCGTTTTCCTAATATACAACCCTTTCCCCTTCTTTTTATCGGTGATAGGTGTATAGACAAGGTATCTTTTTTTAGCGATACAAAGGTATTCTCCGTTAGGCAAGGTGTGCATGTGCTTTGCTGGAATTCGAGACTCTGCAATGTGCCCTAGTCGGTGTACCACGGAGTAACACTGGTCTCGCACCGGGCCACATGCTTGCGCCCACCGTGTTCGAGTCCCTTGTACCGTACTGCGATCCCGTTGGTTGGGATTCCCTGCTCTTTTTCCAAGTGGAGAGGCATGCAGAGGGCATGCGCACCGTGACGCCGCCCGTGAGCAGCTTGCAGCGAGGGAAATCTTCCTTTTTTAATAGATTCCCTACATCCACTTCTTTTTCCTTAAATGGAGCCCAATCTAAGCCCAGAGCTTCTGGAAAAATTCTCCAAATTGGAAAGCTACGTTAAAAATGGGCATATTAATAAGGAGTTGGCCGATAAATTTAAGATGGACCTTCTGGACAAGTTTCTTTTGTCCAAAACATGGAGCGAGTCTTCTCGAGAGGGTGTTAAACTGACGGAGCAGGAGCTTGATACTCTGGGGGACCGCATTGAACCGTGGAAAAGTGAGTCCCGACGGTTACGAACATCAAGGAAACAGGTTCTTGAATCTTTGTGCCCACCGAACAGAGAAAAAACCATGAGGACACTGAGGGGTTGCTATAATGCGAAAGCACACTATGGCTGCATGACCCCCATCGAGTCTTTGGTTTTGCAGTACCTCTTGTTTGGTACGGAGGATATCACTGTCAGGGTGGGGTATCTTGCTCACCTTCTCCTTATGGACTACAAACGGGAGCGGACCCTTTTGCATAACTGGGCCGTCCACGATGAGTTCCCCCCCCTGGAGCAGGACAACAAGGGCGATTATATTGCCAACCTTATGATCCCACTCTTCCCGGCCCACATGACAGAGTTAAACAATAAGATATTCAGTCGTTTGACGCAAGCCTTGGCAGGTGGTGGGACCGATGTGTCAACGGAGGATTTCTTAAAGCTTGAGCAGGACATGCGGACTGTCAGCGTGGAGGCCATCAGCGACAAGAACAGGCTTGCTGTCACCGACAACAAACTGCAGCTGGCAGCCTCCGAGTTTGAGGCGTTCAAGGCAGAGATGGAGAAATTCCGGAGTGAGATGGCTCAACAACTGAATCAGATGCAGCAGTACTTGATGCAAACACAGCGGCCTCAGGCCCTTATACCGCAGCCTCGTATTTAACCAACAGCCAAAGGAACAAGCGATACACAGGCGGTCACAGGTTCCCTTCTCCTCAGTGAGAAGCTGGCATGCCGTAACCTAAGTGGGGATGATGAACAGGAAACCAGCTCTCCCTCCACAGAAGCATCTGTTCAGGAGAAGATACCCGCACCTCCATCTTATTTGGAGGACTTGCTTGAGTATGGAGTCGAACAAGTACGTACGTCAGCGTTTTCAGATGTGATCGAGGGTGACATTCAAAAGATGCCATTTGATGCTTCAGGAAAATTGAGGAAAGAACAGCTAGTAAGGTATATATGGTTTGCTAAGCAAACGTCGACGAAGCTCAAGATGGTGGCAGTGTGTGCGTGTCTCTTCCTCCATAAGTATCCATATCTAAGGGAGGAGAGCTGTTGCAGAGATCTGAGGCATGATTTTGACAATGGATTCAACGAAACGATGGAGCAGCTCGATAAAAACGAATCCATTCAGGATGGAATGCTCCTGGTGTATACTGCAAAGGCCCAATGGTGGCAGACCAATCATCACACTGGGAAATCGAGGACTAAAGCTTCGGTATATATGGAAAAATGCATGAGGGGTTTGGGCCTTGATCCTAAGGCCCCAGACGAAGTGCGTGTTGTACATATGGTCACACGTTGGTTTAACACAAAGGTGATTCTCTATTCAGCTGGTGTGCATCCTATAAATGGATTGCCAGACGACATTGATTTGACAGTATTGCTCCCAATTAATAAGGACATTGTTGTGCGTATGAGGTCAAATCCTGCAGGGACTCCAAAGCAAGCTATTATCATCGTCATTCTGAAAGAGCTTTGCAGTTCTGAATATGTGAGATGTGTAGACCCTGAATTCGCAACGAAGATTACACACCTTATTAGGTGGGAGAAAATCGCGAAGAAAAAGTGGGCACGGTATCATCCTAAGGCAGCATATCTTACAGGGAAGCCAAGGTTGGTGCCTCCTGTGATTAGCTACGACCTTTTAGACATGGCTAAAGCTTACCTTCAGGTGTGCTTAAGCGATACCGCATACGCTAAGGCTTTGAGCATGAAGTCGGCAAGTGCTAACTCAGTTGCTTTGGCTGCGATGCAATCGTTGAATGAAAGACTTGCCGAAGGTAAAGCAAGACCAAAAGATCGGATTGAAGATAATGTGGTGTGGAAGGCAGTCAAGGATGCTTGCAGAGCCGAATAGCTACACCTATATGTGTTTACATCTGTAAACTCAAAGACAAATGCTTTATTTTTTTATTATACGTATTTATTTTTTTACTATGGGCCAAATCTGCAGTGATTTGTTCCCTGCCATGGGATTTAGTTATCCATGGATGTTTTTTTTTTCATTATTCGAAATAATAGTGAGGCTGATAATTATTTTTGATAAACAAGTTGATATGCTTATAAATCCCATATTTTGATATACTTCTAGATCCAATTCCGTCAATGCTGCACACGATACTCCCCGTAGACGTTCAGCATTAGACAATAGGTTAGCCAGTAGTGAAAAGGTAAGCCATCTAGAAGAAATACGGGAGGTGCTTATTGGACCTCGTATAAAGTTAACTTATCCGATTCTTTTCAAGTTTTCAGTGATTGGTACAGACTTGTACTTATATATGACATCATCGCAAGTATTTGTCAGTATTAACCAGACATTGTATGCCACCACAAATCTTTTCCATCTAAACGCATTTACTGATGCAATAGCACTCAGGAAAAAATCCCAACAGAAGGATATCTTTTTCTTTTCCTAACCCTGGTAAATGATCCAATTTTTAAAATAAAACACATGCACCTACCAGTAGCGCTGGGTCACGAACTAGCAGGGCCCGACCGCGGCTTTCTCACTACTTTATACCAAACTCTTTCCTCTTTCTCTCTCTCTTCTTCTTTTTCGTTTTCCTTCGCTCACCTGGAGGCCCCCAGACGAGGGCCCCAAGTTGTTTAGCGGGCACCTCTTTACCGGGAAGCACACGGCCACGTGGAGCCACGGACGGTGCAGCAGCAGCTCGCCCGACTGGCGCCCGACGGGCTCCCGAACGCGTCGCGTCTCACCCTCGTGAGGGACCACTTCCCGATTGTCCCCGCGCAGCGCAAGCCGAACGGGTAGGACGGCATCGGCGGCGGGTACTCGGTGAGCAAGCTGTATGAGTCCCCATGGGATCTGTGGCACGCGCCGTGCATCGATGTGGTCTTCTTTTACTTGCGCGGGCGGCGGAACTCTGCGTATGCGCTCTCGCGCCACTTTATGGGCGACCGCTGCGATGCCAGTGTGCAGGTCGCGCGTGCGGACGACATGGGACACCTTGGTCTCCGGAGCGCGTTCTCGCCGCTGTGCGACCCCCCCTCCTCCTGATGCAGCCTGGGGCGCGTGCTCGCACCCCTCTCTCCCTCGATGGATAGGAGACGGAATGCGTGGAAACTGTGGTGCATGGAGTCTGTGTCTGTACGATTTTGTATTGCAAGACCGGGTGAGGCACTAAGCCGTGTTGCGGAAAATGAATGGATGTGAAGATGGTGATGAGGACATGGCACGGCGATATTTGGAAGCCGTTCTTTGTTTCCTCTTGATTGACTGAAAATGCCGACGCAGGGAGTGATGAATGGCGGGTAGGTGTGTGGAAGGAACTGAACCCCCCGTATCGTGGATGTGGCGCAGGCCCGCATGCTTAGGGTTAGGGTTTGTGTTCTTGTTTGTGTTTGTGTTAGGGTTCGGGTTCGGGTTCGGGTTCGGGTTCGGGTTAGGGTTCGGGTTCGGGTTAGGGTTAGGGTTAGGGTTAGGGTTAGGGTTAGGGTTAGGGTTAGGGTTAGGGTTAGGGTTAGGGT
>MJCC01000013.1:2951-73957 GCA_001766655.1 Phytomonas francai
GGCCCCATTGCCTTAAAAAAAAAAACCTACAAAGAAAGGGGGGATTTCAGAGACGAAAGGGGGGGGTGCGACGGCCCCTCTTGCACGCGTAAAATTGTTTGTGCCCCGCATTGTGGCATGGGGCTGGCTTGCGTGCACCCCGCCGACGTCCCCCACTTACAGGTTTCTTAAATTGCGACCTGTGGGGGCATTATTTTGGGGGCGCGGTGCTCTTTGTACGAACCTTTGTGTGATCATTTTTTAAAAGTTTCTCCTAACTGAGAAAATTAAATGGAGGAGAGTTTTCTAAAATGAGGTGATTGTGTTGGAAAAAAATTGCAGGTAGTTTCTTTGTGGGGTGTGATTTTTTTATCAAGTACGCTGTCGACAATTCTCTGAAGGTGCGTGGGACATTTTCTGTTCCTTTTCTTTTCATTCCTTTTGAAAATGTAGAAGTAAATATATATACTTTGAAGTGATTTTTCAAGATGGGGAACATGGGGGCTGAGTTATCCTAAAGCATCGCTTAATCTACTGGAAATGGATTTGAGCGACAACAGTGGGATATTTCTCACCACTTTATTTGTTGGTGATCTACTTTTTGAAAGTCTTGTATGCTCTGTACTTCAAATTAGTATGATGTAAAACATTTTTAAAGCAAAAAAATACCCCTTTTCTTCCCAAATTCTAATGTTATTTATTCATTTATTTAAGTTTTTTTTTTTAATCCTTCTTTTGAAGATCAGTAGACACACGTTTTAGGGAAAAATATATACAGATGGCATTATTTCTACAATGACTTTAATGTGAGATTTTCATTATCGATTTTGTTAAACAATATGCAAACTCTATGGTTTGAAAATTTTAGGCTTTCCAAATTTTACTTATTATTTCAGTATTATTTGGATATTCTAAATAACGGCAGCTATACTGAAAAATGAATCTGTGATTTTTCGCTCCTATGTGAAAAATCTCTGAAAAGCACTGTAAATAATGGTTTGATGAAATGTATTGTCTTTTACTATTGGCAATAAATATTGCAAAGTTTCCTTGAATTATTATTTTCTTAATGTATTAATATATCTTCTTTGTTCCTTATTTAGGCTGGTAAACGATTATGCTTTTTTAATTCTTTCCCTTTTTTTCCTATGGAGTATGGATCAACTACATTCAAAAAAATATTCGCGATATATATATTCTTCCTGTTTTCACTCTATCAAGCTCCTTTCTTTCCAGTAAAGAATTTTTTTTGCATAATGAGGACTTTCTTAGTTCTTTTATTTTGATATTTAAAAAAATTGCAGCTCATTCCTGTTGGGCGTACCTCGACGGTGAAATTTTTCAGATAGGTGTATTTGTATTTATATCATAATGGACACTTGCCTATATGATATTGATAACAACCATAGGGCACTCTAACTGAAATAGAGTTTTTTTTTCTATTTTCGATGTTGGAAAAATGCAGCGAGCAATTTATCTCTATTTCCCTCTTACACTGCTATATTTTTTCTTTCGCATTTGATTTACTTGTTCAACACAAGCTATTTATTAAAATTAATTCGAATTCTGAACAAAAATGAGTATAAGCATTAATAATGATCTTATTTCTTACTAGTCTTTACATTATAAATAGCAAATCTGAATAGCATGCATTTATTCAAAAATGTTGAACATAAAAAAATCGTTCTGAAAGAATATTTAATACATTTCAGGTTTAATTTGGTATTATTTTTTTTTTAAGTAACAATGCAACTTTTTACATCTCTTTTGGATCGATTTTCAACCTCTATTATCTATTATTATCAAATCTACATATCCTCCTCGTAATTTATTTGGAAAAGCATCTAAAAATCCTGTCACATAAGAAGTATCGTTTCTATTTAACCTAGTTTCACACAGACTCTTAGATACACTTTTTTTTTTTCAGGAGGAGGGTGGTGGTAAAGTCAAAGAGAACTCATATATATCATATCCTTTCTTTTCGAGCATCTTTTGGATATACATACCACCCAAAATACTGCCTGTATAAAGTATGATGCTTGACTCAAGCAAAACTCCAAACGATAATGTGTGGGATGATTTAGCACAGCCGAATTTAGTCGTCATGGATACAAGCACAGCTCATTTACTCTCGCAGATAACATTTTTGCATAATGAAGTTGAAAGACTTGAAAATCAACTGAGTAACATGCGATTAAAAGCAATGAAGGAGGCTAAAGATGTAGCTTCTCGCTATGAGCATATTATTGAACAAAAGGACTCTGAGATAACCGAATGGAGGGCGAGAATCGGACAGCGAAAAACTGAAGTTGACCTTTCCAAACGGTGTGCCAATTTGGAAAAACAGCTGGCTGCGACAAATGCTGAAAAAAGTACCCTGGCCATGGAAAAGAATGATATGCAAGCTAAGCTACGGAAACTAGAATCTACGATGAAAATGCGTAACAATGAATTAAAAGAAGCAACCCGCCTTTCCCAGGAGAAGGATGCTGTAGCAAGTGACCAAAATGTGAAGCTTTCTCAGATCATTAAAAAATTATCTGAGGAAAACCAAAAGCTTGCCCAGGATCTCGCAAGCCTGCATAAAAAATCTATCTTAAAAACTGACAAGGAGACAGAAATTGAACCGCTCAGCACTACGGACTTTGGTGTTCAAGTATGTTTCTCCGAAAGAGCTGAAAAAGAATGCCAAGTTGAGTCACCTTTCTTCCTTGTTGACGCGAATTCACAGTCATTGCATAATCTATGTCATACATTGGAACGAAAAACCCAGGAGTGCGACGCATTCCGAGCCCAAGTGGAGGACTTGAGGGTTTTGCAGGAGGACACGCTTCGCACGCTAGAAAGCACGAAAAAGCGTCTTGTTGATGAGACTGAACGACGCAAAATGATCACCAACGATGCCGAAAAATTGTCTATTCAGGTGCAATCGATGCAACAAAAGAACAGCTTTCAAGCGGCAACGGAGCGAGACCTGCTTGAGAAAATAAATATTTTGGAGGACCAAAAGCATCAGCTCCAGTCTGCGATTGTGCGATTGGAGCACGACCATGGGACTTGGGAGAAGCAGCTGAAGCAGTACGAAAAGGATATGGACGAATTGATCGCTAACAAAAACTACTCAAACCACCAACTTGGTCTCTTGGCAAATGAAAATGAAAACTTACAAGCAGAAAATCAGGGTCTGCTAACCCGTGAATCGCAACTGGCTTTCTCGCTCAAAGTTAAAGATGGGGAGCTTCAAGAAGTACTTACAGCGTATCAGAACTCTGTTAAGGAAAATGAAATGATTTTAGGGAATCAACAATTCCTGGAGCGAGAGTTGGATAGTGTTAGAGCTAATTTGGCCTCAAAGGAGGAGGGCATCCTATATTTACAAGAACAACTTAGTACCTTGCATCAACGAGAGCAGCAGCTTGTAATTGATCTTCAAAACTTCGGATATGATAATGAACAGCTTCACCGTAATATTCTTCATAGCGAAGCGCTTCTAGGGAAACTGGAGAGCAAGTGTCAAGAGCTGCAACAACTTATCCATGCTAAGGATCACACCATCGAAGAGCTTCACCAAAGTTTAGCGGAGCTCAGCAAGCAAATTGTCATTAAGGAGAATGAGTGTCTTCTTCTACGACGCCAATGTGAATCATTCGAGTCCGAAGTTACACGATTACAAGCAGCGGTCGCTACAGAGACTCAGAGGAATCAAAAAATCGAAGAATCTAATGCACGCTTGGTTGCGCGTGATGTTCTGTCTTCTTCAAACTACTATAGTGACATATCGAATCAGGCAACTTTGCTCCAACACGAGGTTGATTTACGGAACAAGGAGCTTGCAGACTTCAAGGAACGACTTCGAATTGAATCTGAAGCTAGGCAAAAGCTTGCAAAAGACTTGGAGATTGTTAAGAGTGATCTTTCAGATATCACAGGAACAAAGAAAAGACTAGAGCGTATTATTTTAGATCAGACTAACACACTTTCTATGCTTTCCAAGTAGCCAGCTTTTTCAGCAATTGCATTGATATATCTTTCTATAGATCTCCCACGCATACAGGGGGCTGCTTCATAGAAATACGACCTTTATTTACTTGGGTCATTTTTAGCTTTAAGATATTGTTGAATGCTTAGTTTTATTACCTGTGTAATTTCAAATTCTTCACATATTTGTTGTTCTTCTTTTACGCCATCTGTGAACTCTATTTTCGGCCTTTTCTTTTTTCTTTGATAATATGGGAAAGGAGAGGAATTGGGGCTTGCAATTAATTTTATTCTAGTCTCTCTACATATATAAGGATGGACGCTCTTTACTCAGTGGAGCAAGTGCATATCCCACCAGATCTAGGTACAATTATGAAACAATACACTAAGGCCATTTTGCGTGATGAACCGACGGATGTGTACAAGTATAGTGCAAACTTTTTCGCCATTATATCTGGGAAATCTCCCTTTTTTGACGAAAATGGGGTCCTTATTGAGGACGAGTATGTTTCAACACAATCAAACGACAGGTTGAACACGTCTGCGCCTGTTTACGGACAAGATAGTATTGATGTAATTTTCCAAAAATACATGAGAGACGAAAATGGCACAGCCAGTCTAGAGGACCTTCCTCAGATTCTGGAGGATATTGTATCGGCTCTTGGATTAAAAGAGGATGACCTTCCACCTGCCGCAGAAGTTGCCTCTGTTCTTCATACCGAGGACGGTTTTATAGATCTACTTGAACTCAGGCAACTCTTGTTTGAACCTGAGCCCCAGTCTAATTCAAATGTATGAAAGTTAAAAAATCCAAACAACAGTGAGTGAGGAGAGAAAGAGAGAATGCATTTTTTCCCATGTATCCATCATGTACGTGAGTTGTGAGTACTGCTGTCTCTGCCAAAGTACATCATCACCGCTTTTTCTGTGTCGATGTGAAGATCATAATTTTGAGTCGAGATTTCTTTCCTATTGAACTTTCACTCATTTGATTCTAGAGTACATGCCTGCCAAGATATGGTTAGGGAAAAATTAGCTGCTAAGAAAGATCTCACCAGAGACCATCAAGTCTCTTTAGCGCAAGAATTGCATGTAGACGTTGATTTAAGGCGTCTCCATGAGGCGTGCGCTCAGCTCGGTGAGGAGTGCATACCATTTATGAAGCGGGTGAAAATAGAGCTAATTCGCACCAAAGAAGGTGAAATGAGGGATACCCCACAAGTTCCACTGTTTATCTATGAAAAGATACCGCTCCAAAATTTGAAGCTGCTTTTTTCTGTAGTCCTACCACCGTATCCATATCTCCGAGTTATTCAGCTCCATCACTGCGAAATAACGGATGATGGTGTTCTTCCCCTTGTTGATTTTCTGAGGACGTATAAACCGAGCACGGAAAAGAACCCCTTTGGCGTAGAATGCCTAGAGCTGCCTGGATGTGGTATTGGACCTCGTGGTGCTAGCTACCTGGCCAGCGTCTTTTGCGAAAACGCCACAATTAAACGACTCAAGTTGGACTTTAACTCAATTGGTGACAAGGGAATTGAAGCACTATGCAAGGGTCTTCGTTGGAACACCAAGTTGACAGATTTGTCGCTACAATATTGCGAAATCAGTTGCTCTGGGGCTCCTTTTATTGCAGCCTCCGTCATTGAATGCAGCAACGTGAAAGTGCTATCCCTACGGGGCAACAATTCCCTCCAGGATTCTGGTGTTTCACATCTCGCACGTGCGCTAAATGTTGGGCTACACATCGAGGAGCTTGATTTAGCGGATGTTGGTTTTGGTGCAAGTGCTGAAACTATCGATGCCCTCTGTGAAGGTGTGGAAAATAGCGTATCACTTAATTCCGTTAACTTAGATCTCAACACGCTCATTCCCACCGGAACTCGGTCACTGCTTGAGGCTATTTCAAGAAATAGGCGTATTAAAAAACTCGTGGTGAGCGAGCGTTCGGATCCCGATGTATACAAGGAAATATTAGATGTCCTCTCAGTCAACAATAAGGGGATGAAAAAGAAAGGAAAGAAGCACTAGTGTCGTTCCCCTACGTTAAATGTAAACTATCATTTGAAGTAACCTACCCGAGTTGTTTCCTCTTTGAATCACATATCGACAGAAGGGTTTGGATGCTAGTTCAGTATGGTATTCCACTCGGTGCTTTCTATTTGCCACTTCTCCCTTTTCTAATATATATATATATATATATCAACTTTATTGAAAATTTTAAAAGAAGGTCAAGTTCATCGTTTTCCGGAAAATGGTGCTCATATTTGCACTAGAGCAGGAGGATGCTGCCAAAAGAGAGCCGACAAAGTCAACGATGTTCCATTTTGTTCCATACAGCCAAAATGTCGCTTTATCTTGCAGCGCTGAGGTTGATCCGCCTTCAGAGGAAGACATTAATAAGGCCTTATTATCAACTCGCGTCCATGATCATCCAACATTTTTCGTGTCTCCTTACGACTTTTGCATCGGAGGCACCGACGGGGATGGCCCTATCCTTGAAAAGTTTTACTCCGATATTTCCGTAAAAGTCGGGAAACGTGAAAATGTGACTATTATTAGCCGTGGCACGCAGGGGGATCGGTATTTTGAGAAGCTCTTATTGAACGTGTTAGATACCATCAAAATCACAGCCGAATACGCCATCCAGCTCGTGACGGACGAAATCGCGAAGGAAAAGCAGATGCAGCGCCTTCTCCAACTTGAAGGTGATGGCCGTAATGGTATGAAGGAGTTAACTAAGGGAGCTTCCGAATCCATTAGATCTCGGACTGACGTAAATAGAGAAGTTTTGCCTATTTCTGCGAATTTGGTTAAAACGTTACAATCGTTGAAAAAAACATATCCCCATAATCGGGGATCTGGCACCCATGACAACAAGAATATGAACACGTTCTCATCGAGGAGTCGATACACACTGGTTTCGGCCTCGCATACTACTGATCTGACTCCACCGTGCGCAAAAGGTTCCCTTTTAACGCCTGCAGCTTTTATCACCAATCCGCCCGTGTTTCATTTCACGAGTCACTCCTGTTCCATGTTGAGTAGTCGCGATCGAAACGTTCGAAGACATTCCTACCTTTATTCTCAACAAAATAGAAAATCCATGTTATTACTCCTTGATAAGCTTCAAGCCAAAGGTCAGAACGCTCCCCCCGAACCCCTGAAAGGAAATGGATGGGGTGCATTCATGGTAGCGTACTACTTTGATGGTGAAAATTCTGTTATGGCGCTGCCAGGGGTACCTAACTTCAAGGAGATAATTCGGTCGTTTGCGGTCGATTTTTGGATGCGGACGGATTGCAGCGCCTCCGAAGGGAGGCGCGTCCTAGTTCAGATTATGGACGGTCAAATTGAGGATAAAGGGCAACTCTTTCAGATATCACTCAACTGTTATGAAGAAATGAAGGAGTCGATTCGACTCTTCGCACGGGATTCCGCAAACCGAGTCTTGGAGGCTCTTGTTTCCCTCAAAGACTTCCCACAGGTCACTTCTGGAACTTCATTCCATCACATTTTATTCAGCATTCAAAGCCTTGACGAGGGGTTGATTCAATGTCTCATAGATGGCCGATCCGCGAATGTCCAGATCCTTCAACAAGAGCATCCTATTGCGTTCAATACATGGCCGCATCGTTTGTTTATTGGAGGTTTCCTTAACGAGAACAATAATCCAACTTCGGTGTTTCGCGGGATCCTCCTGGATTTACGCTTTTGGTCTGATAGTGAGGCGAGGAAGCTGCTCCTTTTTTGGCGCCTGTTTGCGGACTCAAGCGGCAAGCTTATAGAGCTAACCAAAACCATACCAGCGGATCATCATGAAAGTTTGCTCTCCCTAAAACAAGTTGAGGAGCCTGTTCCGAAAAGCTCGCCGTATTTCGATGGTAATCTTTCAATGAATATGGGGACCATGTCGCTATGGGGGGAGCTTATGCAAAATTGGCGTCTCGAGATCAGCTTTCGCACTGATATATCCACAAGCATCATGTCCCTGGTTGGCGTAACGGACCAAAAGTACAAGATGCAGGAGTTCGGTATCGTTCTCAACGCCGAGCCACTTTTTCTGAAAGAGAGATTTCACTTTCACGAGTTTAATGTGACCTTTTTCTTGGTAGACGCGTTTGGTGCGTGCTGTTCCGCTCTCCTCCGTGGCTCTGAACGACAAAGTCTGATGGATGGTGAGTGGCACAGGTTAGTTTGGAAGTGTGTGGACAGCGAATCTAACAAATTCCTTGTTTCTGTGGACGGTGTTCCACAGGAACTTTTGTACGTCCTCCGTGAGGGACCGAACCGATTTGTTGGATTCGATAACTGGATTTGCGTTGGAGGGCATAATGTTCGAAACTGGAAGGTGAAGCGCCCCTTTGTAGGTCAAATAGGACACTTTTATGTATCTCTAAGGGGCAAAATTTACACTACATTGACCATGGGTGAGGGGCCGGGGGCGTATGTCATGCAGGACCACTCTGGTCACCAAAATCACGGACTGCTGATTGATCCCAACACCGGGTCGGTTCGTAAGAACGACGTTCTTTGGATGCCTAGCATGGAGAAAAAATTGGATGACGAAAAGGCAAATAATCGCAAGCTCGATTTAGTTGTGTACAAGAATAATCGTGTGTCAATTGCGGTGGTGGTCTTCACCTGCGTGTTTGACGCCATTGGCACACCACGAGAAGCTATTGAAGATACAATTCATGGTAAAACGTACACCCCTCAGGTAATAAATGACGATGGCGATGCAGAGGGCAACCCTTCCAATAAGAATTCCTGGCGTGTATGGCGCACGATCCCCGATGAGTGTTTCAAATCGCTGGATACCATTGTTCAACTCGAGGAATCATTTAACGCGGTGCTGTCTTCGCCAAATGTGAAAGGTCACCTCATGATAGTCGTTAGAATAGGCGATTGCAATGTATCATTGCTTCATTTGTGCGACCCAGAGCTTCCCCACAACTCTGTCTACGATTGCAACATGCTTAAGTGGCGCTACTCGTATATTGTTGAGGGTTGTCGCGGCCGTCGTGAGTTGATGTTGAATCGTGTGGTTGAGAGCGTGGAGAGTGTTCTGATGGCAACAACCATGAAGCCTAATATAACTTCTCGCCTTGGTCCCCTCAACGCTACTCCTGGAGTTCCACTTCTTTCAGATGATATCGTCAAAGCATTTGTGGGAAAGGGAAAACCATGGTTTTTAGCGACTATTTTACATTCGCAGCTCCTAAACTTTAAATATGGCTCAAGCTTACACATATTTCATCGGGTTTGTCCATCCATGACCTCCGATAAGGCGGCTTCAATCTTCTTATTTAGCAAGAGCCTCCATGACGGGGCCAGGGAGAAGGCCGCCATTGTGATTCAACGAAACTGGCGTATGAAACTGGCGAAGGATGATGCATTGAACCGTAAGCACATTCGTGAGATCCAAGAGCGAAAACTGGAAGAAATACGTGTTCTGCGTATGAATCCGCAAATGCAAGCGAAAAAAGACTTGTATGCGCTTCTGATTACGCTTCATCACGTAGCATGCCCTGCGTTGTTACCGATAACATATGAAACTACGGGTTTGGAGGAAGTCCTCTATAAACAAGGCTATAGAGTAGAACATCTAGCTGATCCGACAGCTATGCAATTAATGGAGGCTATCTCACAGCTCGACCCCTCCAACTCGAACTTCGTCTACATAAGCGGGTACGGCGGCCAGATGGATGTGAGACAACCTCACCTAGTAGATTTACGTGTCCTGCAGATCAAGGTTGAAGAAGAGGCTTCAAGAGCCGCAATCGAGAGTGAGGAGGGCGAAGCCTTCCGCTCATTGATGTTGCAAGCCAAAGAAGAAAAGGCAAACATCAAGCCTCTTAGAAAACCCAAAAAGGAAAAAGCTGCAAGAGTATTCAAAAAAAAAAATAACACTGAGGAGCTGGAGATAGCTCAGCAGCAAGCCATTAGGTTTCAGGCTGCTCAGGCCGACCTCGAACAAGAGTATATTTCTGAATATAATGCGCTTGTCGCTGAGTATGAGATGGGGTTTCAAACGATTGCCCGTGCAGTAAGCCAAGCAATTGCCATGACCCAAAAGCACGAGCGAAAATTTAAGCTAGTGGACACACCTCAGAGTTATCTGCTTTCGTGTGAAAGTATGTTCATTGAGCCGTATGCAAACACCTCAATCAATGTTGAAACTATTCTGAAAGCTGCCCTTCGCCAGTCATCTTTGCCAGGATTCCAGTGTATCGTCGCGATTGATCTTGAGCCAGTCATCCCATATTCCTGTGGCTTTACTTGCCTTGCCTGCAGTACGGGTCACATCCTTCGGATGCCATATAAGCCTCAACAGCGCCGTATCCTTTCATGGTCGTTAGTGAAGGCTTTTGACGGCCACGCGCCAAGGGTACCAGCTACCTCTATATACTCCATCCTTGCGGGTGGTATTGACACCAACGACTCTCAGCGGGACTGGATGTCCTTTGCAAAATATATCATCGCAAAAATGAAGCCTACGTGCTCTACAGAAAAATACAATGCTTTGTGCCTCGAGCTTGCAAGGGAAGTTCCCTTCGTGGCGGAATTAATCCCAGTACGTGAGGTGTTGTTGACAGACAAAATCAAGGAGCGTGTGCGACGCGAGCGTGATTCTCAACTTGTCACTACCCAACTCACTTTTGGTGTTGGCAGCACCAGAGTCCATGGGGATATGTTTCCCCTTTTTAAGCACATCTTGGACCGTGTTGTCATCTCTGATATCACCCTTACGAATACTATTCATCTTATACTTTCAAACATGTCCCGAAACATAGATGGTGTGTTGCTTAGCGATATAGCTGTTAAAATTGAGGAATGTCGCCCGCCTGCATCAGATGGTCTCAATTTTTCCGTAAGAAAATCATCGCATGGGATTGAAGTTCGTTTCACCCTACAAAACTCGAAACAAAAACCTTCCTTAAATACTTGGCTTAGTAATATCACAGTGCGTAGCCTTAAATGGCAATTTCCAGTGGACCCACTATACGGGTATAATACGCTAGACGTGAGTTACGTGGAATACCTGTATACACTCAAAATAACCTGTTATTTAAGATTGTTCAGAAAATTGTTAAAACAATTCTACACTGACCCTCTGCCTAGTAATTTGGTTCGTTTCCTGAATGTCGAACTCTTGAAAACTAAGTAGGGGTCTTATGTTTTTTTTTCCTAGAACTTGCTGTTACTTCCCTTTGTGGTCTCTGGGAGACGCAAAGAGTGGGATGGCCGCACTACCCTACCCATGCGTAGCAGGGGGACAGACTAGAAACTTTGAAAACTCGCAAACGTATTTTACTATGTAAATAGGCAAAGCTTTTAAGTACCTCCCATTTGTACTGTTTCTTGTTATTCCTCTATGTATACCACCCATGTTGACCAGTGAAGTTGATACCTGTTCCCCTCCAGTACTTTGGGAGTTTATTAATGACAAAACCTCTCACTAAGATACACCTTTGCTTACATCCTTCTCTACTCACCCTGGTTTGTTTAAGTACCATAGTATTCTTGGTTCTGTCGTCCCACTTTCTGTTATTAGAAATGAAGCTAGTTCGGCGCGCACGAAAAAGTATTCGGGAGCGACGCATGAAGGCGTGCATGAATGATCTAAACTCGAATCTTTCAAAAATTGAAATGCGCGTGTTTACTAAGCAGAAAAATGAACGAATAGCTAAACGTAAAGAGTGTGGCGTACCCGATTCGATCCCGATAAGTGTCTTGCAGGGCAGAATGACTCCAGAACTCTATTCAATTGAATGCCGCCTGCATGAAGAGGCTGGCCTACCGAGGCCTAAACCGTACCCTGAATATCATGTTGACGTCAGGAAAGCTAATGAGCATAAGCATTGTATTGGATTTGTAAGTTTTTCTACCATCGTAACTGCGGTTCGACGTATAAACAGCAAAGCATAAGCGCAAGAGGGGGGCTCACATAATCTCTCGGAATGCTCTCCAATCAAGTGAGAATATCAGCTTTTAGCCTTTTTGCTTTTTTTTTTTGCTTGGAAAAAGCGCTACGCGGTTCTATTGGGAATGATTCATGGACTTGAAGGAATACAAGCGTGCTTCAGCTTGTCATGACATCCCTTTAGCATTTTCTGCCTTTTTCATCAACAGTACCTCTTTATTGCTGCGTCCACAGGATCAAAGGCGATAGATCTTGTGAGGGAGAAGAAGAAAAACCAACTCTGCGAGACAGTTCTTATCACCATAAGGCAACGTAGGAAAATCTTGAGTGTAATGGGGTGAGTGCATACGATGCACTAAAACCCAAGATGAGATGACTTAACGTTTGGTATAATATTGAAATAGGATCAAGTTCTTGTGATTCATAAATTATGAATGATGCACCCACTTTACCTCATAATTATCATTCATGTCAATGCACATTTTATGCGTTGTCGCCGTGGAATTCAAGCCTCCCTCCTATCTCTAGGATAGTTGTCAAAATCAGCTTAAATTTTGGGTTTCCAGCATTTAAAAGCGTACGTCAACTGGAAATTTCCCATTTGGCGTAAACAACAAGGTTTAGGACAATCACCCTGTTCGTAAGTCATCATTCCGGTGGTGCAGGCAGACTGTCTGGTGTGGTAAGGAGGAATAGTGTGCTTTGCATTCAATACAGTGGAGCATTCGTGGAGTGCCATCAGTAGTCTAAATAAGCGCTATTTTGTTCAGATTACCCACGTAATATTGGTACGATTTCGGAACCTACGTTTGTATTCCATTTTATTATGGTATTGTGCTCCTGATTATTGCTTTGGGGTACTTTCCCTCTATTGGCATGCGTGAACAGGTACTAAAAAAAAAAGAATACTTTTTGGTGCATCTCGGAATGTGTGTAGGTTCACCACTATTAAAACGTTAGTTCAGACGTCTGAAAAGGTAATCCCTCACTCTTATATTCTGACGGTTAACTTTCCTTCGTCACGAGCTTCACGCTAATAGTCTCTATATGTCGGAGAGAAATAACGATGGCTTTTCTTCTGTTTCCTGGCGTGCATCCTTTAAATTATACCCAATTGAGGTAGCAGTCGACATTTTTCCCTGGCTTAGTATTTAAGTAAGTAAGAAAGGTGTTTCTTTTCAAAAATAAATGAAACCTGCGGTAAAAAAGGCAAAACTCGAAATATTTAAGTTTCCATCTAGCGATATAGCAAATATTAGTGAGGAATCGGAAAAGTCATACAGAGAATCCATCAAAGCTCATCCATTTCATGACAACGCGTATAGTATTGCAGATATTTACGAAGATAGTGTATTTCGGGATGAAAAAGGCAATGTAATCGCCGTCTTGGTAAAGCGAGGACTGCCGGAGTATGCGGCCAAGATGGCAGCCAATGTACTTCGTCCAGCGGCCACAAAAACATCTTTGCGATCCAACATTTATGGGGGAGCGTCACCCAATAGTGGAATTGCTGGTTATTTTGACTATCGCGGCTCGCCTACCGAGTTCAAGTGTCGGAAAACTGCCTTCACGTATGAAAATGAGGACCGATGGAAGGATGTCTTTCCAATGGTGGACTACGTCAGTCAGATCTATAAGCATATCATGCCAGATGAATGGGCAAAGCAAGATGCTGCTATCCCAGACATCACGCGTATCCACAACTCACCCTTCTCGACCTTGACGATTAATTCGCGGTTCCGCACGGCCTCCCACAGGGATACTGGGGACTTTGACGAGGGCTACGGCTGTCTTGCCTGCCTGGAGGGAAGTTTCACGGGTCTTGCCCTCACGCTCGACGAGTTTAAGGTGAATTTTGTCCTGCGCCCACTCGACGTCTTACTTTTCAATACCCATCACTTGCATTCGAATACCGAGTCGGAGTCGACGCACGATAACTGGACCCGACTGACGTGCGTGTTCTACTACCGTAAAGTCCTTGGGGAGCCCGCGAGCTACGCCGAGTACCAGCGTCGCCTGCGGGCTGCCCTCGACTCAAAGTCTCCCGGGCCCCTGGCGGTCCGCGGCGTGGTGGTGAAGCCCAACGGCGACGCGGCGTGTGGGCCCGCGCCTGCGAATCCGCCGCGATTAACGCCATTTTGGCTCACCGGCGTCCTGCGCCGTCTGTGGCACGCGCGCGCGAAAGGCCTTTTGGTGCATCAGTGGCTATTGAAGACTGGGAATTTGGCAGATGAACTGCTCTTCGGGGAGTCGCTGTGCGTCGTGGATGGGATTCCAGAACGCCCTGAGGACGAGCTGGAGCGTGTGCAAACGTCGGATTCCTTTCTTAAAGCACCAGTGATGGGAGGGTTCAAGGAATGCGATTTTACTTTGCAAGTTGCCGCCTCGTCACAAAAGTATTTGGAAATATCTCAGCTTTCTGAGCTATTGAACCCAGAATTACTGGATATATGGGTGAAGGCACGAGATCATTGGTTAAGGTTGGTTAAGGAGGCATGGATGAAACTGAAGGCCCGCAATCCGGAGCGCACCGATTTCATTTGGAACAATTGTTCCGAAATGAATGCGGCCTTTTTTGATTTGTGTGAGGTTGCTAAACAGGTGATGCTGGGTCTTCTTGATGAAGATAGCGCGACAACGACGCAAGAGCAGTTTTTCTGGGCTCTTTACGCTGCGCACCTCAGTGTGGCCTGCAGGGATGAGCTGCAAATGCCAGAAGATGCGATGCCTGTGAAAAAACTTAATGTGAAGTTGAAGGACTTCCACTTTGGTGGAGCTCGCTACTTTAAAAATATGCCCATTGAGGAACAGATGCGTAGACTCAAGCGGAAAGAGGAAATTGAAGCAGCACGACGTAATAGAGATGTATCCACAAAGCGCAAAAACTGGCTTTTGAATGATTCATTTGATTACCAAACCGAGGACGCGCCTGTGGATTATGATAAGATGAAACAAATTTCACCTGAACTCAACGCCAGACGTGTCACTCAGGTCTCAGAAATTTCGTTGAAGCTCTTGGATAAAACAGGGATTGCGAAGATTCTTGTGGTTTTTCCGGCCCCCCAGACTTGCCACGAGAACGGGAAGCATTCTGTCGATCAAGAATTCCATGGAAGCTCTGAGTGGTCTCGACTTTTAGAGAACCCCGCTGCACAAAGAATAATGATGCTTTCCGGAAAAACTAAGAATGCATTGCCAGAAGCTGTTTCCAATGGTAAACTACGCATTAAGTTTGCATTTCAGGGCAATGAACCCGCGGAGTCATTTGATTTTATCGTCCTGCAGCACGTGTTGACCACGATGGATGACAAGGTGGCCAAGGAGTATGTTGCTGGTATGGTACAAAAGACAAAGGGCTGTATTCTGTTAGAAGAAACAGACTTGTTCTGTCGGCGTCACTACGTACTTAAAAAAGAGATACGGGAAAGGTACCAGCCTGTCGCTATGGCCTGCTTTCAAAAGCTTCATTACATCAAGTACGGCGTCAATAGAGCGGTCATTCGTACGAAACTTCAGCTACAGAACCTATTTCCCGATGTCGTTGTTCGATACAAAATTCAAGGCTCGCCATTGAACACGACACTTCTGATGATTCCTGGCACACTGTAGATTTGCGTGTGTGTGTGTGTGTGTGTGTGTGTGTGTGTGTGTGTGTGTATGTGTGGGAGGGTGTGTATCGTTTCATCTGAAATGCATATTTATAGAAGCAATAAGTTTTGTATATTTCTTTTTCCTCCTCCATAGATAGACTCTCAAGTAATCAACGCGACGTACACTCCCGTTCTTGTATTATCTTTGATTCATAAATTCGCGTGAATTCGTCGCAACTGGGTAAAAAAAAAAAAACGCGCGGGAAACCAATCTCTTTTCGAATCTTCGAAAGAATAAGGTCAGGGGATTCGGGTCGGAGGGATATATTCGCATTAATTAATTGACGTCATTGAGTATCCCAATGTTGTTCATGATCTCTACCGAACGTGCGAACAGTCGAAGCCTATAAATCAAAAATGACGTAGTGATAAAGAAAATATTGTGTTTTGACTTATTGTATATTCAACAAGTGTATTATACGGTAGCGGCCTATCTGCCAATAAAGTATATTCATGGTGCAATTCTTTTGACGCAGAACCTAGCACAAGATTATAGGTGCACGCATAATTTGGTAGCGTATTGACCAAAGAGGTGTGCCTTTTACAGTAGTTTGCGTCTCACATAAGTATCGTTGTTGAAGTTTACTGTACTATAATTTTTTTGCGGCCAAAACTCAAGTAATTCATACTATATTTATTTCATTTTCATTACTTTTTGTCTTATATATTCATTTTGATTAAGCTCCTCTTCTCTATCTTTGAATAAGACTTCTCTAATCATATATTTTGCATTTAACGATTCCTATTAACATTAACCACAAATCTGTATATTTGCGGTATCATTCCGCTGCTCTATCAATCAATTTCAAGTGTGTGTGCAGTTCAAAACACTCAAAACCTTCCCTCGTTACCTGTCATGATACTACACTCGCCATTCAGCACGAAGGACACTTTTTGTACCCACAGTTTCTTTTTATTAATATATGCATAATGTTTCGACAATGTCTTAGTTACCTTAACCATATATCCCTAAAACAAGTCATGGGAATAGTGCACGCCAAGCAAGCCGGGGATCCCCTCAACAAGGCAACAATGCTGGTTGATGTTAGATCCACCGCGGAAGTTGCTCAAACAGGCATGATACCAACAGCCGTGAACATTCCCCTTTCAATCCTGCCTGACGTTCTAGACTATGATAGCAAAGATTTGACCGATAATGATTTTGAAGAAACGTATGGGATCAAGCGGCCCGTAAAGGGTGATTCCGTTCTGATTTTCTATTGTGCGCACGGCATACGGTCTGCAAGGGCAACTGAGATCGCGGAACAACTTGGTTTTAGCGGTGCTCTTAATTTTTCGGGAAGTTGGGCAGAGTGGTCGGGCGCTTTTAAAGCTGACAGTGGTGTGTAGTATGACTAAGAGCGAAGGGATACGGAGATGCACCGCCTTTGTTGCACTCTGGAAGAGTGCCAGGGCTTTGGGTTTATTTGACGTCATTCTGAATATCGACATCGCTTTTAGTTTTATTCCTATTGATTTCTCATTTTTTGTGCAAGATAAAATATTTACATATACTTTGATGCATTATCTTTTTCTTTGTGTCTTTCCTTTTCCAAATGCCCGAGGGCTCTTCTTTCTTTTTTCAAGCACAGTGCTTACATTTGTCTGTATCCATTCTCTGATATCACCAAAAGGCACCAAAAATCGACCTGAACCAATGTCCCAGAGTTCATATAAAGCGCAGTTTGAGTATACACTTTCTTATGATGAGATTGAAGCAATTGTCAGGGCTAAAAAAAATGGAAATGCAACAGAGGTCATAATTTTAGATGTGAGGGATGCTTACGAACGCAAGAGCAATGGTCATATCCCTTATTCCATAAACATACCTATACCCGAGATCAGAGATTTACAAAAAATGAGTAACTCAGCCTTTGCAAAGAAATACGGTGTAGGCAAACCCAAAAAAACTGACCCTATCGTAATTTATTGTAACAAGAGACAGCGTTCCACTTTTGTACATGAACTTCTGAAAAATGACGGATACAAAGTGGTCACATACGTTCGGGAGGGCTTCGAAGGGTGGCAAAAGCACCAAAATGCGCAATTGGACGATGACCTTTAGTTGTTTAAAAAGGGCTTCCTTCCAAGTTATATTTTATCGTCATTATTGTTTATTCTGAATGATTTTTAAAATTTTCCTTCTGTATGTAATCTAAACGTTACGCATAACAAGTGCTTTCTTAGTTTTATATTTGATCTGTTTAGTTTTTTTTGCCTAGCAGTGCCAAAATGTATAAAAGGAAATAAATTCCGAAGAAGATATTCCAATTAGCATTTTATTTAATGATTTTCGCCGTCGCATCTAGATCTCTTTTGCGCACACACTGCTTCTGAATCAGGAAGTCTTTTTCTGCTCTACCCTTTCTTTCTCTCTGGTTGTATTTTGAAACATTAATTGTTTTTCCACTTTAAAGTAAAATTTCTCATATAGAGCTACAAGAATTGTACAAATGAATTCTTTTCGCTTCAGACGTGTCTTTTTCTCGACACTTAGTTGCGGATTTGAAATGGGTACTTCGCCTTGCTTTGTACGCTCAACTATTCGGCGGTACAACACGCTCCCCAGTAGGGAAGAGGTACTGAAGGCATACGATGTATTAGGTGTAAATAGAAGCACCCCTTACACGGATATTAGGAAAAAGTATATCAGCTTGGCGAAGCTTCACCACCCCGACATAGCATCTGAGACAAAAGATGACAATGCCAATAATCGCATGGTCGATATCAATAATGCTTACAACACCGTCAGCCGTTTTCATAAGGCGGGACATAAACTTTCACCGTTGGACGAATCTCATGGATTCCAAGAGGATTCCACTTGTGGATCATCGTTTTCTAGCAATCCCGACAACAGTAACGCACACTCGGATTCATATGGATCGTCGTATCAGCCGTGGTATGAGGATCTAGATCCGCTGTTATATGAAATGATGTGGGAAGAAATGCGATATCGAAACGATGAGAATAACAACATGCGTGCTTCAATGTCCCAGGATGATTTTCATCACTCACGTCCTAATACTGAGCGACAGAGGGGTAACAGTGGTGATAGTGGTAGCCAACGGTCTCGTCATCAATATCCGAATCGATATCGCGTAAATAAATATGCAAATAGCGAAGAGAGTTCAAAATCAACTGACACGTGGCCAGAGGCTGATTTAAAGGCCATGGTTAACATGTATCAAGATGGAAAAAGCTTTGAATTTATTGCTAACGCTCTTGGTAAGAAGACATCTCAGGTTGTAGATGGGTTCAACCACTGGAGTGATGATAACAATAAACATCATAGGAGCATTAATTTCAACAGGCAAAAGTATCCGCGGCCTCGGAAAACTGCATTCTATCATATTGAATTCCCAGATGGACCACCGTATGATTTCCATGATGTTGTGGACAATGACGATACTTCTGAGGATGGTGATATGTACGGGTACTGCGTTGGTGAAGACTACAGTGGTGCAGACCCATTCAACCATTTCGACGATGATGGTGGACCAAAACCCTATAACGGTGTGCATATTATAAACGGTGTTAAGCCCTCGCGTGCGTTCAACACGAACTACGGAAAGGGTCCCCATAAACCTCATCGAAACAGCTCTTCCAATACCCGATGGAAGAGAGACAAGAGCAATAATTCCTACTCAGGCAGCAATAACTCTCGGCGCAAAAGCTAAGCAACAATAAAAGGATAAATTTTTGACTAACTGAAAATGTCAGAGTTTTTGTATGCTCTCAGGTGGTATGAGGATTAAGCTTAGCCTCGCTTTTGTTCTTGTTCTTGCTATTTTAAAATCAAAGATCCCACTTTCATGAACGCTTTCGGTATTTACGGACGATATTGCTTTCCCTTACAAACTGATGCTTATTTCCATAATTATTGCGCATGTTTACATGTTTTCATCATGGTAAGGCTGCTTGATTAAACACTATATAGATTATTGCAACTCCAAGGCAGCATATTGGAATAGTCTTATCATTTTTTTTGATCAAGGAAAAATTTATTAGGAACCTTGTTCAGAGGCAAGCGAATGCAAGAACTTATGTATCCATTTTCCCGAGCAGTGTAATTTCTTCATTTTCCATGCGACCCTTCTTGTAGATTTAGTCTGAAAGATGGCGTCTATTCGATTAACGGTCTGTGCTAATTTGAGTGTGCTCACTTTAAGAACTACGCTCGAGGCGATTTACGACACAACGGACTTCTGGGTGCTTGTATTCATGATTTTCCGGTCAGGCCACCGGTTTCAGCATCTTAGGACTCATTTTGAAAATTTTTCGAGGATTCCGAGGATTCCCCAACAGGCGTCGATACAGCACTTTAGTTCGACGTCATGATCCAGAATGCGATGAATGCCACCATAGTACAAAGAATATTGCACTAACTAGCTGGTCATATGCGTTGCCATTGCATAAAGCTATGGTCGTGCTAGCTTTGAAGGGTGAAACATTGATGCAGCATGAGCTAGACGAATTTATTGAAGGACTTCTGCTAAGTTACACTATTGAAATGGTTGCTCTTTGCCATTTTATCATTTATAAAGGATTTCTTCTTCATCGTTGCGAACGGGGATGCCGTGGTTAAGCGTCGTGCACATCACGAGGGGATACTACTGTTGGGAAAATTGCCACATCATGGGCAGCTGCAATGCCTTACTCTTTGCTGACAGTAATGATGGCCCTACTTCTGTATGCTGCAAGAAAGCAGAGGGAGAGGAGTCGGGCTCAAAGGCAGGTTTGCGGCAGGCGATGAGCGCACACTTCATGAAATTACAGACTGTGAAAAGGTAGTATTGGGATGGGTTTCGTTTAATTCTTTTTCGAAAGTGTGCCTTCAATAATACATTTCAATTTAGCTTCACTCGCAATCTTATACCGTTTCGTTGACTTTTTACGCATGTAACGTTATGGATAATTTCTCCATTTTTGGAATCTACATATAGGGGAATTGGCTCGCAAATCGATATGAGGACCCACACTCCTCGTCGCATTCAACTTTTTGAAGCATGTGTGCAATTACATTTGGAGTTGCTCATTTCGACCATGTAAGCAAGCTCCCTTTTTCTTTTCCAGGTACTCTTGGTAGTCTTCGTGTTTCTGCTAGTAATATCGTTGATGTTTGGTTGCATAACCACATGTTTTCCGCTTATTAGACGGCAAAAGAATTGCTTATTTGTCACCTCTATTATATATATATATATATGTATTGTTGCTTGTTTATGTTGTCTATTCAGTCTTATTAACCTTACTTCCTCTTTAAATAGGGATGTTTTCAAATTTATCCCTTCCTGCTATGCCGCTCCGATTCGCCCGACAAATAGCAGCGTTTGCATTCGAATCCTCGAAGGCGATTCGGGATCCCACCAACGCAAATGCGGTGGCAGCGGTTGGGGAGCTATCCGCACTCAATGCGCTCAAAAACATGAAGGCTACGATGATGGCCGACCTTACCGGCCGGGCCATTCTCCTGAACCAGCCGCTTGTAACGGACGAGTTGCTTGCAGTTGCCGAGAGGCAGCCAGAGCACAACTTTGGGTACCGTTACTTCTCCTACATGAGCCACAACAAATTTAACCCCGATGCGCGAACCCCGGTCACTTACATTGCAGATCCCACTCTTGGGTATATTATGACACGCTACCGTCAGTGCCATGATTTTTTGCACACTATAACAGGTTGCGGGCGAACAGTGGAGGAAGAGCTGGCGGTAAAGATTCTTGAGTGGCAACACACCGGACTACCTCTGGGTTTGCTTTCGCTTCTCGGAGGAGGTCTGTATCTTACGAGCGAGCAGCGACAACAAATGAAAATCTACTGGAGGTGGGGGAGGGAAAATGCGCCGCAGTGCATCCACGGTCAAAAGAAGATACCTTTTTACTTGAATATTCCGTGGGAGGAGATGATAAGTAAGCCTTTCGATGAGGTTGTATCTATTACAGGTATAACGCCGCTCGCTGAGTATTTACAAAAACGTTGTGAACGCAGAAATTGAGTAGGAATTTTCGTGTAGAAAGGTTTAAAGCCTAGCGTAGCAACAAAAAACGAATGTGTTTCGGGAGCTTTGTGCAGCGAATACTGGTATTGTTAATCTGTCTCTTATCTTCCAATGCAAAGAATATTTTCTTTCTCATCATCTTCAGGTATTCCTCTACCCTCGTTTTTTCTATCCTTTCGTCTGTTTCCTATATCATTAGAGACTTTATTAGTTATTTCTCAGCTATTTGCGTTGAAAATAATCCAAATAGCTGCGACTAATGGAAGATTATACCCCCAAAATAAATCTCCTTCGTGAGCTATATGACAGGGTTAAAAATGGCGATGATATTCCGGAAGCCGATTATGCCAGGGCCGGCGTTAAGAATAAGGCCCGTCTTAAGGACATTGAAAAAGAAATAAGCATCACCAAGAAGAAGGTTTCTCATGTCATCAAACGAGAAATTTTCGAAAAGGAAGAGTCTGAGCTAATTGAAACTGCAAAGCAGATAAATATAACTGTGGAGGAACTCAAAGAAAAGACTTTAAAAAAAGAAACTAAAATTGATCTTGGTGCTGGTGATAGGGATATCCGTCATAGAGAAAGCCGGAAGAAACTTGCTGAAGCACGGAAAAATAAAACTCTCAACCATGAGTTGGCAAGTGGTCAACACGATCTCTACGTCGAGTATGTTTAGCAAAAAGAATGCATTTCTTTATTGGAAATCCACACTCCTCATATTTACTAAGGCCTTTTCATATTAATATTAATATGTAACTTTTCCTATAAGTGATCCGGCTAATGTTCCCTTTGTTGATTAACAATTAATTATACCATCAACACACTCTTTGGATCACATATGTGAAGACTTCATTCTAAAACTGGATATGTGCTGTTAGAATATCAAACCAATTTGTGTCTACCGTTTCGCTCCTCCGTGTTTCATTATTTGAACTTGTTTCTCAGGCATGTATTAAAAGAGAAAACTAATGCGATGTAGCTTTCGTGCTCTGACTTCCCCTGCTTCGAGTCTGAGGTGGATGGAAGCTCTGGGTCTAAAGAGCGGGTTGATATACGAAGAGATTCGATCATACGCCCCTGCCGGAGGAAAGCAAACTGCCACCACTCCAGTTCGCTGTATTGTTGCGTCTAGAAATATTGTGAGAGGCGAACGTATCTGTGTGGTGCCACCGCAGTGCGTCTTGACGGGGAGCCAGGCGGACAATCTTATTCGAGAAATATGTGAGCGTGCCCAACGCGCTTCTTTAACTCTGCCGGGTTATAATCAATTGGCATCTTCTATTCATGATATAGACGAAGGCGCACCGGAGTTATTACTGACACGTGATGGCCTTCTGCTTACCCTTCTGCTGTTTCTGTTGCGCAGCACGCGCTACGGAAATCTGCTTCCTTCAGGTCATGCACTGCGTATGTGGGCCCGTAGCTTGCCGCCTCAGGCGCCACCCTTGGGTCTGCTGCTCCGTCAACATTATGAGGGCGATCGCGAGCATACGCCACTGCAGCATAGACTTGTGATGAATAAGAACCTTACAACGGAGATTCTTTCTACATCAGATGTAAAGGAAGAAGCTGCAAAGCTGATGGTTGCAGTGGTAGAGGCTGATGGTCTTGAAGCTCTGCGTACACCGCACAACGAGGTGGTGGTCACGGAAAGAATGTTGTCTGATTTTTATAATGGCAAGTGTACCGCTTTAACGAAAAGACAACACGAAATGGCTGTAGCTCACGTGCTGCGGCACGCAAACAGCGCATCCTTAAAGCATCTCATCAACATGGAATCTCAACTACACAGAGACCTATTTCTGCCACTGCTAAAATCGCTAAGTGCATATGAACCAAGTAATGACCCTACTGCGACTCCAGAGGACGTGATGAGCATGAACTGGGCTCATTTCATGATGCGCTCAAGAGTGATAAATGTCTGTTGGCGCCGTGGCCCTCCACGGATGGCGTTGGTCCCTTTTCTAGATCGTTTGAATCATTCACACCGCGGAGCAAACATCGTGTACTTCCAGAACCCATCAGACGGTGCGGTGGTGGTAACCGCCTCCAAGCCTATTGTTGCGGGCGAAGAACTGGTCATGCAATATAGCAATTACGGCCAGCGTGGGTGCCTTTTTGGCGATGCATCTCCTAGTTTGGGTAAAGCCGCAGCCTCCGAGACCTTGGACCATGGAAATTACGGCCGCGCTTCTTACCAAACAAAAGCCGTTATACAGCAGGTCAGTGCAATCGAGGCAAAACAGAGGCGAGAGATGTATGTGGATGAAGACACAAATACTACGCTAAGCGAAACTCTCTTTTTCGATCCAGCCAACAGTGAGTGCATCGCCCAAAGAGGACTCCCTCAGGTGAAGTTGGCTCAGCACGAAGCTGTGATTGAAGCAACTTGGTTGTGGCGCTATGGATTTATCCGAAGCGATACCGAGAAATCATATGAAGCATCTCATAGATGGAGCAATAGGTTGCGAGATCGCATTGCCAACCTTACAGATGTGCGACGTAAAGGACGCCCGGGGGAATTTGTGATTGGTGTGCCAGAAGGACTAGGTCATCTAAGGGCACAACGGGAGGCGCTAGAACGGGAGTGGTACCACAACACACGCATTTTCCCACCACAACAAGCCTAACAGTTAGATCAGAGCTGCAATTTTCAGAATGCAACAATTGTTTGTGAAGTGAAATATGAACAGCAAAATGTGTGTCATTCTTCTGAGCATATACTGGCCTCTTTATTGCTGCGAATGAATAGAGAAAGGTAAACCCTCTAAATTTGTTGGTCCCTCATCCTTCCGTTGTTTAATTTTGTTGGGTGGGGTTCTAAAAATTGAAGGACTTAGAGCACTTTGTTTACTGCAGCCTACATGACCCCTTCCTCTCTCTCTTTCGCTCTCTCTCTCTCTTCAGTGAGTAAATAGGGGGTGAGAAGCGTATGGTGTTCTACGATTGCTCTCTTTTTATCTCGACAGCTAAGCTCGACAGAAGGTGAAACTTGAGTTCAGTCAATTCACGATGCTTTTTTCAGTGTTGTACAACTAGCCTTTTTAAGTGTGTCGTCATGAGAATAGTCTTCAAAGACGCTATCGGTACAGCTCCAACTAAATAGCCATTTCATCCCAAGGAAGGTTACTAGTATTGAAAAGTATTGACAATTGTTTGTACCTGTTCTTTTTGGTACTTGTCACTGAAATTCACTTAAAAAGCGCAATGTGGAAATTACGATTTGTTTTATAATTAGTGCTATTTTCCGTGTTAGCTATGTTTGTATGAGACCTATTTAATATAGGGAAGACTCTTTCACATGGGTTTATGTTTAGCACGATGTTTGTTTGTCGTGCAAACTCATTGCTGCGTTTGTGTCATTGAAATCTTATCAATAGAAATCGCTGACTTTGCAAGTTTTGCCTTATTGTTTAGGTATTAGGCTATAAATTAGCCCCCTCGCAAAATGAAGTTTCTGTATTAATAAGAAAGGACCCTCCCTCTCCTTTTGAAGCCCTCAGCGTATTCGTAACATGGTGACAGTCATCGATAATGATAGTATGCTTTTTTGAGACTCCTTTTTGTGCCCTCCTCATTAACTGCAACCCAACATTGTGGCAATATCCACCCATTCCCTCTTGTGCTCTCTCATCTCCTGTGTGACGCAAATTCTTAATAATTCATTAGTCTCAGCAAAATCAATAATAAAAAAAGCTAACTAAAAGCCTATTTCTCTATACAAAAAGTTACACCAAACCGAAAACTTCCAAGAATGCTAAGTCGTCGTGCTACTACTCTGATTGGTGGACGCTTGTTGCCAGCAATCGCTCTTCGCGCTGCCGGTACACAGGCCGAGCCACCCCAGGCTTCAAATTCCGTCATTAGAAGTAAGACATGGGGTTGGGGCAGCACCGAGCTCAACAAGCTCAGTTTCCTTGATTTAGCAGAGACGTGCTCAAAGAAAGGGGATGATTTATACATTCGTGAATATGGACACGGCACACCGGTGTGGTCGGTTGAAGATGTGCAGAAAGTCCAGATTAACCATAAGAAGCCCAAAGGTGTGATCGACCATATTGCGTATCACGCCGTGCGTCTCATGCGATGGTCATTTGACACCTTCTCCATGTATCGTATTGGTCGCGTAACCGAGCGCAAAGTGGTTAACCGATGCCTTTTCCTCGAGACAGTCGCGGGAGTGCCGGGTATGGTGGGCGGCATGCTGCGCCACTTAAAGTCACTCCGTCGCATGGAGCGCGACCACGGCTGGATTCAAACCCTCCTCGATGAGGCAGAGAACGAGCGTATGCACCTAATGACTTTCATCGAGATGCGGCAGCCTGGAATTTTCTTCCGGCTGTGCATTTTGGCCGCACAGGGGATCATGTTCAATGCGCTCTTCATCCTGTACATGATATGCCCGCGGTTTGTGCACCGCTTTGTGGGTTACCTTGAAGAGGAGGCTGTCATCACCTACACGTCTATATTGGAGCATTTGGACAAGGGTGAACTTGGAGGGATCAGCTCCCATGTACCTCTGATTGCTAAGCAGTACTGGAGCCTATCCAGCGACGCCTCTTTCCGCGACTTGATTGCGGTAATCCGTGCTGATGAAGCGGAGCATCGGGTTGTGAACCATACCTTTGCTGACATGCATCTTCACAGCCTACAGCATTCGGCCAATCCTTTCAACCTCCTGAAAGGGTCAAACACACCCTAATATATTTCTTTAAAATAGGCCCTTTTTTTTTTTCTTAATGTATTTAATATTGAATATTTAGGGATTTCCTCTCCTTAACTCTCAATTATATTATGTATTTTTTTCACTTATCTCTCTAGATAAGCTTTACAGATTAAAAATGAAGGAAAAGAATGCAATGCATAAATTTTTGGCGAAAAAATCGGTAAGGAAATTATTTTGCCGCTGTAGGGAAACCATTGCTGTTTTTTTTTTTTTCCCATTATTGACGTAGTAATACTTTTATGAGTAGAAAATGAATAATGCTATACCTATATATATATATATATATAGGTATATAGGTATGTATAACATTATTTGAATGGCTTCACGATTGCTAAAGGTTTTTGAAAGGATAGGAAAATAAATAAAAAAATTGCTATAAAGGAAGAACAAATACATTCTACTTGCTAATTTACTTACTATAATTGAATATTCGCCTTGATTGTCTCATCAAGGAGTCGCTTCAATCAACCCGCGACACCGTTTTTAGATTAGCAATCTAGTATGTATATTTCTTTGGTCTAAAAGGTATTCCTTTTCGCTAATGGGATGCCGTTTTAGGTTAATTGAAATAGTATCAAAATTATGCTTTAAACTTACGCCTAGTGGAAGAAATGCTTTTCAAAAAAAAATACAATTTAATTATTTTTATCTTTTCTTAGTCCATCTTAACTTTTAGTACAAAAAAATTATTTTCGTTAAAATTATTTTTCCTTTTTGACACTAACCGAGATATCTATTTCCCTCTTTAAGGTATGTTACTCCATGATTTTCACTTCATCTTATTGCTTTTTTTATTCCACATTCGTTTTTTCTTTTCTTAAGAAATACACATCATGCATTTTCCTCCACATCTTCCGCTTGACTCGAATCTTGGCAGTACTCACTAAAACACAAAGGAGATCTCGAATTAGCATATTGTTCAAAATGGCGACAGCACATGTGATTTATTCATCTTGAATGAGAAAAATGGGGACTTGCTTATTGTAACTCAATGCCCTATTCTTCTACTTTCGCTTGGTTGCTCACGTAATTTCTATTCATAAGATACATCGATGTGCAATGTGACGGTGCCATTTAACGGTCTCAATCTTTTCAAGGCTCCAAAGATGCTCAATCTATTTACACGCGCTGGTAAGTAGTAGACATCTCAGTTTCCGTCTGAGTTCATAGCGATACTGTTAAGCTTCCCCCTCCCTTTTTTGTCCTAGGATTCTTAGATATTATACTTAAAAGTAATAATGTGCATATGAATGCCGATATTCTTACCAGGCACCTATGTAAATGAATGCCTCTATATTGAACCTTTCACAATTCTCTCTTGTCTATCATTACTATTTTGATTCATATCATTGAAACTTCAGCATTCACGCGTCAAATAGTCATGCAAAGGATTTGTAAAGTTGGCTTTAATATCATTCGCTCATATATCCGCTTCTAACATTTGTGTTACTTTCATCGTAGTATATTATGTTCCCCCTTTTTTAATTTATGACCCTCCTCTCTTCCCGTTTTACTATGCACCTGATTTTGACTATTGGGTTAGTCAGAAGATTTCAGAGGGTTGATCATAGAATCAAGCATTTTAGATAGACATGAACTTCTTTGGCAAGCACAGTACTGCCAAATCAAGCTTTGAACACATTGGTGTGCCCTACGATGAACCTCCACCGCCGCACGGCCCCAGCGTTGCAATCAACTTAGATAATGTATCAATAGAAATTCCATCCCGCTCCGATCAAGGGCGCGGTGCTTCACAATACAATCATAGGGAAGGGTCTCAGCAGCACCACCACGGTACCCCTATAGCAAATGCGCTGTCCGATGCAACCGGGATTGCAGACTTCCGCTCTGACACGCATAGTTCATCAGTTGGGTCTTGTGGCGATAATGTTGTTATCCACCACCGTCACAACACTCCAATAAACTTTACATCAACTGGGTATCCGGAAGATGTACTGCGGTTTCGTTCTTGCATCTCCTCTTTCTCCCATCATCCTACAGCTACCAGGCCACCAGAGCCGGTTGGACCGTTTAGAGTGGACATATTATACATTGTGTTGTTGTTCATCGATGCGAGTAGTATACGCGACATCTTGGCAGTGAGCGGCACCTGTCGTTTCTGGAGATACCATTCCAATTACGCACCACACTGGACTTACTTCCGCTGCAAGGCATGGTCCCAACGTCAGATAGACCTGCCACAGTACATACGGGCGATCGTCACACAACCCAAGATACTCACGCGGGAGGAGTACATTGAGGAAATAAAGAAAGTTGAGGCGTGCAGGTCTCACGAAAAGATCGTGAACACTGCTAAACACCTACACCAGTGCGTAGCTATCGCTCTTTTGACATGCGCGATGATTGTCGCTAATTTTGCTACTTCTTATTTTATTAGCCTACTACCGCCAATACTAAACTCGGACGTCATATTAGGCATTGTTGTGTTTTCTTTAATGGCTCTAATGACACTGCTAGAGACGTTGGTTGTGATAATCCCACTTGGGAGGTTTTCAGGGTCCAACAAGGACTCCATGATACGCATCTTAGCCTGGGTCGTTCTGCTTCTAGGGGTTAGCTTAACCTTTGGTACTATTTCGTGTATCGCTTTCGCGCGAGCCAAAGCTGTGGAAAAGGTACTGCAGGGGCCAACCATGAACTTTGCCATGGATGCGAAGTGTGATGCTTATCCCGGCGAAACGTACCCTTCTTTTGCACTGTTGCCAGCACAACTTTCCGACGTGCGCTGGAGACCCATTACCATGGACCTCTCGAAAGAGTCTTTGGACCCGTACTGTGTAAAAATGCCGAAGGATAAGGATAAAAATAAAAAATGCTTCATTCCATTGTTTTTCGATGCACGCTACGAGTCCTTGGTGTACAATGATTCAGACTCACTTTCAAAAGGTAAAAATGTTGGAAGTAGGACCGCGTTGGGATTTGATCCCACCAACGACAACAAAACCACACCACACATGTGGTGCGCGGCATTAAAGCACCCACAAGTAATTGCTTTAACAGTAGACATGTACGATATAGTTCGTAAAGAGCGTGATATGAGGTTTCCGTCAAATGATCAATGGGTGGATCCAAATATACGCCTCACTGATACCTATAGCATCAGCTATCGCTGTAGCTCTACTATAAATCCCATGGAAAAGGAACACCTTAATAATTCGATGAAGGCCTGGTACTTGTATAGCATACCATGGAATAATCATAGAATTCCACTAGTTACGTATCATCAAGAGAAACGCTCAGACTTTGAGGTGTTGCACGCCCTCTTCCTTAGGCTTTCTATTATCTGCTATGTAATTACATTTACTTTATGTGCTCTCCTTTTGGTTGTTCAATGTATTTTCAAAAACGCTGCGATCAGTGTACTTGGGGCGATAACCACTATCACACTTTTCTTCATCAACCCAATTGTGATGATCCTCGCAGGCGTCATGTGCGTCCACCTTAATGAGTGGTACGTTATGTGCAGTGTATCGACAGGTGGGCATCTCATTGGTGGTGGAATCGCTGTAGCCTTTATGCTGGTTGCTATTTACGTGTCTGTGTCGGACTAGTGCATTTATTGAATCTGCGCAGATGTCCGGCTCCAAAGTAAAGGGGAGAGAGTGAGCGGAAGGAAACCTATACGGGGCATAGTATTTCCCATATTTATTTTTTTATTGCTTCAGGACGTGATAAAATACTGTTAACTTAGTTTTTTTATGCGTGTAATAAGCACGATAAAGTCCTTTTCGCATTTGAATTATCTAAATAACAAGCAATATTTTCATTACTATTCCTAATGAATGCTTTCCTTCTCCTTGAAGTTTTGTCTCTGTCCGTGTGAGGTAAGAACTGTAAACTTTTCCCCTCATTTTGGTGGGGAAAACGTCTTACAGGGGGATCGTCTCTATGGTATCAAGAAGCGTCAAAATCATTAAAATTTACTGACCTCCACACATGTTTTCCGCTGCACATGTCGCTGTGCTTTTTACACAGGCTACAAAAATCTTGCAGCGGTCCCTGATCATGCTTGAGGAGAAGGCGCATTGCGGTACATCCGAAGAAATTGACCTCGATGTGCAGCTCACATCAGACCTTGGTATCAATCTACCGACTATGCCATCCCGAAAGTCAATTAAGGAGTTCCCTTTGCCATCTACAGCCCTCACCGCTTGCGTTTCTCCATCCTCTATTGAATGGACGCTGGCGGCACAGGCGCTCGTCAGTCTTGCCAACATTCGGACATACTTGGAAGCGACATTGGTGATGGCATCACGACTCAAGCGAGAGGCTGCCAATGCCTCACCAGCTATCTCACGGAGACGTCAGCAAGGCCAGAATTTCCCTATTCTAACGCAAATTGTGAGTGGGTTCAAGAATCTCGAGTCGGTGTGGGGGAGCAAGGACTATCCTAATGATGTGGGAACCCTGTGGTGGGATCCTGCCGCAGTCGAAGCAGACCCACCGAAAGGAGGAATGAGCCCCTCGACGGCTGGTGTTGATTGTGGTGCGTATGTTATTGGCCTCGTGGTCGCCTGTGGGTTCACCACAGATGCCGTGTACTGCTGCGGCAAGTGGTTCACAGAGTTGAAAAAGTGGAGTACTCAAAGGGTGCAAAACGCAGAACCCGCGGGGGCAGTTACCGGTGCTTTGTACCTAAAAAGCAGCGAAGGAATAAATCTCACCATGCAGGCCATGATGTACCTACCGATGGAGGCATCCCAGTGGTGTGTGGAGCGCATTGCAAATGTATTTATCCATGCAATACCCATTCGCATCACCCCAGAACTGAAGCCTGTACATATAGGCATTCTTCTGGTACCTGGGTGGGCTGCTTATATGCTCACGGATGGAGTCCTAATCCGTTCATCTGTGGTTGGTCAAGTCCTTGATACTGTCTCAGCTTTAGCAAGGGATTTGTTGTCTGTATGTCTTCAGGATGAATCTCGATTCGGACTCCTATGCGCGGAAGCTGTACGCTTTATTGGAATTCTTACCAATCAACTAGTACAAAAAGCTGTCTCTAGCAGTCCAACTAAAAACACTCAAACGTTGACCAGCGCTACACAGCGCGCCATAGCAGTCCTTCGATCAGTTTTCAGCACTTTTCTCCAACCGCTGGAGGAAAGCTTCACAACTTTTGTGGCTCGGCCAGGGATGTCGAACACTTTATGGACTTCATTTGTCTATCCATTTCAATTTCTTGTGGTTGAGCGCACTTTATCTTTTCTCAGTGTGTCTCCTGGAGAGGTTTCTCCTATGGCAAGGATATGTTCTGCGATACTACGCACCGCTTTGTACCGTCTACTGCTCGTTGTGGAAACCTTGGGGGCCTCGGAGCTGAGTAAGCTGAACGGTACCTCCCACACGGCCCACCAGCAGAAGCGGTACAAAGGAATGTTGCAGCACTCTAGGGGAAAGTTCACAGTGACCTTGCTCAATGCCATCGCGGAGGATAGACAACTGGTCCTAGAGGAGGCCAATATGCGCTCTCCCACGGGGCATCGTATCCTCAAGCTGCACGATGGCTGCATCAACGAGGATAGTACCCACGTCGTGTTGTTGTATCTCGATGGCGGCGTAATTCGCTACCGTGTGGGCCGACGAGAGAGAAACTTCAGGGTTGCAAAGGGTGTGGAGGAAGTCTTTAAGATATTCCAATCATAGATGTCTTATTGGTTCATCTTTGATGCAACAGGCATGGAACAGCGCAGAGGAAATAACTCGAAAGACTTGATGTCTTTGTACAACTTTTTTATACCTACTCTTGTTGGATCTTATGGGGCTTTGCCGATCTGGCACTAACAATATTTGTCAGTGTGCTGTATGCCTTAACTATTCTTAACGCTGCTTATTCTTCGTATTCCTTTTTGCTTAGAACAAGATGTTACTCTAACAGATTGATGTTGCTGGCTGTCTATGGGATACGGAGTTGCACAAGCTTTTGACAGAGGAGGCGGGGACTTCACAAAACTGTGCAAAAGTAAAAGGTAAAATGAATTGGCACTAATAAACATTTCGAAAATATGTCTATGGAACACACAAGAAACAGGTCAGGGGAGATATTAGCTCGCTTGTGTTGTGGAGCCTTCTAATTTAGAAACTCCAGTCACCCATAGACAGCAGCGGTTCCATCATCCGGGATGTCCAAGAGTCATCCAATCCTTATCAAAATTGCTATTATGGAAATGGAAGCTTTCCCAATTTCCCCCCTCACCCCTTTAGTCTCTTGCGCGCAGAATGACTTCCTACATCAAAGGCAAACTTTTTAAGTTTCCATCAACTGGCCGAGCTCAACATTCTGAGGGTGCTTGTTCAAAAAAATCAAATTATGCAGCTTGAGATGTAACCCTGCGTTGTTCGTTGTAGCCTTCACGATGAATATGCTTTATAGCGTATTGCAGTTAAAGTGGCCCGCTTAACAAAAATAAGAAAATCAAATTAAGGGGGTCTCGCCATCGATGGATGCATATGATATCAACGTACACACGTTTGAAGCGCTACCTCATTAGTTGCTGTTTTTAAATGCTTTGAGTTTCAGAAAATGAAGAAGAAGCTTGAAAGATTACCTTTCTCCTTGGTAAACATGACTGAGTAGCTTCTGCAAAGTTTTTAATTATTAGTCAATCCCATTTGCTAAGGACGACAAGGGATGGTGTTATATAGCGTCTGTCAGCATCTGTCGTGACAAGCTGTCGAAAAAACCCTGTAGTAAGAAAGTATTGTGGGCCGAAATGGCAAATGAGTACATATCGCCCTCAGAGTGTAACGCCTTAAAGTAGTGAAGTGCTTCAAATCAGGTGACAAATGAAATATGCCCTTATCTATAAGGGGAAAAAATACAATACAATGCCGACGACTGCACAGCTGCCCAGGGGATGTAAAATAGTCAATATCGAGGACAATAAAAGGGATTTGAAATTGCATTTTATGCTTTGCAAGACCTCATTTTTTTTTGGTTTTGCAATATGGAATTTTAATGAGTAATGCCGTTGGGAAAGCAAAACCTATAAATTGATATAAATTGGGGCGGAATTTTCCATTTCCGAGCTTCCCCATCTTCAGATATCATTCAGAATTTTTAGCCACTATACGAATGAATATTCCTGTTCAATAAGGGCTATATATACACACTGGGATTTTGAAATGCAACGATCATACTTAGTTCTCTCATGCCAAACGGGCCGGTAATCTTCATTGTTAGCCAGAACTCTAGTCAAATGTTAGGCGAATAATGCCTTCAAGGCTACGAATAAACCGACAAGGTTGTGTAACTCTACCGTGAAGACTGTGAACACTTCCCTGAAGGACGTTTTTTAACATAATGTGCTAAGGGTTTCGATACTGGTCAATAAAGAAGAAATCCATACCTAGCATTTCAAGTTATAGACAACTGTCTGCCTTGTTCTTTTTCTGGAGCCTGAAAAATACACTAAGACAGGGGAGGAGGGCACTAAAGTGAAAAGGGGATAAACTTACATTCTAAAACTGGCGTGATTGTCCATGTGTAGATGTACATTACCCCCCTCACCCTTTTATTTTTTGAATTATCCCAGAAAAAAACTTTCCCTAAAATTCCATCGCTTTCGAAACACGGACTGCAGTAAACTGAGATAACATCTTTAAAAGAAAATATATAGAACTCTTCCTTTTTCCCTCTAAATGAAAGCCCTGAAGGTATGTGGTTTTTATAAACGAATTATTTTCCCAACTTTGGATACGCTAAATAAGGGATACAATCGGTAGAGAACTTTGTACTTATCAAAAAAAAAAAAAACATTGGGTCCTTCCCCCCTCTTCTAACCTCCAATTCTATTTTTGGACCTATAAGCAATGAGGATGAATTCAGTCATTCTTCAGTATTCATTTTTGTACTGGCTTGCCGAAGTAATTTTTCCCTATGAATTTTTCGACAAATTCTAGTCTCTCTATTCTTGCAGTATTTTTCCAACTAGAATTCCGATTAAACGATAGAACTATACAGCTTTCAGGCTATATTCCTGAGTGTTATTGTTTCTAAAATATAATCTCTACTAATTTCTATCAATGAAAGCCAAAACCATCGGACCTATCGTAGCGCCAAGCTATCCGCGGCGCCAGGAGCAAGAATTGGAGAACCGCAAGCTTGGAACCACGCTATCTGAGTTAGTGGAAAATGCCATCACCGTGGCAGAAAATTACCTGTCTTACACAGAGGCCCGCCTTCCACCATTGGAAGTGCAGAGCGCTCCCCTGGCAACCGCTCTGAATAATTACTTAAATGCCTATCGTCATGAGCAACCCTGTGATTGGACTGAAGATAAAGTATTAAACCGTTGTAAACAGCAGGTCACCAAGGACACGATCAATGAGCTCAGCCAGCGGGCACCCATGGATGTGGAAGGAATAAGCAATATTCTCAAGGCACTGTCGGGTAAGGATGAGCTCCCACGGGGCCGCTACCTGCTGCTTCGGGATAATTTAGAGGTTCTAAAGCAGCACCAGGGCCGTGACGCTATCCTCAGCCTGCCCAAAACTCTCACAAACCTCTACGACATTCAGCACACCGATATTACGGCAACTGTACGGGCAGAGACAGCCGAGACAGATCCTATCAAGAACAAGCTCATCGCTCAGATAAATGAGGCGCTAGCGGCTTTCGACGCCGCTAACGCCACCGGTGATGTTGTAGATGTGGAGCGCACGCATCGCCATCTCATTGCCGCTCGTTATGAGTATCTGGTTCTGTGCGCGAAACGTATAAGGCTTCTTAATGGCGCCGCGAATACTGAAGAAGTTTTTGCCTTTAGCAACGAGCTAAAACGGGCTCAGCATGACGCTGAGGATGCTTTGAGGCAATTTAAAGAAGAGCAGGAGGCCTTGAAAGAGGCCCTGAAAGCTGATCTCGAGCTAAGCAACAAGGCCAGGCGTGAGGAAGAAACTATGTCGGCAGCATCTGCTTCGGAGTACGCGTCTAAACAGAAACAAATATCAACAGACTTGGATACAGTTATGAAGTTGCAGCGGGATGTTATCGACGAACTCCGAAGAAAGGCACTTGAGCTCTACAACTTAATGGGCAAGCAAAAAGAACTTACCCAGGCCGCAACGGCGGCGAAGCGTGCGGAGGAACAGCGAATCACATCCCTACAAGAGTTTCTTAACATGCAAGAGCAGCACTGCCAGCGACTCCAGCATTGCCTCGTCTACCTCAACGGGTGCAAGCCGGTGATCGATGAAGCAGAACGCTATACTGCGGACATGGTTAAGAGGCTCCCCAAAAACCGTATGGAAGAGGTTGTAGCGAATATAACTGCCGAAGAAGTGAAGAGTTTCATGGATGCTTACAAAAACTTCGTCTTCTCTTGTGGCGAGTTGGCCATCAAGAAGTCTCACCGTCTTGATACTCTGGAGCGTCAGGTGCGCCTGACCAAGCATAACCAAGACAGCGCCATGGATAGTCTCGATCCGAACTTGGAGAACTATCGCGTGGAGCTCGCCGAGCAGATGGAGCAGATGAGTGCTGTTGAGGGGGTACTTAACGCCCTTAATGCCACACAGGATGCTGGAGAACAAGTCTTCGAAAATGTTGAGGATGTCGTCCGTGATACATTTAAACGAACCAACGAAATCTTTGTTCATCCACTGCAAGAATTTGGGCTCCAACTTGTGGATGAGCGCACCCGTTTTGTGAAGCGTTCTATGAAATACATCGAAAGCGAGGAGCGCGAAGTGGCACAAAAGAAGGGATCATTGGAGCAGATGAAAACCACGATATTGCAGAATAACGAATATCTGGCGAAGGTCATTGCAGGTGAACACGCCCAGAAACTATTAACCTCCTAATTTGTCAAGTAATGTTATTTAGCATTTCCAAGAACAGCTGATCATTTCAACATATTGGGAGGGATGGCCGCTATATAATGGCACACGAGCAAACGTCTATAAAGGGTTAGTATTTTACATAAAAAATCATTTCCGCATCCCGATTTGTCGTGTTTGTTAATGTTAAAATTTCCCCCCTCCCACGTTATTAGCTATGTGTATTGGAATACGAGCACAATATGTACAACACTAAGAGCTATGTAAGCACTGTGTGCTCGCAGCGTTTACCCCCTCTTCCCCACTTTGGGGATCGACCACTGGTAAGGAAAAAGAATAGCCGAGAGGCCTAAAATGTATGTATTCATTATATAAAGAAGACTAAATGCAAAAGGGGGAGTGTATGTAATTTTTTTTAATTTAGTATCTGAATGTTATTAGGAATGCGATTATCTTCTATACAGACAGAAAGGTTATCGTTTTCGTAAGTCTCATCAGGCAAACATGCCCAAAGAGCTTGTTTGACTTGATTAGCTGGCGCTTTCAATTAGGGAAAAAAGATGCGCCATGTGAAATCTTCAGAAATGCTTTATAATGGGTTTTCGTTTTTAAAAAAAAAACAGCTTTTCTTCTTCCTTACTAAATTCTCTCTAGGTTCGGTTAACTAACCCTTTTTATTTGTGACACGTTGAGTGCTTTCTCTTCGCTTGCTTTAATTAAGCTGACTTCACAATTATCCGAAATACGGTAGTATGATTCGGGCGAAGCCTTCACAGAATCTCATACTTTAATGAGTTCGGCACAAGGACCACCTCAACGCCAGCATCATCGCTCTCGCCACAGTAGTGAGTTATTTAGTATAACTGAGGACAGGAGCGCGTCGGGTGTCGTAGATCCTTCTGCTCTTTTCAGCCGCTGGACATTGCCAGATGTTGTAAACTACGTTTTCCACCTCGTGTGGATTTGTGGCATCCCGGTGCATAGCCGCTATGTCGCACAGATTCTAGCCCACATGAAATCAGCCGGAGAGCCACCAAGCGCTGAGGGAGAGGACGAAAAGGAATCAACAACTGATCATCGATTCAATCGTGTGGTACAACAGAGCGTATTTCCTTTGGTTTGCCATCGTGCTGTGAGCGTCAATGAATACGTGATAAGACATCAGTTGCGGGACGACTGCGGTGCAATGGCTAGACTGGTTGCTCTCTCTCGGGCAGTTCCCGATGCCATCGCACATCAAACTCCCTCGAATTGTGAGGGCGACGAAATCAACACGCAGTGTGACACCATAGAGATAATTGAGGTGCCTACAGACGGGCATGTTAACATCGATGTACTCACACTCTGCTCTCTATCATCGAGTGTGCGCGGCAGCCTTAGCAAGAGCGTAGCATGGGAAGTTGAAACTTACAGAACTGCGCTGCACTATTCAAGACAACTCGAGCTCTGTCTAAAAAAAGAAAAGGATATTTTGATTTCTTCGTCTGAATCAGATGACGACATGGTCTGCTCACGTCGAGCAAAAGGTTATTTTCCAGTGGAAGTGGTTCAAGACAGCGACACCGATGAGGGTGATAGCGGCTCAGCAGTCATGGAAAACTGTTCACACGAGTGCATTGCTGAGAAAAATCTGGACCCGCATGCCTCCAAATTTACGGTTGATGACGCTGCCGCCCTTGCTCTTCGCACTCCAAATGGTGCAAAGTATTTGGAGAAAACGGTAAAACGAGCAGTTGAAGTGATAGTTGTATCTGATGATGATGCTGATGATAAGGGCATCTAGCCTATATATATATTAAAAAAGACCTCTCCAGCTGTATGTTGAACAGAAAGCTTTGATACTTCTTTTACATTGCTATCACTGCACGTTGATTTTATTTCTGAGAATCATGTGAAAGCCGTAGGGGGCATTGTAAAGATAATTCACATATATATTAAGCCTAGCAAGAAGGAGTTTTGCGTTTCTTTTTTGACTTTTTTTTACAGAGTAGAATGCCTCCCGGAAAGAGTGCCACTGCGGCAAAGGGCGCTGCACGTTCAAGGGCACGACCAGAGGCGCTTAGTAGCTGCCAGATGCAAATCGGCGGTCCCATGCTCATACTTCAGACTAATGTCTCGGTCGAAAGTAGCGCGAATCGCAGCGAACATACCCCATTGTTGACGTGTGGTCAGCGTGTAGGCCATGTGGCAACTCTACTTCCTAACAAGGGCATCATAGGTGTTATAGGCGGTGTCGCGCTGGCCAGCGTAGCATCCAACCAAATGACACTTGGAAACCATTCGTTAAGTAGTACTATGCCCTCTATAATGAAGCTGTCATCCTCTGTAGTCGAGATCGTCGACACTGAGGAAGTGGACCTTGAGCGCGATCTGAATACGAATCGGAGCAAGATAAGCAACACAACATTGCCACCTACGGAAACTTCCACCTACCCATTGATAGAGTACTATCACATTGCATCTCGGCGATGGAGTGCGCCAGGGATCGCACGTGTGGAAAAATGGCCTACACAATCTGCAACTGCTGTTCTGTGGGATTTCTATGACCCCGATAGCCAACCCTCAGAGACTGAAAAGCTCGAACCAACCGATGAACAACAGGACCTCGTAGAACTTCAATCGATTAGTGGAAATTTTAATTCAGCACGATCTTTGCTTGTACCGCCTAAGATTCCCGCGCTGGTGTGTGCAGTAGGAGGCTGGGATGGTCAACGACGACTCGCATCCATCAAGATTTATGCAGAAGAAGCTGCAAAAGGCTGCCGTGAGGTGTCGACCTCACTCTCTGGTGTTTATACCCTGCCCTTCCCAGAGAGCGTCCCTCCTATTAGTGGGCACAGCTGCACAGTAGTGGGCGGTAAGCTATATGTTTTTGGTGGGTCCACGCTTCACGGCTGTTCGAATATCGTTCATAAACTGAGTATCGCTAACGGCGACCCGGACTGGGCTCCGATGTGCATGAACCCCAGTGATCCTACTGGGTTAGATGTCTCTACCCTGTCCCTAGTCGAGGAGATCGCTTCTCCGCGAGAAGCTGCAATGCAAGGCCAATCTGCGACTTCATTGACGGAAAAAATGGCAGCAGGGCGAATACTTGCGCCAGCACCTCGCTCCACGCACGCGTCCTGCTGCCTGGACGACCGAGTTTTGCTTTTCTTTGGTGGGCGCAGGTTGGTGATGGAGGGTCGTCCTAATCCAGGAAAACGGCACGACCCCAACAACAGTAGATCGAGATCAAAGAATAGTTCTAACCGCAGCTTCACTCGGACCGGCGGCGCCGCGGCAGACGATCAACCCTCTGTAAATTTGAACTTGGAGCTATTCAATGATGTGATTGCGTACGATACGGAGACTCGATGCTGGCTGCCGGTACAACTCACCGGAGGGGCTGCTCCTTGCCCACGCTATGGTGCAACTATGTGCCTGTTGCCAGGCCTCGGCAGGGAAAGTGAAGGTCCCATTAAAGAAATCCTTGTGCATGGTGGGATTGATGCAGAAGGGAAAATCCTCTCGGATGCGTGGGTCCTCCATAACAAAAAGTTGTCGCTGGGAAAAGAAGCGAAGATGGATCTACAAGAGCTTGCAGTTGGGGCCGGGCGCCGAATGGAAACGCTGCAGTTTGTCTGGGTACGACTCAACCTGATACAGTCACCCCTCACCACACTGACACCGTCCTCATCACAGAACCCGATCGCGTTAGAACTAGGCCGTGCCTACCACGCGGCAGTTGTCGTTGCACATCACACACGTGTGCGGGAGGTGCTCCTTATAGGTGGGTACATGCAGGAAGCTGTTCCGGCTGCAAATATGTTACGCCTTTCTATCTTGCCCATCCATAAAGCAGGAGAAGCCTAGTTTTTAATGCCGTTGATATATATATATATAATCAAATTCCGCTGCTTCCTTTCTGCCTTAGAAATCCGTCAAGAGTCGTTATGTTAACCTTTATCGAGAATAACCGAGAGGAATCCCGGAAATGTCTATCCTTCTTTAAAACTATGTGTCATATGTCTATCAGAAATCATCTATAAATGTATTGTATACGACATGTGATTGTCTTTCTAAAACAACAAAATTGGATCCTATCTGTGCTACAGGGTTCTCCCACCCTTCCCCTTCAGCATGCACAACGTGGCTTCTCTGTTACTTAGCCTATTAAAAATTGGAAAAGTACGATAAAAGCTCTGGCATGGTATTTTTCATCACCTTCTCTATGCCTATGTTAGGAAATTGGGAAGAATAAATAAGCAATCATTTTTTTCTATAGAAAGGGGGGGACCCATTTGCTTAATATTGAGGGTATCACAAAGTGTGAGAGCGACGCGGTAAGCTGATGCCAACTCCCTCTACTCCAGGATTGATTGTCCATTTAAACTCTTCTCACCCAAACAAGGGAAATCTGGCGACTACAGACAGGACCGTATCTGTCACCGCCTCCCTCGAAAACCTGTACTCCAGAAGGGGCGTTAAAACCCTTGGAGTTACCTCCGCAGTGTGCCCAGACGCCCCGGCTTCGCACGACAAGAGCGATAGCAATAGCATCGATACCGCGTCTAGCTATACTCACGAATTGGATGTACCACTCACTATTCCTCGTATTAGGTCACTTCCCACTGGGCCAAATCCCGTCACCCCCCATTCCCCACGTGCCCTGAAGCGAGACAAAGCAGCTTGGCGCTGTGGGCTTTGTGGTTACTTGATGCTGTCCTTAGATCAGGACGGCAACCCCATCCCTTTTGCATGTTCCGCTTTTGGCGCGCCGTTGCCTCTGGGTTGCCCGCGCTGTTTGGAGACACACACCAACTGGGAAGGTGCAAACCCTTTTGATGCTCTTGGTGCTCATATTAACCTTCGCAATTCACATCGACTCAGAGCTGGAATCCAAGGATTATCGCAGCTTTCATCGTCTATCCCCTGTGCAACCCCAGTGAAATCCGATGCTTCCCGCGAGGCAGCGGATCTCGGTGGCCCTTCTAGTAAAGATGGCAGGACAAGTGCATCCAGGACCGACACCGAGGCACAAGACACCACTTGCGCAGCTGCTTTACCGGGCACTTTTTTTAGCAAGAGTAAGAATGCAGGCCCAAAGCAGTGCTATTATTGTGGGCGATGTCATCGGCGTCTGTTGCGGGTTGATGCATGGGGCGAGTTGGTGCCGATGAATTGTGGCGCTGACGGCAACGTTCTACCAATTTTATGCTCTGGTTGTGGGGAGTTGCACAGTGAGTGGACAATAGGGCCTTTTCGACGATAATTTACTGTCTAGAGAAAAAAGCCGACAAAGAGTATACAAGAGTTGCCAGAGGCATTGTTAGGGCATGGTTCATTCTTTTAGCTTGTTTTGGAATTGTATCTTTTCTCGAACGGTTCATTAATTGGGAATATATATGTGTATAATTCCCCATTTAATTCTCTATAGTTGTGGCGGTTCGCAGATCAAACAATGTAGTCTTCAATTTTTTTCCCAATACACTTTTGTTTGCTAGTGATTCATGTATCTTCAATGTGGGAAAGGTGTGTGTGTGTGTGTGGAGGGGGGGGAGAGGTTGTACATCTTTATTTCCCCTTTCATCTCCCCTCCATCACATACATTCACAAAAAAACTCATTTTTAACCTTTCTTTGCGATACCATGCTATGAGTGTAAAGGCTGTGTTGGATTCATGGACCGTGTTCGATTTTGCACTGACCCTTGCACATAATATCTCATGCAAATGGATCCTTTGCTTAATTCTAGAAACGATTGCACGATAAGAATTTCAACAAAGGATAGCAGTAAAACATGGAAGTGTCGGTATCTAAACATTCTGTGCTTGTGGACCCTCAAACTAGATTCGAAAGTGCGCTAATAAAATGCGTATCTCTGCTCCAGGGTGCAGCTCAGGGCGCGACAAGCATTCTTATCGGACATCCCCTTGACACCGTGAAGACTCGGATGCAAGCGAGGGGTCCCTGTGTTGGTGCCTCCACCTTCGCAACAATTCTGGGTATAATACGCAATGAGGGGTGGCGCAGCTTGTACCGAGGTGTCACACCGCCACTGATCATGGTAGGCACAAAGCGGAGCATCCAGTTCGCACTGTGGGATTCTCTCCGTGCAACTCCTTCGGATGAGGTCCTCTCCTCACCCTCCAAGTCCTATCTTGCTCACATGTCATGGATTATAAGCAACCCATTTGTGTCCGGCGCGATTGCCGGTGGCGCTGGCACCTTGATTGGATGTCCCCTGCATGTGATCAAGATACAAACGCAAAATTTAACCCGAGCCAACACTCGCAATTCGATGACTTCTGCTTCGCAGATCTTCCTCTTGGAAGGGGTGTGGGGTTTCTATCGTGGCTTCAGACATCATCTGCTCAAGGACGTGTGTTTTGCTGGGACCTTCCTTGGATTGTATGACATGCTTAAGCGGCACTGGTTTCCTCTCAACAACGATAGTTTCGCGGCATTCGTACCAGGTGCAGCAGCAGCCATGATAACCTGGGCTGTTCTCTACCCTCTCGACACCGTCAAGACTCTCGTCCAGGCACGTCAAGAGCACCTATTATCTGAACTACGTGTCGACACCAGCAAGTTATATCGTGGACTTGGCGCTACACTGATTAAGGCGGGTCCGATTCTTGGTGTCAGTATGATCATTTATGAGTTAGTAAAGCGCCAAACTGATGCATGGGTACGGGCGTACACAGGTAATATTCCTTCCCTATGAAACAATATCTTTCGCAAGAAACCCATTGATTGCAACTGGACGCCATATGGGAGGCAAAGTTGCGTAAGTGGGGGGATGCCTGTCGGCTCGTCCCTGCTTGCATGATAGGTCTATTCGTCTCGTCTTATTTCAGGATCGTAAAGTGATACGTGATTATCGTAAAAAGTTAATCGATGTCCCAAGAAAATAAAGCAGATTCAGAAAAAAGATGCTTTCCCCCTTACGCAAATCGATATAATTACATAATATTACTTTACATGTCCTTGAACTATAACCCCACTTAGCATTGTGCCCCAATCTGTGATTTAACGTGACGTGAACCTTTTTAACGATCTCCTCAGAATTTATTTGCTACGAAATAACACCCCTCCAAAAGTCAGAAGGATGGAAAGAAACATGCTGTTCTATAGCAGTTTTTTTATATATATGCGTATTGATTGCAACGAAAGCGATGGAAAAGGACCCTAAATTTTGCAAAAGTATTAGTAAAATGACTCCTATGGATATGAATGCTTCTAATTATCTTTATCACTATCCCGTTTCCCCCAAGTACTCCTTTCAAAGACGCTCATCTCTGTGGAGGCAGGTACACCGATAAATATTGTTATTGTTGCTGCTAGAAGAAGAAATTTCGTACATCCACACGAACAACAAAGTAAAGAGGAAGAAGCAAGGCTTCCCCAAATAGTAGAGCTGGTTTTGTTTCTTTTGACAATGAAGATGAGCAACAAAAAAAGCAATATTCATAGGATCCCTGACACAGCCCCAGATAGAGGTATAAAATATTACCCTGAGGAAGAGCTTGCTGCTCTGATCCGCTCACTAGACCGCGATGAAGATCACCACATCTTTGCGCAGGACGTGCTTCTTACGTACCCCTATCTAACTGAGTCCTACACAAAGGTGTGCTCCCAACGTTGCGATCTCGCCACAGCGGCTGCCAAGGCCCTTGACGGTGGCTACAGTTACAGCCCAAACCTCTTAGAGCTGAGAGGTGATCTACAGCTCATGGTGAATAATTGTGTACGTTTCAATGGCAGTGAAAGCCCTTTGGCCGAAACAGCAGAGAGCTTTGAAAAATTTTTCAACAAAAAACTGGACGAATACATTCAAAGCAAAACGTGTGGTCGGCGTATATCATCTCTGCGCCGCCAGCAACAGCGGCATCAACCACAAAAACAACCCTTCACATCGCAGAAAGCACCGCCATCAAACCACCAATCTTTCACCAATCGTGATGTGGTGATTCTCGTGAACTCTCTTGTAAGGCGCGAGGATGCAGGGGCTTTCGTTGTCGACGTCGCGGAGACTTATCCAGAGCTTCAGAAGAGCTATAATGAAATTTGCCCGAACCCAATGAACCTCAGAATGGTAAAGGAGCGTGCGCAGGCTGGCTATTACACTCGAGCTGCCGCTAGCGCATCCAATGAGCATCCCAAGGATAGCACCAATGCTGTGTTAGAGGGTGCATGTTTCGGCCCGACGGTTGCGGACTCGTTGCCTGCTCTGCGGGAGGATGTTGAGCTCATCGTAAGAAACTGTATGCGCTTTAATGCCCAGATTGAGAGTTGGGTGAACTTGGCGCGGTCCTTCCAGAGATTCGCGCATCTTCGGATCGATGACTTTGTACTGCGTCATGAGCCCGGGCTACATGGAACCCAGACCGGGGCTGAACGCTACTGTCCCTCTGAAGACCATGCTGCGGGCGACGACAACCATCCAAGTAAAAATACGGAGTCGAGCGATGCAGTCGCTCAGCCTTCGTTTATGTCTATGGGCAAACACCAGACCCAGCATGCACCGACAACCAAGGAGAATACTCCGCAACACGGTGGTAGTGGTGAGCAAATTACCGCGGAAGGTAACATGGCTATGGGCTCTGTTGCGACGCCACCAAAAAGTCTCGATAATAAAAAGAAGACGCTGAAGTGGGCTGAGATTTCACCTCAACCGTTGCTGGTGAACACATGCGAAGGCACCAGGCCAGATGTAAAGCCATCGCCCCTGCAACCCTCGCTGCATATCCCAGATCGCCTTCGCAAGCGAATTGTTGTTGACTACCTATTTCGCGAGCGAATCCGACTCCGACTAGTTGGAAAAAGTGTGTGGATACCCTTTCCAGAAGATTCTCAAAATCCTCGCGGAGAAGTAATCGAGGGGTCGACACAGCGCGATAGCAATGATGCAACAGGCACCAGTCCAGGTAAAGATGAGGGAAGGGGCGGCAACCCTGAAGACTTGTTTATTGAAGAGCACATGAGCGCACAAGCGGTTCTAAATGCTTTTGTGAAATCTGTCAAGGACTTTTATTATAGACAACGCTCACGATCCGATTTTGGGAACGTTTTTCAGTACAGCATGGAAGATGAAGCGATCTATACACGCGTGCTGGATATTGTCGGCCGGGAGTTCAATCGCTTGTTGCCGTTTGCATTCTTGTATGAAATGGAAGCTGCCGAACTGCACGCATGGTCTGCCGAGCGCGCTGTAGACACCATTCTGCGTCCTTTAAGGGTGAGCAAAAGGCAGCGTGTTGAAGTCTTAGAAAATGGCGACGACTCAGGGGCGTGCAGCCGCAACAACGCTGAGTGTGAAAAGGATGACAAAGACGGTAATCCTAAAGCTGCAGAGGTAGGCTACGGCGGCTGGAATCCGTCAGCACACGTGCACTACAGCTATTTAGTACGTTTTTTAGTTCACTTTCCACAGATGGCATCGCTATGTTGTGCAAACCGCAGCGACGTAGTAAAAGGTGCTGTAACGACGGCACCCACAACCCTAAGGATCCAAAAATGCCTACTAGACGTCATTAAGCAAGTCACAAAAGTTGTGGAAGAGTTACTCGTGTTTATTGATGGATATGAACAACGACTAGAGTATTCTCTTTGATACACGTCATTTTTGTATACATGATAATAACGTATTGTGTTCAAAGAATTATACCATATTACAGTCCTGATAACACATATTCCCCGACCTTCGCTGTCGCGCAAGTGTGTGACCGGTCTTGCAGTTTCATAATTATCTCCTACAACCTAACAACAAAACACCAGTAATGTTAAACTTCACGCAGTCAAGGTGAAAGGAGCTAATATAGATATATATACATATATATATATGATCTGTTTTCACCTGTTAATTCCTTCTTTTCCGATCGATTTCCGCACCCTACTGTCTGTATCACTCCTCTTTGTATCATTCCTCACTTTTTCCCACCGAGCAACCACAAACCACATTCAATAAAAAGCGTGGGGAATCGCTATCTTTATTATGAAGTAATTCGTTTTTTTACTTCTCCTTGTTGTTACGTTCATTTATCTGTATCTCGCTGTCGTTGCTTCTATTCTCATCACCACACTTTGAGAAGCTTGATCGTGAAAATAAAAGATTGTATCATGGCGGAAACTGGAGTTGAATTCACAATACCGGACTCACAGTTAGTCGTGTCCTCTTCACAGAACAATGTCGATCACTCCATGCAGGAAAAGAGCAATCATAGCTTAAGGGATTGCGTGTACTCGTGCCGCCTATGTCGGACTGTGCTTTTTTATCAAAGCGAACTGCTAGAGCACTTCCCAAAGGCAGATCCAGCTGACCGGAATACCTTTCGACGACAACGTGTCGCTGATCGTGGTGGTGGTGATGGGAGGGATGGGCTTTGCACCAGCTACTTTGTGAACCCAGATGTGGCCACATGGGTAGCAAAAGAAAGCCGTGATGCGACGGCCTCTGGTGAGGCGGTAGCGCCAGACACGCTTTATTGCCCTAACCCTGCTTGTCGGGTCAAGTTAGGGACTCAATCGTGGACTGGGACGCAGTGCTCATGTGGAGTGTGGGTGACGCCGGCCTTCAAGATTCTAGGGAAATGCGTGGATAGATTAGACGTGGGTGTGTAGAATCAAGTGTAGTGCGCTGTCGCTTGCATGATTCTTATACCTTTGATCTTTAGGGAAGGCAGGCGAGGTAACATAGTATTAACTGATTTTAAAAAAATAATCAGATTAATAATAATTTGTACTAGCACTTGGAGTTTTCCAGTTTATTTATGTTCTCAGTTTGCCCCTGCATCTTCTCGTACCACCCTCCTCTCGTTCTGCCGCGCTGATTTCTTAATCTGTTGACGTAACGGTGCCCAAGCGAGATTATCCCAAGACTTCTGCAGCTCTTAGTTTCTAAGCTTTTGTGGCAAGGCCTAGCTTAATCGGCATTTTAATTAAAGAATCTAATCGAAATAATAATAAGATATTCATTGTCAAGTCCTCAAACAATAATAATAATTAAGGACAAGGCATAAAACATTCATTTCATACTTTCGTCTATTTGATTCTGTATCGAAGATACGTTTTGAAATAGGCATCCAAGTATTTTCTTCTATGTGACTTGGGTTTTGGAAGGCATCTTTTAATCGTGATTAGTATCCTGTTCCCTATCAAAACGATTTGGGCCTTTAATAACAAAAACGGTTGGACAATAGGAAGAAGTTAAAGTAGTGAATATGCCTGATGCAATTGCATCTAGTAAATGGCCAACACTCGGTTCCAGCTCTGACGAGAACACTTATAAGGATACGGCAACATCCACATATGCCACTTACTTTTATCAGTGGATGAAGGTTAGTAACGATGGAGACAAGGCATGTGAACAGAAAATCTATAGCGGCACTACTACAAAGCAGGATAATACCACCACAGGCGACGCCATGGACGACGACAAATGCATTGAAAGAGATCAACAAGTGTGTCAACTGAACTTTGCTCTTAGTACAGTCGGGCCATCCTTTACGGAAACTGTGACTTCAATTTGGGACAAAGCAACCCATGAAGAGTCTAGCAATTGTCAAAATGAGACACAGTCATGGGAGGCGGCTGTTTTGCGCAGCTTTGAGTGGTTGTGTCAGGGCGTGCATGCAATAAATGGGATTAAGTTGAGTTTTCCGTCACAGCGACTTGTGCAGCACGCGCTTGAACACGTCCTTCTACGCGACGCGCCTGCATCCCAGGCAATGGTGGTTGGCAAGGGCTCAGAAGCGAACTCAACTCCTGCGTTTTCTCTGCCTCCCAGTTTGATGCCCTTGAGGTACAATCGTCAGGGAGCAGGCATCTTTCGTCCAGCGTTAGTGCTGTTGTTGTTCCATCGACAGGCGGAGGTGCGTGTACGGGCACGTGAAGCTTTATTGACTTGTGTAAATCATGCTTTTACCTCTGCTCCTGATTCCCTTATTTCAGATACATCTTTTAAGCCTGAGGGAAAAATGTCACTAGAGTTGGAATCTTCTGGGGTGCCAATGTCTGCTGTAACACTAGGGGTGTCTCGGGATGATCGTCCGCAATTTTGTGCCAACAGAGACAACAGTGGTATCGGAAGCGGTAAGACAGACATCCCCACTCCACTGAGTCATGCGTCACAAAAACCATTTGATTCAACATGCGTGGAAAAAGCTTTGCTAGAGCACCGCTTTCAGACACTGTGGCGACTAAGCTTAGAATTGCTGTGTGTATTCAAGCACCTCACACAGGTTCGATTTATGCTTCTGCAGGGCAACCCCCACGTTTCTCCTCTTCTCCCTCCCCAGCTATCCCCTCACTCGTCAGAGATAACAAGGACAATGTCAGAGGGTGTCTATCATCTCTTTGTTATTTTGACTGTTCTGGATCAGCGCATTACCAAAATAGCCAACGGCAGGTCTGCCTTTTTGCAGAGATCTACTGGCAATCCCCCTTCGAAACTCCCTCATCCCGTCGCAGTCCTGCTGCTGGGAGGCTCTATGAGTCTTGAATGGCTCTTCGGGGCTCATGAGGATCTTGTGAAGGGTATACCTTCTAGCTTTACATCCTTCCTGTTGCAGTGCATAACAGGCTATGACAGCAAAGCAAAGGAGGAGGAGATTTCCCGTTTGGTGCGTTTTAGAGCCATGCGAGATATTGTAGAAGGCCTCAACAATGGGCTTCGCCACGATCAAACTCTGCAGCCGAACTCCCTCGCCACACAGGTCAAAAAGGCGCTTGGCAAGGTAATAATCCACGCAATTTTGGAGTGCGCGCGAGTTTCAAGAGCGTCTTCGCTGCATTCCGTCCCACTTTCAGCAAGCAGGGAAGAGCTGGATTGGCGCGCAAAGCAGCTAAAGAGTTGTTGGTGGTTAGCAGGTGCCCTCGATTCACCTACCTCTTTCAATTCAAGAACAGTTGATGAGCCTGGTGCAAGATTTGGTGGCGGAGCTACCCCAGAGACTGCTACGACGCCGCCTCAGCGAACATGTCTATATTGGCTTTTGGAACCTCTCCTGAAAAATGCCCACATACAGTGGCGTCTGGATGAGGTGGTGCTGGAGGCGCGAACGCCTCCGGCCGCCAATTCGTCCATCACAGCAAACAAGGACAAACCAACACAGCCTACAATGTTGGAGTGCACCGTCCACTCTTACTATTTGCTCTTCTACACACTAATCAAAGCGATGCCAGATGTTGTGGCCTCAACTTTTTTCCATAGTCTACTTGAAAAGTATGAACAGGTGGTAAATGCGTTAGCGGTCGGCGGTGTTCTTCGACACGGTAGCCCGAATGCTATTTATCTCTTTGAGTTCCTGTTTCATGCAGACCTGCTGTCCTTTAGTGACGCAGGTCGCATCTGGTTGTGGAATGAGCAGGCAGCCAATAGCTCACCAGCTTTTAAAAGAGTGCTAGGGGACGCGTGGACAAATTCGGCAAAAGTAACAAAAAAACAACAACCGTTGTTGTGCTTGCAGCGAGCATGGACAAACTACCCAGCTGTATTGAAACAACTTTTGAAAGATGACCATTTGAACAGATTCTCGCACGTGATGGTGCAGCTCATCGGTGTGCTACATGTCTTTGTGAATATCTCGGCGTCCATCTCACAGTATAGTCAATGGTTATTACTCCTTCCTGAGGACTCCAATTGGCCGCAGCCACTGGGAGCGGTTTTAAAAAATTTTCTCACCCAGCTCCTGGAATTTTTCGAGATGCATGCGCGAGGGATTAAGGAAAAGTGGGCTGCTGCTGACCCTTCCGCTGCACTCTCCCGACTGCTCACCTCTGGTCTCGATATCCCGTGGCTGGTGAGCCGCTTGAAGTATGCTCAGAGCTCCCAACTGCAGCACCTTGCTGATCTACTCAATAGTGTTTTCCTTGATAACCTTGGACCGACTGCGCGGCTGACCTTCACATCGGATGCCGCCCAATGGGTGTGGCAGGATGTGCTACTGCACCAGGAGCCCCTGATGGGGTTCGCGCACGGCGACTCTTGGCTCCAACTTCACATCCCGAGGGTGGACAATCTTGCAAGGCAGCAGGGTAAGCAGTGGTTGCGAGTCTTCACCGCGTGCAATTGGTGCTCTATGCGAACGGAAAATAGGGATTGCAGTGCGTCATCCTCACCTACACTTTCTTGGAGTTGTACAGTGGCCTCGGTGTGGTGGATGGTCTCTCTGCTTGCAGATGTTGTGACCCTAGACACAGAAGAAAGAGTAGTATTTCTTAAACAAGTCGTTACGGAGTTACCGCAACCACCGTTTCTATGTCTATCCCAGGATGCGGACAAGCTTTACGAGATTGTGAAGCACCTCTTTCTGTGCCTACTTGAAAAACATCTATCTTACCCACGAGTTGCTCTTCCCGGTGCGCTGCTGCATGTAGCAAGCATGCTTCCGAGCGGGAAAGCCGAGGCAGATGTCCGGTTGAGTAATGCAGCAAAGCGGCCCATGGTGGCCCTCCTGGACCGATATCTGTTAAAAGAAGGCCGTCAAACACTAGATCGTTATTCACCTGAATGGCTCACCCGTATCATCCAATCCGCAACTTGTGCTATCAATGCGTCTCTGGTTGAAGAAGGTAAGTCTTTCGAACTTCTCGAGTGGCAAGAAAAGCAGTTGACAATCGTAGACGAGGAGAAGAAAGTTCAGGCTTCAAACGATGTAAAGATGCGGCAGCTGTCCGAGACAATGAGGGTGCAAGAAATTAACACGGCCCGTGGCTTGGCATTGTCCAAGACGCAAAACACGAACAGTAATATCCAAAGCATTGTTTCCAGCAGAAAAAGATCACGCAAGCCACCCTGGATGGAGGATGAGAGCGGCTCCGATTCCTCCTCTGTGATTAGTCTGGAGGGCCCCACCGTGCTCCCGCGTAGCTTGCCTATGGGAGAATCAAGGTCCTTGTTGGTAGCATTCAGACCGGCAGTGGAGCATGCAGACGCTTTTAAAAGTCGAACTTCATCCAGAAGCGCTGTTGGACCGGTACAATCAGCTCATCAGCGCCATCTTCAGGCTATAAATGATCACAAAGTACAAAAGCTGCGCTTCAGCGAATATGAGAACGAAATTGTGAAAGCGATGCAAGGCGTCGTTGGCCGCACAACAATTCTGAATCGTGAGCCTCGGGTGGATGACATCATTGGAAATGCAGCGCATTGCCTAGCGGAAAATGTACCAAAGTTGCCGGAAGCGTACGTGACCAGTACTGAAAGTGTAGACAAAAACGGGAAACCCGTCTCCAGCACATCTTTGTTATCTTCTGTAGCCCATCATGTAAGCCATCACACTGCTAGGTTGTATGTGTCTGGCTTTGTGCCGCACGTGGCGCTCGAGTTACGCTGCGGAATCGTTGCTGATGTGTATAAGTTTATGGATGATGCACCCAAGAGGGGGTATGTAAGCACTGCAAAGGATATCAGCAGCAGCAGAAGTCGGAATTGTGGTATAGATCGACCACAATGGTGTCGCCCGCAGGATGGCGCGCTTGAAGTGACACCGAATCTGAGAAAGACACTTTCACAGTTTCTTTCAGAGCGTTTCCCGCTCAGTAAGTGGGTAAACGAGGAGGCGGTGCCGGTGGTGCACGTTGGTGCCACTGAACCTGACCCGCTGGACCCTAGCAGGTTGAATTTCAACGTTACGATCACTACAGATTTAAGCAGCTCAAACAACGGTCAATTTGGTGATGACGATATAGTGCTTGTACTTTTGCCCCTAACAGTTGTATTTGCTGCGTGGTTGAAGCAGCGGCAGGCTCGTCACGGCGGTGAGGACACAGGGGATGAGGCCTGCATAAACAACGCAGATGAGGTTCTGAACTGCATTCCGGAGAGCTGGCGTATATTTGGTTGCTTTCCGCAGGTGTGCTATCTCCACGATGCCCAACCGGGGCAGCAGATGCTGCGACTGAGTTGCTACCCACAGCAAACTACACCAAAGAATGTGCAGGAGAGTTTGCATGGCAGTGCATTGCGTTCTACAAGGAGGCGTGAATTTCAAAGCTCAACAGAAGCAGGTAAATCGCTACCATCCGTAGCCAACACTTTACCCTTTGTGCACGCTCTGCGCTTGGGTTTCAAGAGTTCTAGTAATGTGTTGTACATAAAATGGATAGGCTCCATGAATCCTACAATCGCGACTGTACGTGCACTCTTTGGCATTTCCAAGACACACTTCGCGCCCACGCTGTACGATCCGCGAGGCATCTCTCTTGTCAGCCAGAACTACCGCCAATCAATGGAGCAGTACTTCTCCGAGCCAAATGTGACAAAAAGCATAGAAGACCGCTTGCTCATGCGACGGCTCCTCAATGACTCCCAGACAAAGGCAGTGGCAGCAGCCCTGCATGCGGTGCATCCGTCGTGGTGCGATGTAAACCCAACAGGAGCTAACGTCGGAAGGGGGGAGCACACAGCAGACGCAGCATACAAAATTTCTCAGCACAGGGGTGGTTTGGGTGTTCCGATACCAGAGATTCACATCATTGAAGGGCCACCAGGTACCGGGAAAACCCATACAATATCGACGCTCATATTGAATCTCTTATACTACTTAACTCCTGGTAGCCGCATCTTGCTGTGTGGGCCGTCTAACACCGCAGTTGATGAAGCCCTTCTGCGCGTTCTGCGCCTCCAGAAGCTTTTATTCAATGATAAATACTGTGGGTTGCCGGCGAAAACGACAGCTTTTGTGGCAAACGCGGAGCTGCTACGCGTTGGTGTACGTCAGGGAGTATCCAAGGACGTCCTCATGCATCGGCCGGCCTTGTTTCTGGATGACAAAATCACTGAGATAAATGCGGAGTCTGTGTCCGAAAGAACGTCATCCCCCGCAGCACCTTTTCCTTTGGGGCGAACTCGTTTCGGTCGCAATGGTTCAGCACGTGACCAGATCATCGAAACCTCTCCTGTCATTTTCACAACCCTTGGCTCTATCCACCAACTTCAGCGGCTGAATTTGCGCTTCGATGCAGTCATTGTTGACGAGGTCTCTCAGGCCACGGAGCCCTCCATTTTGGCTGCTCTCATGTCCACAAAGGGTAGGTGTATCTTGGTTGGGGACTGGAAACAGCTACAGCCAACTGTCCTGCACCCAGACTCCGCGCGCTGCGGGCTACAGTACAGTCTGATGGAAAGGCTGCTTCGCAATGGTTACTCATCTCATCTCCTGTGCACCCAGTATCGCATGCACCCTGACATTTGTGCTTTTCCGAACCGCTACTTCTACGAGGGCAAGCTTCAAACTGACATATCGGTGTTGCAGCGTCAAGGTGAGGGGTGTGTTTCCCTATATGGGGAAAGCGAGAGAAATCGCCACGGGCCCAAAATAGCAGAGGCGTCTCTTCCCTGGTCTAGGAAAACGTTGGTACAAAAGCTGGGGTCAATCGCACGTTTAGCATTTGTTGACATACCAGATGGCGTGATGCAGCGGGGGCGTGGCAACTCTTGGCATAATAAACGCGAAGCTGTCGCTGTTGTGCGATTGATGCGCCAATTGCGAAACTACTTGGGGCTCACTATTGAGGAGTTCGCCGAGCACACTGGTATCATAACATATTATGTAGCACAGCGGGATGCGATCATGCAGGTTCTAACCGCTGAGGAGCAGCGCAGCGGGATTCAAATAGCATCAGTAGACAGCTTTCAAGGTAAGGAAAAGGATATTATCCTTATCAGCTGCGTGCGCGCCGATATCAATCCTAATGCATTTAGAAGGAAACAGAGAGGGCAAACCCCTCATGAAGGTGGGAGGTCTCCAAGAATTGATGCATTAGAGCCCGAATCGCCGACTTATGCGTACGCGGGAGCGTTCTCGGGTGGACTTGGCTTCTTGAGAAATTGGCATCGCATCAACGTTTCACTGACGCGCGCGAAGGAGTTGTGTATCGTCTTTGGTCACCGCAATACCCTCGAAGCGGCCGCGCAGAAGGATATGCAGGCAACAGAGGATAGTGCAGCGCACTGCGCAGTCAGCATTTCCGGCCACGAGAAAACTGGCGTGATGATGGGCAACCCATTACCAAGCAAGACCGCTGAAAACGTAACGAGGATGGACGAGGACCCGTTTGTCCTGAGTAAATTTATTCAGCACGTCAAACAACACGATGTTGGCCCGAGAAATAAAATAGGGAGAAAGTCTGGGGGCGACGGACGCGAGCGAGTCTTCACAAAGAATAGTGCTCTCTGCATTTCATCAGACAGCTCAGTAGAGCAGGAAGTCGAAGACGAGCTTCCCAGTGTCAAAAACAGTACTTCGACGTGTCAAGCAGTCTATATAACGTATGATGATAGAATACTCTTTATGCCGCACTTACAAAACAACAACAACGAACGACAAGGTCGCTAGCTGTCAAAAACTATGGATACAACCAGATGCTATTCAGAAAATATTGTTATCAATAAGAAAGGAACTGACATTTTAAAGGGCAGAATAATACAAATGGAATCTTTTCTCATCAAATTAAAGAATATCCAAACAGTAACCTTCGCATATATATTTGATGCTAATTTTCTTTTCTTGATGATGGGCAAGGGATGCGGACAAAATATTCTTTCTCAATGACAAAAAGATGTACCTTTCATTGGAATGAGTTAACGAGAGTTGTGGGCAGGCTGATAAAGGACTCAATTTTCGGCAGCCCCGGAAAAATCTTTATGCATTGTTAATGTATTAAGTTTCTTCCTTTTATTCTGAATTCAAAGTAAATAAAGATAAGCTATGAGCCGCTCAGCCCCTGACACACCTCTGCAAACGGTAGACGATGTGTTGCAGTGCCTCAAAAGCCACTGGCAGGCAAACAGAGGCGATCTCGTTTTTAGTGCCAATTCTCCCACTGAGGCTTACGAGAGCTTACAGAAGCACTGCCTTGGTCTGAGCCCTCTCCCAATCCAAGACCTACTGCCAGAGCATCATCGTATTCAGTTTTCCATCCGTGGGCAACGTTTTGAAATGCCACAAAGCATTGCTCTTAGGCATTTTCTTTTATTCTTTTTATTCTTCTGGCTTCCCTTGAAAAAAGGGGGTTCGCCCGACACGGATGCGGACAATGCGAGTGGCATTTCATTCACGGCAGAGGGAAGGGCAGAGCGCACCTGTAGCTTGGTCGCGCAGCTCGTGAGCTCGGACGGGAGTGGGACATCAGTCGCTTCCCTACTTTTATGTACAGATCAGCTCACTAGGGTGCTGACACGGCACTATGAAGAGACGGTCTCGCCCTGCCTTGTGAAGATCTTGGAGCTTCTCTGCCATGATAACCAGAAGAAGAATGTCAGGGATCTGAATAACGGCCACAGCAGTGCTGTGCAAGGGTCTAACATTGAAAATGTTGAATCGCTGCCACCGATTCCGATGGTCAAGGTCGTATCATGGGATGGTGCCACGCAGCAGTGGCGTTTTGTATTTTTGAACCGAATGCCTGACGAGGTTGGAGGGGCTGAGCAGGAGGAGCTGAGCCTCTGCCAGGGGTGTAAAAGCTGCCCCTCAGTGAGCCGTAGCGGTGGCAAGGCTGTGGCTGGTGAAACGTCGGTGCGCCTGATCGCGAACGAGAATCCTTTATTGTTACTGCAGCCTCACTATGTGGGTACTATTCTAGTCTATGTTCGGCGGCTGAACCAAGCTTTGGCCGGGCTTGCAAGTGGTAAAAAGACGAAGAGATGGCCTGCGCTAGCCATCCGCTGGGATGAGTTCGATTACGATCAGCAGCTGTGTGTCTCGCAGGTGGTGCGCGCGCTTGGGGTGATACCCCTCCTCGCGACTCACAGTGCCCCCAACGCATCGATCACGACATCCCAATACCTGGCAGAAAATGCGGAAGCCCACACTGCCAGTGGGGACGAGTGCGGCACCAGCCCACCGGGTGGGCTGGACTCCGTATCACAGTTAGAAACAGGTACTAAGGCTACCTTAGAGTCTGAGGAAGATTGGATACGACAAGGGTGTGCTCAATGTGGCATTAGCGGACATTCTACAGTTGATTGTCCCTACTGATATATATCGATATCGATATATGTGCGTGTATTTATTTATTTATAAAACTCGCCTAAACAATTAAACAAGATGAGCATCGCCATGTTTACAAATGCATATGCATGGAGAATTTGCGCTATATCTACTTTTCCTTTCCCTGAAAATATTACCCCTCCCCCCCCCTTAGACTCGTGTGTGCTTCCGAAACGTCGTTGTGTGACAAGCTCTACCAAGTCTTTGATATTTCATATTTGAAGGGGACTCTTAGTTTTCTACTTTAAAATTAAATATCTAATGCCACGTTCATCGAGAGCGGCTAAGCCAACGTCGTATAAGAAGCATTTAGTTGCCAGCGTGCCTTTTGGTGAACAAGTTCAATCAGAGTCCGATGTCCTGCTCAAACAAGAAAAGGAAGAGCTAACTAAGCAAGTGAGTAGACGAACCTCTGCTGAGCAGCAAGAAAAATCGAGGTTTGAAACACATCATGCAGGTCCCTTCGGTAGCATCCCATTGGTTCCACTGAATAGTTCGTCCGTGGAGAGCTTGCTTCAATACGGCTGCTTTCGGGAGCCTCCGAAGCACTACCTTGACCTTTTTACACCACTACTGGAGTTTTTTGTGTACTACATGCGCCCCAGCAGTGCCCTAGCGCGTGCACCCGGGACGAAAATCACCCTAGATGGCTTGGATGAAACTATTCGCATGGAGACAGAGGGCGTCATCGGCCCCGACGTCCATATCACGCCAACTCCAAGCACTTTAGTGAACGAATATTGCACTTCGGCACAGGACTGCGCAGGGGACGGTAGGAAGGACTGCAACCAATCGGACAATGTACAACGCGAGGATGGCGGCATGCAGCGTTGCTCTGCAGAATCCATGGAGCAACACGAAAAGGAATACGTAGGTGAAGAAGGATCATCGGGACCCAGTGCGAGTAGCCCCCATTCTGATTTCGCCAGAATCGCAACCGCTGGCACACAACAAGGACAATCCGAATCTCCTGTCGTGGATGCATGGCATAATGGGGCTTACTCCTATTCAATGCCTCAGTCACGACACGAAATCAAGGAGCGACTGGAGGTGCAGATGCAACTACTGAAAGTGGTTGCCTTTCCTATGGCAGTTTTCCCATATTTTGCGTCGCACACACTGGAAGATGTTCCTGCGCAAGCTTCTACTGAACCCTGCTTTTACAACTCCAGGGATCACTCTGAAAACCACAAAAAGTGGTGTAGCAAGGAAGTTGATGACCCTTCCGCACGCGGAAAGCCAACTAACGATGGAAGTTCCATTCCAAACGCAAGCCACAAGAGGCAATCTTGGCCACAAGCTGCGGAGGATTTTGACCGCTTGCTAAAGCATCTCGAAGAGTCTTGTCGTTCACATTACGACCTCGATAAACTTAACCGGTTAATGCATGTGCTCTTTGACGAGATAGCCTCACGGTATCTTCCATCTTTTCTGGATGACAACGCCTACTTAATGGCTAAAGACGCCACCTTTGTCATGGAGAACTGGTCCCGATCGGCACGCCATGGCAGGTTCACGACCGGCTTCTTTGCGTTAGCTCACAGATCCGGGCTGAACCTCCTCAAGCAGGCCGTACCGTGCATCCAAGCCATTACCGGGATTGTCCGGCACCACACACGCTGCCGGCTCGCTCTTATGAGCCCCAGGCCGCGCGTGCTGCGCGTGGGCGCGCGCCTCCACCTGAGCTCGAAGGAGGTGGAGACGCTGACGTTCCTCCTCCTCTGCCACTGCGGGGCGATGCTGTGCGCCTCCATCAGCGCGACGCAGACCCCGCTGACGTTGGCCCACCATACGGGCCTCACGCCGAAGGAGCTGATGTGGTTCCTCAATGAGCACCGCCCCCATATGAAGCAGGGCCTCCTCACCTCCGACGTGCGGCAGCGGAGCAGCTTCACCGACAGCCACGTGGCGATGCCGCAGGAGGTGGTCGCGGCCCTCACGGGCGAGGACCTCACGGAGGAGCAGCTCATCAAGCTCGAGCGCACCGCCCTCGCGGAGGTGCTCAACGAGGAGCGGCGGCAAACGGAGGCCGCGGCGGGGCCCGCCCCGGGCGTCGCGGGGGCGATGGGCGCGGCCGCAAGGCGGCGGACCCGACCCTCCGGCGATCCGACGCGTGGTGGAAGCGGCCGCTCGCCGCGCCGAACGGTGCCCCGTCGGGAGGACGGCGCGGAGGGCCTCCGCGGCAGCAGTCGCGGTACGGGAAGCACTTCCCCCAGCGACGCCAGCGCGGACGACGTCGACGACGACGACGTCGTGGACCTCTCTCTGCGAGATCTAACGTTAGGGGGGATGGGCTCCATGGCGACGCTTCCCTTGGGCCAAGAAATTAACAACCCAATCAAGCTTGGGTGTGTAGAGAACCACGCCCCGCCACGTGGCGGGGCGCCAGTTGGAGAGCTGGAAAACGGCGTACAGAAAGGTGGAAGCCAGAGTGCGGGGGTCGAGATGGGTGTGCAACCGATGCACACGGCTGGAGGGGACGAGGAGGAATTTCCCACTGACACCAACTTTTCCGCGTACAAGACCGATTTTGGATACATGGAGGCGGCGTTCAACTTAATCGCTACCTTTGTACGCATCCGCACCGCTGAAGGTGACATCAAAGATGACGAGGACTGTTACCAACCCAAGACGAAACTTGAGGCGACGCTGCGGGAGCTCAAGGGGCGTCAGCGGGTGTGGATGTCCGTACACAGGCGTCGTGTGCAAGCAACACTTGAGCAGCACGCGAAGGGTCACGGCTACTTGCCCCGTATTGAGCAGCTTTCGCAGCGTCTCGGCCTCAACGAGCTGGAGAAACTGGTCCTGCTGCTCATGGTAGGGAATGTCGTGTCGCATGACCTTCTAATCGCCATCAATGGCCGCTACGGGATGCGGGACGGGCAGCGGGTGCTCACTGTGGGGTATATTCTCTTTGTGCTCTGTGAGCATCTACAAGAGCGCATTGCAGTGCGCAAGTCTTTTTATAAATCCTCACCGCTCATTTCGAACAACATCCTCTCGCTGAGCCTCGACGCGAGCTGCAAATCGCGCTTCAACACGGACCTCATGGACTACGTCTGTGATATTGATCGAAAGATTGTCGACTACCTGATGGGGATCGAAACCGAAACCGCTGAAATGGTGCCGGGATCCAGGCTCTACTCCCCTACAGTGACCATCAGCAACGTCGTGCTGCCCTCACAGACCACCGAGCTGGTCCTCTCCACAATTGAGAACTACAGCTTATTCGAGCGCTGCAAGGTGGAGTGTGGTTTCGGCAAAGGTCTCGGCTCTGGCGCTAGTGGCCTTGTTATTCTTTTCTACGGGCCCAGCGGGACGGGGAAGACAATGCTAGCCAACGCCGTGGCACATGAGCTAAAGAAGAAAATTCTCCTCGTCACGGTATCGGAGTTCCGTGCAGATAAGAACGCGGCAGAGATGATGAATTTCATCTTCCGAGAGGCCAGACTAAACGATAATGCTATTATTTTCTTCGATGAGTGCGAATCCCTTTTTGAGACACGTGAGGCCAATCCGCTTGTGACCTCGTTACTCTCAGACTTTGAAAAATACGAGGGACTCGTCATTATGGCTACGAACAAAGCTCAGAACATGGACGAGGCCATGAACCGGCGCATCTCCCTCATGATTGAATTCAAGCTTCCAGGGCATGAGATGCGCGAGACCATCTGGCGACATCACATTCCACCCAAGATCAACCTGCACGAGGACGTCAGGTTAAATCGGTTAGCGCTAAATTATGAGCTAAGCGGTGGTTTGATTCGTAATGCCGTTCTGGCCGCCCTCCAGCACGCCGTCGCGCGTGAAAAGACTGAGACGCCGACCCTCACCATGGCGGATCTCGAGGAAGGCGCTAAGCAGCAACTACGTGGCTTCTTTTTAGCCTCCCAGCTGCCGTCCGCGGCGAGCAGCAAATCCTACGTGACCCCGAAGTGCGTTTTGTCCGAGCTTGTCGTGAAGGATGCGACGCGGAAGCAAATCGAGACTATCGCTAAGCTCGCGAAGAGCCGCAGCACACTCTTTTCGCAATGGGGTTTTAGCCAAGATGCGTGTGAAAATATTGGTGCTGTTTATCTTTTTTCGGGTCCTAGTGGGGCGGGCAAGTCGCTCGCGGTGGAGGGCATCGCCTTTGACTGCGGGGCCACGATTCGTCTATGTAACCTGGCCGAACTCATGCTGCTCCAGGAAGTCAACATTCAGGTTGTCTTCGAAGAAGCTCGCAGTCTCGGCGCGATCGTCGTGTTTGACCAGGCGCAAAGTCTTTTTAACCACAGCGAGCGTAGCATCAGCATCTCGCAGATGATCCAGTATTACGCCATGCGATACCCGAGGCCCGTCATCGTCATCGCTACCACGAGAACGTCCTGGGAAAGAGACGGCAATGCCATGATAGGCGACAGCGCGTCTTGGATCGATGTCCAGGCGTCGCGTCTGGTTTTTAACATGCATGTCGTATTTCACTTGCCAAGTCGCGGGCTCCGTAAAGAACTTTGGTTGAAGGCCTTTCCTGAAAAGGTGCCGCTTGCTGAGGACGTCGACCTCGATACCTTGAGCAATTCCATGGTGTCGGGTAAGATGATCCGCACGGTGGCTTTTAACGTGTGTTGTCAAGTCGCCCTGCTACCGGAGTCGAAGCGAAAGTTGGACATGAAGATGATCTTAAACGAGCTAGAGGCCGCGGTCCTTCGAGAACGAGGGCATAGTTCGTCCTCGTTGATGTTCGCATGAGGCGGCTCTTTGGGGGGGGGGGGGGGGGGGGGGGTGAAGAGCTGTGTCTGGGGATGCTGTATTTATTTTGTGAAGAGAATTTTGAGTCATCTCTTTTCCTACTCAGAAGGGCACTGATTGGGTTACTCTATACAAGAGTGTAGCTGCGCAATCCGCTTTGAGATGAAAGATGGAGCAGTAAGCTACTGGATGCTGCTCGTGCCTTGAATAATTTTTGCTTGAACTTCTCGATTGGCATTAAAACACGATTAAAAAGGGGAAACGGATGGTTAAAAGGTATCCAAAGTAGTAATAACAATAAGGTGTTGGAAGTTGTTTGGAGTTAGTTCAACATTTTCTTAACGGCGCATAAGTAAACCATACATCCAAAAAATCGGTTCTTTTAGCGTTATCTGTTGATGGCGAAGCCGTATGAAACGCATTCAATTTTTGTCATACGTGCGCAACGTTTATTCCCTTCAACCCCCCCCCCCCCGCTTCTCTGTCCCACAGGCTACCAATCAAGGTTTTGATTTCGCTGACCACTCGCCTCGTGCGGGAGCGTCTTCTGGGTATATGCCCTTGAATAGCAAAAAGGTTAATGGTTAAATCGCATAGATAGGCATTAGCGATAGTCATCGATTTACCGTCCGACCGCCCTCGGTATCCGCGTCCGATGTCCGGGCGACCCAACGCGGCGGGGGCGTCGGGCCTCGGGTCGCGCTTCGTGGAGCGATTTCTCGCGAGCGTCGAGCGGCAATCGCCCTCGATTTTTTCGGCAGAGGGGCCCGGCGAGGGCGGTATCGAAGGCGGGGAGGCCGTCCTCGGGGCCCTCAGGGGGCTTCTCCCGCAGTGGGTGCGCGTGATGGAGGGGATGGTGAGGGCGAGGCAAAGGCGACCTCGTCCGCGCGCGGAGGGGCGGGGGGGCGCGCGCGAGGAGGTCGCGCTGGCGGCCGCCGCGGCGCACAGGGCGGAGGGCCTCTTTGCGTGGCCGCACCTCGCCTTCATCCCCGCCGCCTGGCGGGCCGAGCGCGCGCGCGCGGATTTGCACGCGACCGCCGCGTTGGAGACCCTCGCGGGGTCGCTCATCCCCGCCCTGCGGGAGAGGGCGGCGGCGGCGGCGCCGAAGACGTGGCTTCTCTGGGACACGTTGGCGGGGATCGCGGCGCTTTCGATGCTCCACGCGTCCTGGGCGAACCTCTTCCTGCTCTACGACACCTACGCGGCGGACATCACGACGACGGCCGAGGGGGAGAGCGTCCTCCGGCCCATCGAGCGCTTCCACACGGCGCTTAAAGCCGCCCTACAACAACTAAAGAACGAGAAGGGTACCGAAACGGGTACAGGGCCGACCCGCGGCGATTCCGACGCCGATTTTGAACTCTCCTGCGGGAAGTTTGATTTGGCGATCCGCCGCGTCCTTTTCCCGGACTACTTTGGATGTCTGGGGGGCGCAGCGGCAGGCGAAGAAAATCGTCTCCCTGGCGAGCACGGCGAGGGTTCGAAAACGCCTGGAGAGGCGCCTCAGGATGGGGGGGAGGAGGGTGTGGGCAGCGGCTTTGCGAAGTCTGAGAGGGGAGGAGGTGAAAGGCCTGCCGCTCGCACGCTCGCATCGGCCTCTGTGGTGGCAAATTTGTGGTTTGCGGAGTGCTGCCGTGTCGCCGCGCGGGACGACGCGCGCTCCTTCGCGTCCGATCGCGTCCCGCTTCGCGTGGTGGAGCGGCTTCTTGGCTTTTTGGTCCAGCGCACGTGTGAGGAGGCGGCGGACCGGGCCTCCGGCTCTCGCCAGCCGGTGCCCGAGCCAAGGCCGCTCCGCGTGGGCGTTCTCGCCGCGGTCACCTTGGACAGCCCGCTCACGCCCGCCGCCATGGCAAAGAAGTCGGGAGGTCTCGTCCAAGAACCAACGCAGGCTAGGACCCTCGGTCGTCCACGCGGGGACGGCAAACGAAACGCTAGAAAAAATCGACGAATGGCCGCAAAGCCGATGCCTCGACGGAAGCGGCGGCGCTCGGTCTCCTCGGACGCGACCTCGAGGACGGCCACCGATAGCACCGGCGTCGGGAGCAGCGCGGACGATTCCGATGGTACGCCGGACGAGGAAGAATATTCCGGACGAAGTGATTTAAGCCTCGACGATGCTCCTGGAAGGGGGGAGGACCTCTTCGTTGGCGGGGCGGGTGCGAGGCGGCGGGCGCAACGCGGCCTTGTACACCGGCGCCCCTGTCAGGCCCGCCTCGCAGGCGTGGCGTTGACGACCGGAAGCAAAACCGATGGGTTTGGTGGATTGCGGCTCGAGGACGAGCGGCACGCTCGCGGTGGAACGCTTCAATGGCTGGCGCCGTGCAGTAGCAACACGACGGGAATCGCCTCGCTGGCTAGGTTGGGGTAGCTGTTAGGTCTTGCGTGGGAACAGATGGGGTGGGTTCTTTTCTGCCTTGTTGGGTATGCAGTAGTAGAGTTGCTTTTTCTTTTATCGAACGAGTACCTAAACACCTTTTCACAATGCTTATACAAGAGGGGGTGGGGGTGGGGAGTAAATCCGCCTATCAATGATACGAGTATCCCAAACTAAGTGCAAATTATATATGGATATCTCAGAAAATACCGCCTTTTCCTGTGTTTTACTTCTGGAATTTATCTTGCCATAATTTCCCTCCAGTGTAGGTTTTCCATTTGAGACAAATATAGTTGAGTCAAAGGCTAAGGAAACCAGCTTCGTATCGCGTGTCGTGACTTTAGTATTTTTTCTTTTTTTTTTCTGGGGGGAAGGTGTGTGTGGTGTCCCTATTTGCTACACTATTTAGATCAACGCATATTCAAATTTCCCTTTTAGAACGAAATCATGCTGAGAAATACAGCAAGTTCCCCGCCCATTATATCCATTATCTCGAGTGATGGTTTGAGGTTTATCATCCCTGCGAAAGCTGCCGAATATTCCGTACTCTTGAAAACTGCCCTTGAGCGATGGTCTTTCGAGTACCTTTCACAGCCCTCCACAACGAACAACAACAACGATGACGACGACGACGACGACAACGACGATGATGACGACGACGACGACAAGCATAGCGAGCCTTATATTTGCGAGGAGACGACGGAGCACAACTCCGATATGTTGGAGCAGTCCGAGATGGACAGCAGCAGCTGCTGTACGAGTAGCCCCTCCATGGAGAACGACAGCGTCGTCAACCGGGGTCTGATTCCAATGCAGCAGACAAACGCGCCCTTTCCCACCCCCGTCAGGGGCCTCTCACCCAAGGATGAAGTAGGATCCCATGTGGGCCGGGTGGTGGATTCGGTAGCCTCCGATAACGGTGGTGGGACTTTTAGAGAATGGAATGACGATCGAGGGGGCACAGATGCTGGTCGTAAACCTAATTTTGGCGCTGAGCATGAACCCTTCACACCTCCACATAGCATAACCTTGGATGATTCTGGTGGCGACCTCCATTCTGTAGAAAAAAAGAATCGTGAGACGCGCGAACCCCCAGGGGATAGTAGAGCGACGGGCGAGAATCCACCATCATACTTTAGCGCGCAACCAAGGCTCAAGGAGGGGGAAAATTGTATTAAAGGCGTCTGGAATGCCGATGTTAGCAGCGGAGAAGGTCTTGAAAAAGACCACACCCCTACGGTCGTCGTTATAGAAGAAAGCCACACCGACCCTGAGGACGCTGAGGGCTGGTTCGGTGCCGCACCTACGGAAGGGCCCGGTTCTAGCTTGGTCGAGACCCCGAGTGAAGGATGTGAGGCTTTCGAGGATAATCGTAAGGATGCACAAAAGACCCGCTACAATAGTTATACCCCATTGCTTAACTCTGCGAACCAGGGCACCATGTCGGATAATAGGAGCAGCTCCCAGAATGAATGGAAATCTCCGGCGAGTGTCCATCAGCGGACCCCGGTGATGCTTGAGGAAGACGACAAAGTTATTATCATGGGCAGCGATGGTCAGAAGCAGACACTGTATAGTTTACGGCAATTAAGCACGTCACCGTGTGCGGGAGCGGCAGAAAAGCCATGTCATGAGATTTGTGATAATGGTTATGAAGTCGCTGCGAAGAACGACTACGTTGACACTTGTTGTGAAAATAGTGATATTAACGGTGATGCTCACGAAATGAATGAGCAATCACACAGCATTCATGTGGACGTGGATGGTAGATCCGGGCCCTTGTCTGCGTCTGGGGAAGTGGTATTTCCTTCTGGTGGTGAGAATCATGCCGACATGCAAGATGATACGACGGTTGACCTCGGCGACATATTCAATCGAGCACATATTACAGCCGGCGAAATTCTCATCGACCTTCGCCCCCTCCCGCTCTACGGAGAAAATTGGGCCAACACAACATCCGGCCTCTCTGGCTTGTCGTCATCTATCACCAATTCGAACTCATACAGACAATCCGCATCGCAAAATGCCTCGCATTCTGCAGATCCAGTGACGTGCAAAGAAGAGGTTGCGGGCGGTGCGGCATCTTTATCCAACCTAAACGGGGGAACCGCTCACGCGAAAAAAGGCGCATCCCATGCTCCCAAAGTCCCCACTAAAGCATTGCAACTTTGCGTTGACTACCTTCTTCACTTTGCGCAAGCCTCGCAAGATCCAATGATGCATCTCCACGAAGACGCCCCGACGGTTCTTCCGACGCCGTTAACCGCCCCGATTTGCAGTCTCCTCTCGCCCTGGGAGCAAAACTTCCTTTACGTTAGCATCCTTGGCTACGATGGAGGCGCCCTCAAGGCGATGGCGATGCTCGATACGATTCTTCCAGACGGAATAGACTACCTCTGCCCCGGGATTGCTCTCGCGAATAAAAACGTACGCGACGCGCTCGCGATGCGACCCCCGCGAGCGGGGGGGATTCGAACCCTCACGCAGGTCCGAAAGGTTGCGCAGGAGCTTCGGATTGACAGCCTGCATGAGCTTTGCCTGGCGTGGATGGCAGATTTTATGATACGTGCGAGCTATGGCACCTCAAACAACTTTGAGGCCGCACAACTCATACGGCAGTGCTTTGGGATTCAGAACGAATGGACACGAAAGGAGATGGATTGCTTGAGGATAGAAAATGATTGGCCAGCCAACGAGGAGGAGTGTTGATGTGTAGCGAGCATCAGCGAGAGGATCACAAAAAAAAAAAAATGAAAGGAAAAATGTCATCAATTTTTTCCAGCGTGCATGCTGGTATGGGGGCGACGCTACGTGTGTATAGAAGTGAGAAATGGGAGGGAGGGGGAGGGGGTATTTCTTGCGTCTAGTCCTTTCTTCTCCTTTTTTTCCCACCTCTAAATCATATGCAATAGCTCCCAGTAGACTAACTATTCTCTTCCTATTTATCTCTATTTTCTTTTACCTATTTGAGAGTGTTATTTTCCGTATTTTTTGATTGCTAACTGATTGTAAAGTTGAGTCTTAGGAGTGTAGCACTCTATTATTGGTTTTGGGTGTGTTACGTTGTACACAGGTTTTGCCCCTCCTCCCTTTAAAAAAAAAAAAGTGATTCATTCGAAAATAGATGCCTATGTTAGATATTTATCAAACCTTTTTTCAGATTTGTATCTTTTGCTTACGAGAAAGAAAAAAATTAAAAAAACTCAAAAAACCACGGTCCTGAGGTTATGAATAAGGATGTGAATCCCCGCACATTAGAAGTACGGCATGTTCCGTAATGTGTTTTCAGGTAGCATCATATTCCGACGTTTGCATTTGTTTTTACGCATCCCTGGCCTTTCTATTTAACAAAGGTATATGGTCAATTTGTAAGGGGAAGGGTGGAAACTCACTTTTCTCTACCAGTCTTATTTCCCCTAGAACAAGATAAAATGGTATGCGTCCTAGCGCACTTCATTTAATACCTATTCCCTTACCTGTGTGAAGGGGGTTATGAATTTTTTTTGGCTGCGATACTTTACTTCCTTACCAAGTTCTTGCATCCACAAGGAAAAAAAAGAATCCCAAAGCCTTCCTCTTTCCCAAGAAATCCAGACCAGTAAATTTATCGCCTGACCCCTCCCCCTTCTCGATGTCCCTCCAGCTCTCGAATAAGATGGGCGAGTCCGTGGAAGTGCCCATTTCAGTCGCCAAAGAGCTCTTCACGATGTTTGACGAAATCGACACCTTCGCGGCGAATACGGAGAAGCCCGTCCGATCCCACGCCCGGCCGGGGGAAAAAAACGAAGTCGAGAAAGCCGCGGGCGAGGCGGCCTCGGACGGGGCCCTCCGCCTTGGCGACCTCGACTACGGCGGGGAGGTGCTGGAGGCCGTCCGCGGGTACGCGGTGCTGCCGCCCGGCGAGCGCACGGCGGCCATCGCGAAGCCGCTCAACACCCCCCTCAGCGGGATCATCCGCGAGTCCGAACTTCGGCTGCTGAAGGGGGCCGACGAAAAAGGATTTATTATCGAACTCCTCGACCTCGCCGCGCACCTCGGGTTCAGGCAGCTGATGGAGCTCTGCGCAGCGTACGTCTCCGAGCGCATCCACGAAATCGCGCTCGCGGGGCCGAATATCATGACCGCCGCCGAGCACGCCCGGCGGTTTTTGAAAATTGAGGACGAGTGGACGCCGGAGGAGATGGAGATGCTCCGGCGGGAGATGGAGCATGCGAAGCAGGTCGACCCGAGCGTATACTAGTAAAAAGAGGGCGATTTCCTTATTTTTACTGGGAAAACAAGTTATATGGCACTGGATTCATTTTTTAGGAATGCTTGGAAGGACATGTATATACGGCTTTTCGTGGTTCGTGCTGCGGGCATACTACTTTTTGTTATGGAATAGGAAAAAAGAGAGATGTGCAAAGATCAGTATTCATATGCATACTCAGCTGTTTACACGTAGATGGAAAAGTTTCGTGTTCAACACGTTGTATTTCAGTAAGTTAAAGACTATTTTTTTTTTTGTTTTTCTCTAAACATGAACAAAAATAACCAATACACTATGTGTGCTTGGTCAAGTGTAGGCGACAATATATTACGTTTGAGGTTTGCGTTGTTCTCTGTGAGAGGCCCTGTCTTTCGTCCTTTCCCCTGAAAATGACCTCATGGAATGCCTTCCCCCCCCCCCCTTTTTTTTTTCTGCACGGTCGCCTTTAGGTTCTTCTCTTTCAGCGTCTTCACACGATCACCCCAACAGCGCATTTGGACGGCCCCGCGAAGCCTCGGACCTGCCGGATGCCCCATTTGACCATCTCGAACACGGCCGGCGACGCCGTGGCGATCCCGGAGGCGGTCGCGCGCGGGCTCTTCCAGAAATTTCGCGCGGCCGACGCCTTCCTCGAGGGAAGCGGGGGCGCGGAGGAGGGCGAAAAGGGCCGCGAGGAGGACGAGCCCCTCCACGTCGGGCAGCTCCGCGCGAGCCGCGAGGCCCTGCAGGTCGTCGCCGACTACGCGATGCTGCCGAGCGAGCAGCGCACGGCCGATATCCCGAAGCCGATGACCCGTAGCTTCGCCGAGACCGTGAAGCCGCACGAGCTCGAGCTCGTGCGGAAGGCGGAGGAGGCAAACTACCTCGTCGAGCTCCTCGACGTCGCGCTCGCGCTCCGCTTTGAGCAGCTCATCGCCGTCTGCGCGGCGTACATGAACGAGCGGATCCAGGAGATCTCGAAGGGGTCGCCCGACATCATGACCGGTGCCGAGCGCATCCGTGCGTTTATGCACGTCGAGAATAACTGGACGCCGGAGGAAACGGAGCTCCTCGAAAGGGAAATGGCGCTCGCAAAGCAGCTTGACCCTCATGCATACTAAAATGTTCAAAAACGGAACTCTACTTTTGGGGTATTTTTTGCTCGTCATTTGAATCTTTTTTTTTTTTGTGCTTTCCTCTGGCTGCATATATATATTCATATATACATACATACATATATATATGTATATGTATGTATGTATGTATGTATATATATAGAAAGAGAAATGTTGTAATTTATTGCTGTCTCACTTCAAGACTAGGGTTTTGTGGCTCTATATATATATATATATATGTTTACGAGTTTGCTAAAACGAAGCGATTTTCATTATGATGTTTAGGTTCCACATTCTTGTGGGCTTAATTTTCCTTTTTGAATTCAAATCCAATATTCACGCTCTTAAATAGTGTATATAGGTTTTATTATATTTTACTGTACATAACCTCTGTGTAATAATACTATGACGCAGATACACACGGGAAGTACTAGTTTTTACTTACCTTTGTGGTACCTGTTTTTATCACTTTGTGAAGTGCCTTTGTCTCGTGAATATATTTGTTCTAGTAATATGGAGATTTAGAACTGTGTCTATGGTATTTTAAATCTATCATCGACCCTTCTCTCTTAAGAGTAAGTCAACGACTAGGATTTAAATATGAAAATATGGCAAAAAAACGGAATGCGATAAATAGCGATCTCTTTGGACAAGTTGTTAGGAAATAATACATACAAATTGCAGGCAGAAAATTATCAAAAATGTATCACTAACTGTATAGCTTTCCTTTTGTGAAAAAATTGCATGTTTTATTATTTGCAGCATTCGCTTCACTAAAATGACGACAAATCGATACCTTGCTTCCACCCCCCACCCCTCCCTTCTTGATTCCTCCCTACGTAAATGAAGAGTAATTTTGATATATATCTATATCCATATACATAGATATAGATATATATATATTGGTAGTTATTTCCAGTATTAAAATAGGATACTAGGCAAACAATACAAAAAGATTTGTCTATAAAAAAGTTATCTTTTAATACTCCTCTTTGCCTCTAAAAAAAAAAATCTTCACTTTTTCCTGTGTATAACAAAATAAACATAAGCAATGCGATGGCTTTGATATTTCAAAAGCAATAGACCCTCGGAAAATTCACTTATACTACGTTTTATTGTTCATAAGACAAAAATACCTATTGCTTTTTTTTTTGAGTTCAATATCGACATGGTAGCCATGTTAGAGAAAGACCCCTCCTGACAAGTTAGAAATGGGTTGAACATTCATCTTCGTCCTATATTTCCCCAAAAAATTCTTCATAAAAGATTTTAGAAATAATGATAGTCACATATGGCATCTGACAGAGTGCCAGAGCTAACATCTACAAGAGGATCTCTGTTTTGAGGCTTTACTCACCCCGTTCATTCTCCGTGTCGATGGCAACCACCGCTGTGCAAGAAATCCATTTCCCATTGCGAGAAATAATTTATCAACAAGGGGTTGATGCTAAGCAACCGTTGACTGCTTTCTGAGCGATGCGTTTTAGGGCTGATTTGCTCGCGATAATGGAGAGGACGAAAAGCCGTTCGACTGGGTTGAACGAAAGGTCTATCAGCTACTATGAGACCAGGGGAGGCACCCTGTCTACTCCCCACCCATTGGTGTCAATACGGATGGTGTATTTCGACACCATTGCAATATGCAGGGGTTTTCGAACGAATATACCACGCAGGAAAAGTCAAGTCCTAGTATCCCCCCAACCCCACTCCTATGGGGTGGCAACACTTAAAGGGGAGAAAAAGAAACGGAGGGCATTTGTTTACCGGGATCTACCTAAACACCCAAATATCGTGGTATAGATGGTTGCAGGTTGGAAGATTCTATGCACTTTTGCAAGTTATCATTCCAAAGGAGGATGTTGCGGCGAGTCAGAGGAAAGCCCTCACGATGCCGTCGTCCCTGTTACACGTTGACGTCGCAGGTTTCGTCAAATGGAGGTACCTGGGATATCTGCTAATCCATCGAACGGGATCTCTCTTGACGTCATCCGATAGCGTGCTCCCACTGTAATTTTAAGTGTGCGCAAGTTGCACTGAACCCATCTCATGGCTTTGTGATGTATTCCTTTACACCTCCGTAGTTTCTGCTTTTTTGTCCCACCCCAACTATCTTTCATGGTTCGACGAGAAGTTAAAAAAAAAAAAAAGGAAATAGGACAGCTTTGAGAAGGATTTCTGTTATTGCAAAGTAGGTTCGACCCATCTCGAGACCGATCGATGCCGCCGCTCCCGAGCCGTGCGATGCGGCAGCTCGTGCGGCGGCGCAACGCCATCGCGGGCCCGCGCGCGCTGCACCGCGGGATCCACTACGACCTCAACGCCGACGCCGCGCGGAGCTACCGCGCGCGCCCCGACGGCGCGCGGGCGGACCCCGGCGCCCTCCTCGTCCACCACCAGCGCGTGCAGGCCGGCCTGCAGGACGTCTACGCGCGCGTCGCCGCCCTGCACGCGGCCGACGCGACCATGGCCGAGCGCGTCGAGGAGCGCTGGCGGCAGTTCGAGCGCATCGGCGGCCGGCGGCCCC
>MJCC01000013.1:74267-132851 GCA_001766655.1 Phytomonas francai
CCTGCGCGTCTTCCAGAAGACGATCCGGGCGGTCGCGCGCGAGGGCGCCGCCGCCGAGCGCGACGCCGCCGTGCGCCCGAGGCGCGAGGGCGCGCGAAGTCAGTGGGACCTCGCGGCGCCCGGGAACGTGAACCGGCCGGAGCAGCACGTCGTGCGGTACTCGCGCGAGGGCGAGCTCGGGCCCCCGCGGCGGGGCGGGCGCAAGCGAAGCAGGCCGTCCTGAGCAGAAGCCCACGGGAGAGGGCCCCCCCCCCCCCCCGCGCATCGCCAGAGCTGCTTCCATGCAAGAACATGGTTAACATAGTAAGGAAGTGGTGCTAAGGAAGGTGAAGGCAATTGGGGGAGGGAATGCGGCCCAGTGCTGGTGTTTCTATGTGTGTGTGTGTGTGTGTTAAATGGGGAATAGCCTTTCATTTCGATTAAAAATAAAAAAATGAATCCTTCCAGTATGGGGACCCAATGTTATTATGAGTGGCCTTGCGACCCCGTTTTTTTTTTACCTTGTCTATTGAAATTGGAAGCACCGATCTGCCTCCCCCATCGTCTCGTGTCGCGATACGTAGCTTCATCTATATTAAGGAAGAAACACAAGTAAACAAAAAGAAATAGCTACTACATCATTACTACCCAAGACGGCAATAATATGGCAAGCAAAGATGACCAAGATCTCGTAAAATTAGAGGTTGCCTTCGCCACATTCCACAATGACGACCTTTTCATCAGTAATATCCTCGAGCCGAAGAGTGCCACGCCGTCTTTCACACTGACAACCGGTTGTTTTCCGCATGAAATTGTCTTCAACACCCGTGCAAGCAAAGCAGACATCTCCTGTGTGCGTCTCATGCTCCAGGATGCAAAAGACATCGTTCTAGAGTACAGCAAACAGAGACTGGGCCCCTTCCTTCCCCTCAAGAAGTGCACGCTGGAGCGCGGCGCTCTGATAGAATGCAAGGCCAAATCCCAAACCGACAAGATCCAGGATTTGAGCTCAAGCATCAGTAGCAAGAAACTGCTTTCTAACGGCGAAAACGGTGGGGAGGTAGCAATACTCTATGGCATCCAGACTGAGGTTGTGGAACTAGACCCTCATGACGTTGGCAAGGGAATTCAAACACTGCGGCTCCGCATTCTTTCAGGGTACTCTGATTTTGTTGGGATTTTTCGGTTTGAAGCGTGGGGAGAGGAGTCAGAACAGCGCATAGCAGTGATAGAGAGCAGGCCGGAGGTTGTCCTGTAAGCAAATCAAAACAAGGGAGTGGGAGGAAGATGTGAAAGAGGGAGAGAGACGGTTCTGCAAAAAAAAAAAAAAGATGCGAATGATCTAACGACTTGAGAAAGGGAACGTCGGGAAAGTATACCTTTTTAGGTATACTTTTTGGAGCCAGAATTGGCATATCTTTTATTCCGCTTGCGATGGAGAAGTTTTCATTTTTATTATATTCTTCTGATAATGTGAATTTCTAAAAAAGGGTGAGCACATGTAGAATCCCTTCTCTTTTCTATTTATTGTTTCCATGTAAGCACCTTCTTTGTGTGCAGTATGGAGTGTGTGTCTTGCATGTATTTGACCTTTGCTTCACCCTCGACTGTTTCATATATATATATATTTCTTCACTATATTGGCCACCTCCTTAACTGAAATTCCCTTATCCCTTTTTCCATTGTGTTAGCACTCCAGAACAAAAAGGCGGGTACTTTTACCCCGTCAAAAGGAAATTCGCTGGACTGACAGCAAGGGTCTTGTCATTCCAAGAGGCCTCCCTGCGTCCATAAGAGCCACCGATCGACTCCATAATAGCCCCGGCCACCCTTAGAAAGGCCCCACTAAGTGCTCTTACCAACCCCACTAGTCATGACCTCCATCCTCGACCCGCAGCCGCCGATGGAGGCCACGCAAAAGATGCTGGCGCTCGCCAGGGACAGCACCCTCGCGACGGCGCTGATGAGTGCCTGCGGGGGCTACGTCATGGGGTACGGCTTCTCCCTCTTCGGCTCGATGATTAGCGCGGAGACGTCGACGCAGAGCATGGGTACGGCGGATTTCTTCCGGCATAGCCTGCGCAGCGCGGGGCGGTTGGGCGGCAACTTCGCCTTCTTCGCCTTTCTCTTCAGCGGGGTCGAGGTCGCGCTGGAGAAGCGCCGTGGGCGGAAGGATCAGTGGAACCCGACGCTGTCGGGTGGGCTCATCGGTGGCGGCTATGGGTGGCGCTCGTATAAGTATCCTGGGCTTGTGGTGGGTATTGTTGGTGGTGCAGCTCTATCATTGGTGTTTGAAAAGATGATGGACTGGATGGGATTCGCGCAAAGGTAAGAGAAACAATAAAAGAATGCTGTGAATTTTACACTATTGTTTTTTAAGACGCTGAATAGGACGCTAATAATGAAGCCTCTCCCTTCATCCGTCTCTTGCGTCAATGGAGTCCTTATCTTTAGTGTTAAAGAGAGACAAAAGTGGGTTCTCGAGGTTTTATCCCGCATGGTTGCCGGGACTCGTACGCTTCGCAAAATAATTCATTTATTGGCTGTGGTAATAGTAATACCTAAAAATGATATCGGTACACTGTTTGTTGTCTTAATAAGCTCATCCCAGAGATCCCAGTAATGGAAAGGGGGGGGGGGGGTAATATAGAGACCACACGAATGGAGAAAACATCAGGTTCATTCTAATTCGCTCCAAATCACATTTCTCCTCTCTCTCTCTCTCTCTCTCTGTCTCTTTCTATATATATATATATATATATATATATTGTAAGCATCAGTTTCAAAGAAGTATTTTGATCTTACAGCACTAGTTTTGTGGTATCTTCTTTACATTCCCCGAAACGTTTCTTGTGGATTGTATCCCCTTCATCATCGCGCCCGATTCAGCTTTTTGAAGAACGTCAATGCTACGCCGCTTGGTGGCATCCTCGTGCCGACGTGCGCTGCCGACATCCGCAGTGCGCGCGGCGGCGGCGCCTCTTCTCTGCGCGGGCGCCGTATCGCATCGCCCGATCACCTCCGACGCGGCGCGGGGAGCCCCTGACGCCGGCTACGAGCGCAATCTCGGCGGCGATACCGCCTCCTCGAGTGCGCGCCGCCGCTTTCCGCCGTCGCCGCTGCCGCCGGCCTTCGACATTGTGCACTGGAACGACGCCGATGTCTCGGCGGGCCACCTCATCCGGGTGATCTACCGCGATAGCCACATCCTCCTGGAGTACCACCGGCAGACCCGCAGGATCTTGGACGAGGACGGCCGCCGCATCGACAGCGACGGGAGAGGGAATGCGGAGCGCATCGTCTCGCTGACCCTTCCGCCCGTCTACATCGCACGATTTCTCGGGGTCCTGGAGGGGCGGATGCCGGAGGTCCACATCCAATCGCGCTTCACGAACGCGACGTTGAAGCCCGACCCCTCCGTGGCGAAGGCGCACCACTACGTCCTGCGCTGCACCTCGCACCGGCCGACGACGGGGCAGCGCCAGGCGGGCGAGAGCGGCGACGCCGCGGAGGACCCGGTGGAATGGCAGGTGAGCCTGGACGCGGCCGAGTCCCTCATGTTTCACCGCTTTCTCACACAGGCACTTAAGTACAACTCTGGATTTGGTCGCCAGAGGTGATTTTTCTAACGTAGTCCGTGCTTCGAGAGTCTTTTTTTGGTTGGTTGGTTGGCTTCCGAGACAGAAAATTTGGGCACAGCGACACCAAACCGTCGGGGGGGAAACCATTATGATGGAAAACGAAGTGGCGAGAAAGGGGGAAAAAATAGATGAAAAAGATGCAGCGAAGAAAGTATGGATTAGAACACGTTTGAAAGAAGAAACGAACGGTTTACGAGTTGAGACGAGCTACAGAAGATATATAGGCATCAAGGGGAATAGCCACTTAGTTATTTATCTATGTCAGAAAGTTTTTCGAGGAAAACCCCCTTGAGGAAAACTCACATGCCCCTCCCCCCCCTTGAAGGTGTCGTTTTGAAAGACGATAGATATAATGAAATTGGATTCTGTTGTCACCACCTCTTCCCAATGATTTACCTTTTTCGAGATAGATATGAGTGTCGCACTGTAGTAAGGCAACTACTCTAAACGAATAACGAAAGATGTCAGAAAAAAAAAAAATGAAATGTTACCCTGTGTGTCTCCGCTTTTACCTGCGCTTCATGTGCACGTATGTGTACGCCTTGACGGTATATTCACAACTCCTGTCATATATTCGTGTTTTAGCATTTCATATTTTTCTAAAGTCCCCAAGTCATAATAAAACCTTTGAAAATTATCTAATTTTGCCTTAAATACAAAAAAAAGAAAATACATACCATTCCTTGTTCCTTCAAAACGAACGCGAGATGAGTAGCATTGTCAATGAAAATGTTGTCCTCGGAGGAGGTGTGAACGAGTCTCAGAACTCGCCTCACTCAAAGGGGTACGATGAGGATGCCCCTGTGGAAGCACGTCCGGCCGAGCCGCTTCACGGCACGGATTCTACCGCGCACGAGCGCGCCAAAGAGTCATCGGCTTCAGCTGCGCGAGCGGACGGAAGGGATGAGGAGTTCAGCGAGGCTGCAGGTTTCGCCGAGCAAGCAGAAATGGACGATGAAGCGAGTTTGAACGAGGAGGCGGCGGCGTACTGGGGAGCCGAAGAACGCCCCAACGCGTCGGAGCTCGGGGGCGGGACCCCGGGGGGCGCCGGGGAGCGTCCGAAGCCATCCGACGACGCCTCGCGCCCCGCCGGGGAGGGGGGGCGGTACGACTCGCACGAGCGCCGCCCGCGCGGGCACCCGCGGCCCCGGGAGATCTGGCCGAACCACCCCAGCGCGCCGCGCGAGAACGGCTCGCCGTACGCGTCGATGCTCCGCTCGCGCGCCTCCACGCACACGCACGGCCGCTCGATGAGCGCGCAGTTCGACTGGACGGCGCAGAACCTGCGGTACTTCTCGGCGGTGGCGTGGCCGCGGTACCACTCGGCCCGCCGCGCGGGCTCCGTGAACCGCTTCACGGGCCTCCCGGAGGCCTACGCGCGGCGGCTGCAGCTCAGCGAGAGCGACATGGACGCGATCGACCGGATGGCGATGCACGACGTGCGCCGGCAGCAGGCCTACGAGCGCGCGCAGGAGCTCGAGCTGATCCGGGAGTCCTGCGTGGTGCAGACGGAGCTCGAGAAGGAGCGCGCCGCGTACGATCGCTGGCTCGAGCTCCAAAGCCGCCAGGAGGAGCTCCGCTATAAGCGCCAGATCGAGGGCGCCAAGCACCTCCAGCGGGTCGAGCAGCGCCGCGCCGAGCTCGAGCGGCAGAGGGAGCGTCTCTTACAGGAGCGCCTCCAGCGAATGGAGTCGGGGATGCGGCGCTCGTCCAGGGCGTCCTTCAACGGGAGCGGGTGGAAAACCCCGAACGAGGGCAGGGCCGCGAGGCGATCGGGCCCGAACGGCTCCCTGCCCACCTCCACCAGAAAGACCATCAAGTCGAGCCTCAACGTGGAGAATGGGAGCGCCGACGCGGATGTGGAGAGACCACGCGCCATCGCGACCGTCATGCACACGCGCGCGTGGCGGTAGCCTTCCCAAAGGGAGAAGGGGGAGTTGTGCACGTTTGGATGGAAGCCCATTCCACTCTTCTGTGTCGTAACGGGTAATGCAAAGAGAAGAAAAGGGGCCCTATCGGTTGATTGATAGTAACTGGGTCCATAAACAAGAACATATAGCAGTGGTATATAGTTATTTGAAAGGAATGTGGAATAATAGCATTTGATCATTTTGGTAATTTAGGAGCTCATATACGTAAATGTTTTTTATTTTTTATTTTTTTGCACACACACAAAAAAAAAGAGAGAATTAGAGCTATTTGTAAAAGTTTGGCGTAAGAGGAAGGGAAGAATTGTGATTAATAGAGTAGTGCATTTACGGGATTAAACAGCCTTTTCTTTTTTCTCCGTGATCTAGACTATTTTCCGTGAATTGCATTCCTACAAATGGACTAATAACTATTTAGTATCTTATAAAATATGGAATTGATTCCGAAGACAAATTGGAAATATAATATCATTGTCATTTTCTTTTTTATTATTATTTCCCTTGTATGCCTATGGTCACCCCCTCCTCTATCTGCATGAATATCATCCATCTTTTCTTCTGAAATATCATCTTATCGAATTCAAAGGTAAATTCTGCATGTATGTATTTATTTATGCGAGCCCTTTTGAAAAATGATAGTGTCAATTTACCAGGACTATAATATTTGCACAATATTTTCGATTTCCCTGCCTGTAGAGAGAAACTTCTTGTAGCCGATCTTTTCTATACGTTAGGCAAAGCCTCAATATCGCTGTATTATTGGATGCTGTAGAAAGGAAAAGAAACAAGGGTGTATTTTTTATATTTTGTAAATAGATTTACGCTGTCGCTTTTCTTTATTACTGTCATCTAATTTGTTGAATATATAAGGCGCATTAAAAAAAAAAGGAGCAATTTAACTTTTTCCGTCAGACTTCCCCCTTTGCCCCCCCCCCCTCTCCCTTTCTCCTACACTTCTGTGCAAGTGTTTTAAACCTGAAGGCTGGTGGAACTCCTCTTTCGCGAGAAGCTTTCTCTTGAAAATCAAGAAAAGAGTTATTCAAAACGTTGGGAAAGGCTAAGTGATTTCGAGCAATGCCACGGGAAATGGAATCTCCATCCGCTGCGCGATCAGATTCCAGCGTCACTAATTGGCGTATGATGAGGAGAAGAAGCCCTGGTGCAACCTCCTGTTTGTCAACTATGCATGCAAAGACGGTTCTACACGAAGAGGATCTATTGTCAGGAAATTTATTTAAGAACTATGTCGTGGAACTCGCTAAAGAAAATTCAGAGATGATTAAAACAATCATTGACCTCCAGCGCGAGCGGGAGGTGCTGAAAACACGCCTTGTGGCAGCAAATGCGATGAAAGCATCTATCATCTCGCACAACGGGATTGAACGCGCGACGGTGGATGCGGTTGCGTCCGGTTGGAACTTCACGCACGCTACTGCCCTGACTAACAACCTTTTGAAGAAAATTCAGGATGCAGTCGAGCGTAAGATCAACGTCTCTGGTCACACTTACAACAGCATGCAGGTCGTCTTTCAAAGTATGGAAAAGCAGGTGGGCGATGCGGTCGTCTTTGATCGGGATAAAAAGCTGCAGAAGCAACTCACGGGGCTCTCACAAAGCATATCGCGCTCTTGGGGTGGCGATAGCCCAAACGAGGGAAGGGCTGCAGAGGAACCATTTATGTTGATGCATCGTGTCGTAGCTCCTGCCACAGAGTGTGTGGACCAGTTCGTGGGGCTTTGTATCGACCTTCTCCTTGCATTGTATAAGGCATATGCGCGACATCATTAGAGCGCACAGTGAAACCTTGAGAGTGGCTCTCTAGGTTGAGCGTTTGTCCCTTAAGCAGGGTAGTTCTACGGCTATTAAAGGAGCATTAAAAGGTAAAATTTCATATGTGCTGACAATTTTTATCCTTTTATTTTTAAAAAAATTCACGTTTGGCTATCATAGCATATCAGGCACATTCCTTCAGTATTTTTTCCTGTGACTATTTGTCGCTTATGAAAGGCTTTATTAACTGCTTCTGCTATAAACTGCAACAATATATATATATTTATATATAACCTTCAGACTCCATCTTCCTTCCGCCCCATAGCGGTGATCCTTTTTTTTTTACATTATATAAGTTGCTTTTTCGTCTTCACTTTTCATTTCTATATTTTACGCCAATCTAACACACATATTTTCTCCCCTGCAATTGATGATTGTTTAACTATCTTCACTTTTTCGTTTTCCTATGTGAATTATACTGTGATATTCAGATAACATTACAATTTGCTTCTGATTCGTTTAATTCAGAGCCGAAGATATGCATTTCATCGTTTGAATGGGATTTTTTCCCTACTTTAAAAATAAGCGCTCCCTAGCGTATATACATAAATGTGAGTCTAATAACAATACAACAACTAAGATATAGATAATAATAATTCACTTTTCAAATACAATAAATGTGAAACCCTTTCAAGATGTCGTCCATTTTCTTTCTCCAAATTCTTTATTCATCGCTGCATACAGGAACAAAGCAAAGCAGTGCTTTAGATAGATTACTTCTTTTAGGATTTTCCTGTTCCTTGTTGCTTTAGTCACCTACCGAACCAAAATTATTTGTTTATTAATCATTTCAACATACATCGGCCTATTGAATCAACGCTGAAAAAAAAAATTCACCCCAAAAGTACCCTATTACTATCTTCTAGATACTCCCCTTTTCTTCTCTTTCCATTGGAGCAGGAAACTAGCTGTAATTGCAACCGTCATTGTCTGGAATATCGCCCAGATGCGTTGTTGTGGTGCGATAAAATGGATGAGATCCCCACCACTGACAAAGGTCTTGCCCGGCAGGATCTGAGCAGGCTAGATCTGAGCAAGCTCGGTGTGGACACGCTGGAGGTGATGTCGCGGCAGGCGACGGTTAACGTCGGCACCATTGGGCACGTCGCGCACGGTAAGTCGACCGTTGTCAAGGCGCTCAGTGGCGTTAGAACGCAGAAGTATCATCGAGAGGCCGTCATGAACATCACGATTCACCTGGGCTACGCCAATGCCAAGGTGTTCCAGTGTGAGGTGTGCCCCCGGCCCACGTGCTTCCAGACCTACCCGTCATCGCAGCCGGACGACACCCCGTGCCCGCAGTGCGGCAAGCCCATGGTCCTTAAGCGGCACTTCTCCTTCGTCGACTGTCCTGGGCACGACGTGCTCATGGCGACCATGCTCAATGGTGCAGCCATCATGGACGCCGCACTGCTGCTGATCGCAGCCAACGAAAGCTTCCCGCAGCCGCAGACGCTAGAGCACCTAGCAGCGGCGGAGATGATCGGGGTTCGCTTTCTTATTGTTCTTCAAAACAAATTGGACCTTGTCCGCAATACAGAGATGGTGACAGCACAGCATGATCTCATTCGCCACTACCTTGACTCAAAGACAAGCTACGTGGGTGCGCCGATCCTCCCTATTAGCGCTCAGCTGGAAATCAACATCCCATACCTCCTGGAGTACCTCGTGCATGTGCCGCTGCCTAGGCGTGTGATGCGGACGTCGGGGGCCTGGATGCACGTCGTGCGAAGCTTCGATGTATCGCTTCCCGGGGAAACCCTGGAAGTGGCGGCACTCTGCGGTGGGGTCGTGGGGGGATCTCTCAACCACGGCGTGTTGTGCAAAGGGGATGTAGCGGAGTTCATACCGGGTCTTATTACAGTACCGAGGCCTGGCATGCCGCTGCCTTCTCGCGAGGCGACTCTGAGCGGGGCGGCGATTTCATACCTCCAGACGCCCCCGCCGGGGACACCGTATTGCATCCCCCTCCGTACAACCGTGCGTAGCCTTCAGGCAGAAAACAATTATCTTGAATTTGCCATCCCTGGTGGTCTCATCGCCGTGGGGACCTCGCTAGACCCAGCCTTGACACGGCAGAATAAGATGTGCGGGCAAGTGCTCCGGGTGGTGCACTCCCGGCTTTATGGTGACTGCAGTGGTGTGGGGGATATTGAGGTATACCGCGAGGTCGATATCCACTTTTACTTGCTGAAAGAGCTTCTCGGCCTGGGGAATCCAGGGGCACGGGCGCGGCAGGCGAGGCGCGACGGGGACTCCGCAGCCCACTTGCACACTGCCCATCGCCCGCGGGAAGAAGCAGCTCCGTCGAGGCGTATTCAGCCCCTTCGCGAAAGAGAAACGATTCTGATCTGTGTTGGGGCTCTGACCACGGCAGCTACGATCTTACGCACTTCGCGTGCGGCAGGCAGGGCCTTTTGTCAGTTAGAAAGACCTGTGTGCGGGAACGTTGGAACCAAGGTAGTTCTCGCGCGTTATATTTACCGCAAGATCCGCTTAATTGGGTGGGGGACCATCAAGCGCGGCGTGCTGGTGAACTTTTTGTAAAGGAAGTCATTCAACGCCGAAGGAAACGCTTTAAAAGCAGCACAAGAGCCAGTATGAATAATAATATTTTTCTCAAAATACACTGAGAAAAGGAATACTATTAGCTTTATGATCCATGCATCAATGACAAACGCTATTTATTCACAATTATTTGTTGTGTTTAATCCTTATTCACAAAAGATTGCTGCTCTAGCAACATTCTTCTTTTTTCGGTTTCTCCTCTACTCCTCCCCCCTCCCGCTTTCCCGCGTACCTTCAAGAGCGTGTAGGTTTGGATCTTATTGAGGGGGTTGCCTTTGCAGAAGTGTAGATGTACAACCACTTTTACACTATTTGATTTAATTAACGCAATGTTGGTTTTCCCTTTGTCTACTGCAATTTCGGTGGAATTTTCCTGGAAATTAGAGAAACTATTTACTCCATATGTTGTACCTTTATCGATGTTGAAACCAGTTGTAACAATCATAACAAAAACCGAAGATTAATATTCGGGGAGGGGAGGGGTCTGAGTTTCCTCGCTAGATGTGTATACTCATAAATATTTTAAGAGAAGCATATTCATGTGCATCTCATCAATACGTAAATGTAAAATGCTTCGTTTACAGTTAGCAAAATCGAGTTTAGCTTCGGTTTCGTCGCAATATCGATACTATCTCGTCCTCTTCCATCACTTTTCCTATCTCAACTCTTCCCACCCCTTCCCCTAAGTATTTGTCTTGAAAGTGTTAACGATAACAATTTCTGAAGTAAAAAGAAGGAAGGAAAGGAATTGCGATCGTACACGTCTGTTTTCCATCTTGAACATATATTGTAGCACCCGTTTAATACTGGCAAAGTGCGTCGGCATATCTAATTGAAAAGGCTACAGAATAGGATTATATAATTATATAGGGACATAAAAATGGGGGAGAACGACATTGCAGACTTCACCTTGGATGAAAATATCATCATCGACACCGACAGAGGTCTTGCCCGGCAGGATCTGAGCAGGCTAGATCTGAGCAAGCTCGGTGTGGACACGCTGGAGGTGATGTCGCGGCAGGCGACGGTTAACGTCGGCACCATTGGGCACGTCGCGCACGGTAAGTCGACCGTTGTCAAGGCGCTCAGTGGCGTTAGAACGCAGAAGTATCATCGAGAGGCCGTCATGAACATCACGATTCACCTGGGCTACGCCAATGCCAAGGTGTTCCAGTGTGAGGTGTGCCCCCGGCCCACGTGCTTCCAGACCTACCCGTCATCGCAGCCGGACGACACCCCGTGCCCGCAGTGCGGCAAGCCCATGGTCCTTAAGCGGCACTTCTCCTTCGTCGACTGTCCTGGGCACGACGTGCTCATGGCGACCATGCTCAATGGTGCAGCCATCATGGACGCCGCGCTGCTGCTGATCGCAGCCAACGAAAGCTTCCCGCAGCCGCAGACGCTAGAGCACCTTAAGGCGGTAGAAATTATGAAACTACGCCATTTGATAGTCCTGCAGAATAAAATCGACCTTGTGGGCGAGGTGCACGCGCATGATCAATACCGGCAGATTCGAGCCTACTTGGATAACATAGCGCTTAACGCCCCGATCGTGCCGATTTCCGCCCAGCTCAAACGCAATGTGAACTTCCTCCTGGAGTACCTCGTGCATGTGCCGCTTCCCACGCGTCAACTGCGCTGTCCCGCTCGTATGACGATCGTTCGTTCGTTTGATATCAACAAGCCGGGAGAGGGGGATATTGAAAACCTGAAGGGTGGTGTAGCAGGCGGCACCGTTACGCAAGGCGTCATTCGTCTTGGGCAGGTGCTGGAGATCCGTCCTGGGTTGATAAAGTCGCGCAGCTACACGGAGCAGGGGCGGTTCAGCTACAACCCTCTTCGGACCCGTACGGTCTCGTTGAAGGCGGAGAACAATGTACTGCAGTACGCCATTCCTGGTGGGCTCATCGCCGTTGGCACCACGCTAGACCCCACGTTGACGCGACAAGATAAGATGGTAGGGCATATGATTGGTGAGGAAAACTCCCTGCCAGATGTGTACGCAGAGTTAGAGGTGCAGTTTTACCTTTTCAATGAAATGGTTGGTGCGAAGGCATCCAAGGATGGCAAAACCTCTATCAAGCGCGTGCAGAAGCTTAATCTTCAAGAATCGCTCCAAATTAACGTTGGAACCCTCACAGCTGGTGCAACGGTGCTAAACATTACGATAAACCCGGATATCGCCAAACTAGAATTGGTGACCCCTGTGTGTTGTTCACTTGGGGAACAGGTAGCTATTTCACGTATGGTAGATAATAACTTCCGTTTGATCGGCTGGGGGACCATTCGTCGAGGAGTCCCAATGAAACAAGGCGCCTAAAAAGAGGCTCAAGTAAAGACTGGAGAGAAGGTAAAATATCGGGTAGGAGAGTATGAGAATGGTAATACTCTTTGTTGCATTCTTATTTTTCAGCATTACTTAATCTTGGTAAGAGGAAGTAGAGCATCGATCTCGATGCATGAGACGTAGGGAGTTGTAACTAAGGAAATAAAATGTGCTCTACAAAAAAAAAAATGGAAGTATTTTTTAGTCTTTGGTAAATTCTCTGTTAAGTTGTACTTTTGTGTGTATCTTTCCCTCCGTATAGCGTCCTTTATACCACCAGTGGCTCTCGCACAATTGCAGATGCAATAGGGTACATAAAGGAAAGTACACTCGTCTCTCCGGATTGGATAATTAAATTAAATTCATGAAAATGGGTAAGATAGTAAAATAATTCAGATTAAATTATAAACATATATATATATATATATATATATATATGTACATTCCACGCCGAAACTTTATAATTTGCACTCAGTGATCCATGCAAGTGGTTCTATGTTTGGTCTGTGACCTCAAGCTTCATCGCCCCCGCACATTCTTCCAGTGTTGCATATTGTTGTGAGGGAATGCAAACTCACATAATCGGTTAAAATTAAAGAATAATAATATAATAACAGATCATAAAGGATGTTTTCTTTGTATACTATTCATGATATGGTTGAGATTGAGCCTGTTTACTTCCTGAAGCGGCTCGCTCGCGACCCACCAGGCACGCACACAACTCCACACCCCTGTGTGGAAGAGGCTGGTGGCGGCGTCGCGCAGTCCGCGCCCTACACTGTCGCTCAGATCATACGGCACCGGCTGACGGAGCGGTACGTCGGGCGCGTGGCCCCGCGCTGCGGCTTCTGCGTCGCGATCGGGGACATTTTGGAGCACTCCTCCATCGAGGTGAAGGGGCCGGCGGCGTCGGCGTGGTTAGGGGCAGTGTTCGAGTTGGTGGTGTTCGCCCCGCAGCCTGGGACGCGGCTCCGCGCGACGATCGCCCACCAGGCCTCCGAGGGCCTGCACCTGCGGCTGGACTTTTGCGCCACCTTCCCCTTCGTTGTACCCGCAGACCAGCTCGTGCCGGGGTCGAGGTACGACACAAAGCAGAGCGCGTGGTATATTTCCATCCTCGACGACGACGACGCCCAGGCTCACAGCGACGACGATGCAAATAGAAACTACTATCAAATTGGCGAAGAGGTGGTTGTGCGAATCACAGCCTGCATCGTGCGGGATGATGAAAAGGATCTCGACCATAACGACATAGGCTCGTTGAAAGAACTGGCGGATCCGTCAATTGGCAACTCGGCACCGCTTATGTCACTGTTTGGCAGCTTCCTTGGTGACCTTCTGGGGCCAACCTGCTGGTATGAGGAGTAGGTGTGCTAGTCTTCTGTTTAGGAAATCCCATCCCGCAGGAGTGCTACCCCCACTGTGGGTAGGAGGACGAGTCTGGAATGGGGAAATGGCATGGAGAGAGATACCTTTTCTCCATCTTACACTCATGTTTTTTCCCCATTACACCATCAACAATAGATTCCATGAATCGCTGTAGCAAACGATTTTGATGCGTTTCTTTACCTTCTACTTAATGTTTTTTTGTCTCGCGTCGATCATGGATGGAGTGAATAAATCGTTGGAGCAACTCCCTCCTCTTATTTTTCTTCTCTTTTCCTTCAACATGGTATATAATCTAAAAACAACAGAAGAAGCTCACTGACATACGCAAACAAACCATACAACCTGATCCTATCCATCCCTTTATCATAACCGCATCAAGCACCTTATACTGCTGTTTAGTAAAGGTCCTCTATAGTCATTATTGCTATTATTATTACTATTATTTTCTTATTATTTGCATTAAGCGGAAGATAAACGCAGCAATAAAAATGGCCACCCCAAACGTTATTGTCTCACCGACAAAGTTTAAACTTGTCCTAGGCGTGAACGAGGACTGTACGCTAGTATTAACAAATGTTGGCTATGACGCCATTATTTATCGTTTACAAACCGTAGCACCAGATCATTATGTAGTGAAGCACGCCAAAGGCGTGATCCGCGGAAACTCAACCGTAAAGATCATTGTAACACTCAATCAGCGGAGAATCCAGCAATATGACGAGAATACCGCTGCTGCCAAAATCATCAAGGATGATTTCCTTTTGGAGTACACCCTTCTAGGCGAGAACGACGTCATCGAGCCAAAGTATGCAAACGTATCCCAGCTCATCAAGGACAAGAAAACAGAGAACCCAGGCTCTGTTCTCCGCAAGGTATTGCGCTCTCACATATTTCTTGACACAAACGCAGACGCCAATATATCATCCGACCTCGGAAACACCACGGCGGAAAAGGACAACCAGGCCTTGGCTGCCCTCGCCACCCATCCCCGCGACATCCCTGCGGATAGCAGCTATCCTGTCGAACGCAAGCCAGACACGAAGATCGAGGAAAAGAAGCTGCTAAACCAAAAAGAGGTCCAAAAGAAGAATCTGGCTGCGATGAAGGTCTCCTCGGCAACTAAGGGCCATCCGGGGGTCGGACCGCGGTTTAACGTCTTGATCATTCTGGGTGTGTTGACGATAGCAGTGGCGATTTGGATTCTGATGGAATAGACTGCCGCACAGTTCCCACTTGCAACATGCCAGGCCCCCACTTCGAGTAGTAAAGACATTCTGTACCTTACAAAAAGAAGTTGAAACTTAATTCACCGGTCATCATGTATGCCGAGTCACTTTCGTAAGGTAGTTCTGGCTACCTTGGGGGAGGGAAGCACATACCAAGCGATACATCCTAAAATTTTGAATAATTTTTGTACGAACACGTTAGAGATGGCAATCGATTCTCCGAAATGAAGGCCCAAATATGGTGGCACAGTCAACTGACCCTCTCGCAGGCTGTCATTGGCAGGTCCTAAAGAATATGAAGTGCTGCGTTGGCGTGATGCCCTCTGCGCAGCCGTCGGGTATCCAAAAGAAGGCGGTATTTTTAATAAATATATATATAAATATGGATTTGTGTGTGTGTGCTTCTGCTACCCCCTCAATATCTGGTCCTTTCCAATATACATTCTGTTCAGAGAAGCAAAGAAATTTCAAAATGGCCTATCTGTCCCATTTAGGCCTATCTCTCTGTATGATTGCTGTAACAATAGGATTCTGCTCATTTAGTCGGCTGAGTGAAAAGCATATACATTTTACGGCGCGTAAAAAAAAGGGGGAAAAGGTAACACTACGCAGCCAAGAGACGTGTGCCATGAAATTTCATTGCTATATATATTAGATCAACACATTTTCTATGCGGAAATATGAATAACAGAATAAATGAAATCTTTTGGAAGGATTTTTGTTTTTGTGTTGAGTGCGGGTTCTCCTTTATGCTTTTATTTTTAGACGAAAAGTGAATACCATATACATCATACGCAGAAAAAAAAGCTAGTGACAAGGTACCAATGACGCCTAAATACCTCTATTTTTGTTTAAAAAGAGATTTAAAAGGTACGAAATGAATATGAACATGCATCTCGAACTGGATTTTCCTATGTAATAAAACGAACTCTTAGATTCAACGACAATACGTTTTGAAAGGCTAGAGAATGCCGAGGGTGAGTTGCGTCTTTTCTTCAGTTCCTCGTTTTTGGTTTTACAATCAGAAACTAGAATATCTATAGCAGTCTTTTATTGCTAAATGGCATTGAAAGGATGGGGTGAAAATGAATAGCGTAGGAAAGTAATCACGCCGAAAGTATTTTAATAGATGGCAGTCGCCTCATAGTGCCGCTGCATGGAGCTAATACAAACGTTGCATTAGATAAGTATTTTGCTTATAGTGGCTGAGAAAGAACTAACGTATATATTGAAAATGACATGTACAGTGGAGTCTCTTGAACCCTTACTCACTCGATTAGAATATTCCTTTACTTCTTTGTTTCCCTGTACAACTTTTCGTCTGAGAACTAAAACCCACCCACCCCTATAGCACTCTCCCGCATTCTGATGGGTTTTATTTAAATCAATTTTATTCAATTTTATTTTTCCTATACGCCCACATTTATATATTTATGCAGGCAATTCTCTGACTGAAGTGCTCACATTTTTTAACTTCAAAGTTAAAACGTACTAGCACACCATCATCGCAAGCTTCTCAAAACTCGGCATTGGTGGTGGTTTGTGAGGCTATTCTTTGGACAGTACTAATGCCCACACTAAAAAAGACTCCAGGAACCCTGAATCCCCCCATATGCGGAGTCAGGATTTCAAAGTCTCGAAAAAATTGCAACCCATTACCGGGGAATAGGTTGCCTCATTCAGCAGCCGCCCATCCAGAAACTTCAAGTTGTCTAGGCATTACAACAAAAGAAAGCCGCGGCGATATTTCCAAGAAATCGACTGTGCGATGTGTGTGGAATTATCTCTGCAACCTGGTGTTTCGTTTTGACGAATCCGACAGCCTAGACAGTTTCGTCGAGAGCTATGACAATGACAACAAGGGCGAGATGCCGCCGGTGCGCTCGTGGTGGCTCGTGATGCTGTCCGAGATCGTCGCATTCTTCCGGAGGCGACGGGTGTATTGGGGGTTGTTTCTCGTCTTACTGGCCGTGGTGCTGTCCTCCCAAGCGCAGGAAGTGTTTGAATCCGTCACGAGTCCGTTCATTGTGGCCGAACCAAACCGCCCCGGGTTGACGTTTTTGGACAAGTTCAACGGCGGCCGGCGCGAGTTGCCGCGGAAACACCCTGTGGTTATCATTCCAGGGTTCATCACGAGTGCAATGGAGCTGTGGGAGGCGAAGCGAACTTGTATGGATAAGCTGCCCTGGTTCTCGCAGTCCAGTTTTCGTCAGCGTATGTTCGGCGCCTCCATGCTCTTCCTCATTCTGACGGATCCTGCCTGCTGGCTGGATCTTTTCTCGATGAACAAGACCACCGGGCTAGACAGGAACGGTATCAAGGTGCGCCCGGATTCCGGTTTCACATCGGTTGACTATTTCGTACCCGGCTACTGGGTGTGGGCAAAGGTGATTATCAACTTGGCCGACATCGGATATGTCCCGCAGGACATTATGGTCATGACGTACGACTGGCGTCTTTCACCCCAAAAGGCACATGAGCGCGATGGACTCTTCTACAATATCCGCAACGCTATTAAGCTTCAATACGAAAAATTCCAACAGCGCCCAGTTGTGATTTCTCACAGCTATGGCACCCCAGTCGCGCTAGAGTTCTTCAAGTGGGCAGAGAAGCAGGAAAAGGGGTTTGTAGATAGATATGTCGCCTACTATGTCAACGTCGGCGGAACAGTTTTCGGCCTGCCAAAGGTCGTCTCCGCGCTTCTGCAAGGGGACGTCAAGGATACGCTCACGATGCCGCGGTCCGCGCGCCGTGTCCTGGATACGTTCATAACGCAGGGTGCGCGATATAACTGCACGAGGACATGGAGCTGCCTAGCCGCGATGCTGCCGCACGGCTGCGAGGACGAGGATCCACAGTTGTGGACTTTCTCCAACGGGACGGCCCTCGGAATGCGCGAACTGGCGGATATCGCGATTCAAGAGTGCGAGCGCACTGGGCACACCGACTCCGCTCAGCAGATTCGGCAGCACCGTGAGACCCTCGATGAGCTGCCGGTACTCCCGCAGGCCCCCCACACAACCGTCGTCTGCCTGTACGGGGTCAACAAGACGACGGAGGTGGGCTACCGTATCGAGAACACGCGGAGCAGCAGCGGGATTTGGAATACGGACATGGACTACAACGACGCCCACACCAGTCAGGGCGTTCACCTTGGCTATGGGGACGGAACGGTGCCGATCCTGTCGCTTGGGTACATGTGCAGGGCGCCGAACGGGTGGCGGCAGAACGTGGGCCGCGTCGTGACCGTGGAATACCCGGACGCCGCGCAAAATGGGGTGCTAAGCCTGCGCGGTGGGATCGTCAGCGGCGACCACGTGGACATTCTCGGCAACTATGAGTTCATCGAAACCATTCTAAAGATAGTAAGTGGGATGGACGCCGTTTCTCAAGAAGGTAACGACACGCTTAGCTGCGCCGAACCCGGAAAGAACAACACCAAGTGTGTGGAAACTCGACTCAGAGACGTGATATACTCAAAAATCGATACAATTATCAAAAGAAATCGCAAATGTCTAGCCAAGCGAAACCGTCCTATTACATCAAACTCGTCGGACCCTGAAAACAGCACGCCTCTATAGCAATCAACGACAAACGTGTGCACTGCATTGGAAAGAAATGGTGAGGGCCTCCCTTCGAGTGGTGACATGGGTATCAAGAGGAATAATCAAGAGTGCGATGCCCTGTATACAGCTGCCCTACCGGGGCACTCTATGAGTTTCCTTTTTGCTTTATGGTGCTATTCCTAACCCTAATGAAACTCCAAAGCCCTTTGTGTACCAGCTTTGAGCCGCGCTCATCTCTTTTGAATATATTTCTCCCCTTATACTCTAAACTCTGTATCAATGCCTATATGGTTGCACACAGGGTAAAAAAAACTAAACGCACAAAAGATATTACATATAGGTGAGAAATAATCATAAAATAAAAGGCGCCCCTGCGGGGTTTCGTATAGCAAGTTTCTCTGTTGACTTGAAGTCTCGTCGATGCGCACTAAGGAAGGCGATGAGAAACAGCCTGGAGCCCCCGATGCATCTCCGCGTGCCGCGCCAAAGAAGAATAAAAGCATACGGAAGCGCTTTTTACCAACCTTCATGTACGAATATGGGCGAAGCGTATACGGTGGTAACCCGCTGTTGCAGCAAACCCTTCCTGCCCCTTTCATCTCGCCTCGCCCGATTTTGTACATTGGATTGTTTTTGTGTTCCACAATTATTTTCCTATCATTGGGCACAACAATACTTGTTAAAAGTTCAAAAAGCTACGTCATCGAGAAATATTACGATCAAATTCATCGCTATCAATACATCCCAAGTGACCCTTCGGTTAATATCAATGAGGGTTTGCGCTCCTTTGTGGTGGATGGTGTCACCTACAAACAAGGAACACTGACAGAGCTTTCTTTCACTATACGAAAAGAAATGAAGGCACCGGTGTATATGTATTATAAAATTAATAATCTCTTTCAAAATCACCGCTGTTTCCAAACAGGGCGTTCTAAATCGCAGCTATCTGGGAGCAGCAACCCTAAGGGCCTGTCTAATTGTAACCCTTATCTTATACCTGGGTCCCTGGACAACTCCAACGAGAGTGTAATAGTGTCGTACAATGGACGGATACGGCGAGCTGATTCTTTCAACTACAATCCATGCGGAATCGCGGCGTGGGCCATGTTCAATGACACGCTGAGGCTCTTCAAGGTTGTGTCCTCGACCTCCACGGCGCTCGATAATGTCCCGATATCGACTTCCAGCAAGGACACCAGTCTTACCGTTCAGCTAGTGTGCAATGGCACGGATTTCGATGCGAAGGGCAATCCTCTCGGAAAGAGTGTGACGCTAAACCACTGCTCTAAGAAAGGGATCAGTTGGCGCTCAGACACGGAGGTGCGCTTTAAGAATCTCACCGTGGGTGAAAATTGGTGGTCGCTTTACTTTCCCTATACTACCAACAACACCTACCTAAACAACGGCTGGTATCTGAATGAGCCCGGTCATTCACTACCGGACCCCCTCGATTTTGACTTTCAAGTGTGGATGAAGTGCGCCGTTTTGCCAAATTTCCGAAAACTATATCGCATCATAGACGTGGACCTCACCCCCGGAACCTATTTACTCCAAGTCGAAGAGTTCTTCGACGTTGAAACATTTGGGGGTCGGAAAGGGTTCGTCCTGCGTCCAAATGGCGCGGCTGGATTCGAAGAACGCGGTGTGGGTATAGCGCTCATTGTAGTTGGATCTCTATCCTTTGTACTGAGTGTATCGTATCTAGTCGATATCAACTTGAAAAGACAAAAGAAAGATGCTGTTTCCATGCTGAAAGAACCAAAAAAATCATGGTATCTCTACGATCCGAGTGCACCAGAGTTTGAAAAATATTATCAGCTCCTCATTGAGAGGAGCGTGCCCATTCAGGAGCTAATCGCGCTCCGCAAGATGCAAGACCCTAGCTCTGGAAGCACGACAAGCGACGATTAGCAATGATAGGCAAAGTGTTATAGTACTAGTTTTTCTTGCTTACAATACTAATTGTTTCGAATAAAAAAAGAATAAAAAGATGCATGGTGTCTAAATAAAAAACTGACCCCACTGTATTTTGGGAGGTATGGCTTCCCCCACCCACTATGAAAACAGCAACTACCGCTCCTTCACAGTTCTTCCTTTAGGGCGAAAAGAAAATAGGGGAAAAACTCCGATACCGGGGATCGAACCCGGATTTCCTGGGTGAAAGCCAGGTGTTCTAACCATTATACTATATCGGACACCGTCACCGTGTGTGAAGCGTCAAATGTATCTGAATTTGGAGATGGAGAAAAGATACGACGGGCGGGGATTGAACCCGCGATCTCTCGCGTGTGAGGCGAATGTCCTAACCACTAGACGACCATCGCGCTGCACGGTGCGGAGAATATGGTTCCGATTCTTTTTAAACATTTCTACTCCTTCTTTGGACTGGCACAGCGACGTTGTGGCGCAATGGAAGCGCGTCGGATTCCGGATCCGAAGGTCGCGGGTTCGACCCCCGTCAGCGTTGCATTTTTTGCTCGCGAACAATAAACAATCTAGCCCATGATCGGGCTCTACGTGAGACGGGAAGATAGTTCAGTGGCAGAACATCAGATTGTGGCTCTGAATACCCGGGTCCGATTCCCGGTCTTCCCTTTTTCTTTTCCCCATATTTGGGCCCGATCTCTAACCCAAAATACCGCGCTATATTGAAGCTTTTTGTGGAATGCCTGGCGATGGCCCTTTCATTCCGACCCCGCTCTTGGCCCTCATTGCCGAATCCTACTTGAATACTAACAACAATAATAAAGCAAGGGGAAAGAAGCGTGAAATTAAGACTCTGACAAGATCATATACACACATCCTATTAATACTCCAGAAACAAAGACACAAGTCCTGTATTTCTTTAATACTTTCGAAAATTGGACTACCACCGCTAATCTCTAAAGGTTAATTAAATCCTCGCTGGCTCACAAATCGACAACTTTACCGATGCTGTGCTAAAAAACAAGTGTTGCCTAGGAAATGGCCACCAGTTTGGAATTTAGAAAGTAAAACTCGATATTAAAATTACCATGATCGCTCCATCACATAGCGACAATTTGTTTTACAGGAATTGCTCCAGTCAGGCAAACTAAAATCGACGCCTCTTCACAGACTCTTTTGAATCCGCTCAAGCGTTTTCATTCATGAAGCCTCTGTAATACTATATATATATATATATATATTTGTGCCACGCACACAGAGTAATTCTCAATAATAAGCGTTAACTTATTTTCCCTATTCACTAAACAATTGGGCATGCTCTCTCAAAAAAATTACGACAGAAAAGTAAAGGATTCAAAGAAAGCGTGGAGGTCGTTCTCGTATTTTCGCCACTTCCCCGTGGCGGTTTCCCAGCGAATAAGTGTCGTTACACCATCTCTGATAAAGATATACACGTCACCCCGTACCTCGAGCTTCTGTCCTGGGCCAACCTCCTGCATCTCCTTTGATGTAAAGCTCAAGCATGGTTGGTCCTTCTTTGTGGTGAGCTCAATGTTAGTGATATTTTCATGTCCTGACTCAGACTTAATCCGTGCATGCCACTCCTCGATGGAGGGCATGCAGTCGGGGTCGTTTTCTGGCGACCCGATGCGTATCGTCACGGTCGGTCCCTGTTCTTCTGGGACGATCTCCTTCGTCATGTCGTGAGGCACACCCAGCGGCGCGTATACGACCGTCCCGACGCCCAGTTTTGTCGCCACCACGCGGCTGCCGCCGACCACGTCAAAGCAATATTTGTATTCTGGGCAAGAAAAAGTGGCTCCGCGGCGGGGTCTCGGTTTCTCTGTGCTTACCTCGACACTTTTAATGGCGTTCACAAGGACAGATTCGGGGATGTAAGAAATGGCCTTCTGCAAAGGCTTCACAACCAGAACGTAGTCTCCATATCGGACAACCTTTTGCTCATGCGCACCATCAAAAATGGACTGGATCACGACGCCGCCCACCTTTGTTTCCTTGCGAGGCGTGTGACTGGTTTCAGGAACACGATTGGCATGGTACAGCAGAATTTCCTCCTGCTTAACGGTGGAAAGCTGCTCAAAGCGCGCTAGGACGCCCTTTTCGGCGTCCGCCCCATTCACTGGTTGTTCCCAGCTCCACATCGTGTCGATACAGATGCTGATAGAGCCAGTGTAAACCTTTAAATAACCCAGTGCACAGGTTTCCAACGTCTTGATTTGCATGTTGCGCGCAATTTGCATGAACACAGGCCTGTGCTGATTCATTACCGTGGGGCTACACATGATCTGAAAGACATACGCAATCCCATTGCGAACCTCAATAAGGTTGACCACTGAAATGTCAAAAAACGGAGGCATGCTCTGGGTATACTCTAGGATGTGTCGAAAAGGCCCCTCGTTCAGGGAGGCGTCCTTGCGCAAAACCGGCTCAATGGCGCCGCCTGTCATCATGTGCATCTGATACATAGAAATACCTTTAGAACGATCCTTAAATTCTGTTAAATTCAAATTCTCAGAACGAATATCCTCAACAGAAAGAATCATCATCGGAACACTTCCAGGTACATCGGACTGTGGCGCATCCGAAAATTCAGGATTGAATACCGTTACCATTGCAATGTTCGGAACCGGGGAAAGCTCCTCCCGCACCTCCCAACCCTTCGGCATTTTCATAGAAATACCCAGATGGTCAATGACTCTGCGGTTCATGTCACTAGCATCCTCACTACTTGCGACAGCACTCTCTGCAGCAGAGACAGTCGCCGCCAACGCTGTCGGCCTTTTAACGGCTGGGGAGGTCATCTTTGGTACAAGCTCATCAAGAGACTCTTCGATAATCGCCGTTTCCACATCGTTAAGCAAGGGCTTAGCTGCGATCTTGGATTTATCCGCTTCGCGTACATCAACCGTCGACTTCGTTGAAGGTGAAACAGCAAAAGCGTTCAAGTCATCATCAACATCCTGAGAGAAGCGTTTTCGCCTAAACAAAAGGACAGCTGTTGTCCCAAGTACGACGGCTGAGGCAACCGCCACACCACAGAGAGTAGTTACTTTATTTTTAGAAAAGTGCATATCAAAGATAAAAATCTTAATTCTGAAAAAAAAAATTGAAATAAAGAATTCTAAAAAAAAGATAAAGAGAGAAAATGTATTAAAGAATAATAATAATAATAATAATAATAATAAATAATGTATACAAATATAAATTATATATAATATTTATAAAGAAATACATCAAATTGCACAAACCCATACACACACCTGTTCACGCCTCAGTCGCGGAGCGCACCTGCTGGAATATCTTTGTGGTGCGCCCATTGCGTTGCAACACTCGTTTTGAATCCATGGTCGTTGTGTATGTCATAAGACCGTCGTAAGTGGTTTCTCGTCACAGGCGCAGTGTGTTAATCCAAAGCGGCAGGAGGGGAGGGGGAGAGTAAGTAAACAATCAAGAAGCGACCGCGGCGCCGGTAGCGCAGCCGCCAGCCAAGCACACATACGCACGCACACGTGCCGAGTGCGCGTCTCGGCCCACGTGAGTGTGCAAGCAAGGCCACATGTTTGGCCAAGACACAACTCCATAGTGGGCCTCCTAATAGTATCTACTGTGGGACAGAGTTGCCCACCACACCCCATCCCGCACCAGGCATGCAGCGGCGAGTGCACTTCAGTGCAGGTCTGTGTTCACGTATCCTCGTTGACATGAGTCTTCAGAAAGTGAGATATGCAAAACAAGTGTTACATCATCATGCCATCGCCCCGCAGCCACAAACTAGCTCGCCACACGCACACACCACCGTAGATCAGATGCATTCCAAACGCAAAGTGGGAAGTAATTTGGTAATCCCGGCACCCGCACACCGCAGCCCGCTCTCAGTCCCGAAAGGTGATTATGTGTAGGTTCAACCGTCGTCATGCACACACGTCAGAACCTGTTTGGACCTGTGAACTTATTTTGTGCATCATACTGCGGGCAATTCGCGAGTGCTCCGGGACTCACCCCACGTACACACAGCGTGCGGGCCTTCCAACAACGTGTGCCATCAGAAGTCAAACAGATCAATAAGTAAATCAGCACCATTTGTCTCAGCTGAAACACGGATTCGACAATTTCATCCTCGCACACGGGCACGCACGAAGTTACAGCTGCATGTGTGTCATGCGCGTACCCGTGCAGTCAAGTCCAGGAAGCAGCAACCGCCAGTGTGTAACCGAGGGGCAGGAGGGAGAGGAGGGGGAAGAGGAAAAGAAAGAGTAGGAACGAATCAGACGGGGAAAGAAGAGTTTGTACCCGATTGTTTGTCATTCAAGAGCTCTCAGAGACTCCAGTCGGTTTGCGTCATCATTTAGGTTCAAGTAGTAAAACTGCGGCTGGTGGTAAACCGACAAGAGACGCGCCAATTGGGCGATCCCGTGCGCAAGATACGGCACCAGCGCGCGCACACGCCAAAAAAAAAAAAAAAAAAAAAAAAAAGGAGAATCACACAAACCCATACACACACCTGTTCACGCCTCAGTCGCGGAGCGCACCTGCTGGAATATCTTTGTGGTGCGCCCATTGCGTTGCAACACTCGTTTTGAATCCATGGTCGTTGTGTATGTCATAAGACCGTCGTAAGTGGTTTCTCGTCACAGGCGCAGTGTGTTAATCCAAAGCGGCAGGAGGGGAGGGGGAGAGTAAGTAAACAATCAAGAAGCGACCGCGGCGCCGGTAGCGCAGCCGCCAGCCAAGCATTCACACAATACACATGAAGAAATATATTCTTTAGTAATTGTATTATTTTCATGATTTGTCGGAATTTTTAATGTTAAAATTTACTTCATACTTTACTATTCTTTTATGTATCATGTATATTATTTTCTCTTTCGCTAGAATTTAATAACTAATATTATTATTATCGAATTATTTCTTTTGATCATGACATTATTTTTTATTAATAGAAATCATATATTATTATTATTATTATTATTACATATATATATATATTTATATAATATCTGATTTTTTATTATTATTTCATTCAAATTTGTCGTATTTTTTTTAAGGATATGTTTCATATATTCTATATATTTTTAACAATGTATTATGAAAAAATGTACTGAAAATAGAAATATCGGAATTATTATAATTTTATTATTATGATATACGAGTAAATTATCTTATATTGTATTTATAAAAATAAGGCAAGGTATTTTGTTTTTTAATGTTTTTATCGTTTCAAAATAAGGGACTCATTAATTGATCTGATAATTTATCGCTATTGCAACAGATTGATTAAGAGAAAAAAAAAGGAAAAAAGAGACAAAAAAATTTTGTTAACATTTTTTATTTTTATAAATATAGTTCATAATACACATTTCATAAATTTGTATGGAAATAAATGTCTATGGGCATCAAGACAGTACTTTACAGTTTAGAAATGATATATAAAAAATCACTCTGAGATTAGTATTTTACCATATAGAAAAGTTCTTTTGAGTTGTTCGAGATATTAGCAATATTTTTTTTATGTAAATATTTTCTTTTAATTCTCGAGATAGGCAAAAATGGTATTTCAAATGCTTTAAATATACTCTTCGCATAAAGAAGAGACCTGATGTTATGAAATTAGACGCTTTCAGGCATTAATTGTAAGTATGCACCAAAGAAAGTATAGGATTGCTATTGTCTAGATTAAAGGTGTCTCTTAAATATATTTTTAAAGATTATATAAATATTGTTTGCTGAAAATTTTGGCGCATTATAAATCTTGAGAATATGTTTAGATCATTTGAGTAAATCATTGCTCTTAGTAAAGTTCCCTTTATTATAGTACAACTGATAAAGTTTACAGGCAAGCCATCATAACAATAAAAAAAATGCTTTCTCTACTATTATAGTGGTTATTCTCTGGTGCACCTTGGTGAATTAACTAAAACATAAATAACAGTGACTACTCGCAGAAAAAAATGCGTATCAGCAGTCCAATAAAAAATTAAAGATATTTAAAAAGTCATCTATTTATATGTAAAAATGAATAAGAGAGACCAACTATATATTATAAACGAAAAAATTATTCAGTTAAAAGTCTTTGCTATTTTTTTTTATAAAAAATGAAGGTAGGTGTATAAGAATTAAATTCCATATTGAAATAATGAGTTACCGTAGCCAATATTCAAAGAATTTTTAAAAGAAATGGGGATGAAAAAGGTAAATTTTAAAAAAATGATTGGAATTTCAAAGTCATTTATTATCGAGTCAAAGGATTTTCATATATCGTCCCGTCTCCTTTTCCAAGACTTAACTTTCGGGGGAGTTGCACATAAATTTCCATATAGGGTGCATTAAATTAGTTTTTATCGTAGCTAATTATATATTGAAAAAAAAAATTCAAAATAGTAACAACAGATCCACCACAGCGTTCAGCATTCCCCCGCACACACGCACACACACGCAGTGAATATAATTCCCTGAATATATTGATACTTAGCTTTATTTAAAAAAATATAAAAAAATACCTATTGAATATGAAAAATGTCCTCTTAAAATAAACTCCAAACACCGAACTGAACTTTTAGGGGACAGGGGGAAACACACCTAATAAAATTCAGGAGGAATAAAAAGGCCCTTGGGAGAGCAAGACGGCAGAGGAACCTTTATAAAATTGGCAGTTTTCAAAAGTAAATTGAATTGAATTTTAATACTTTCAAATAAAAATAAATAAACATCTTATTTATTATTAGGATTCCTTACAGTTAGCGTTCAAACGTTTGGGTGAAGCAATTCCACCAAAACGCCCCATAATTGAAAAATTATCGACACACTGATCGCATAAATTTTTTCAAAAAGGATACGACGGGCGGGGATTGAACCCGCGATCTCTCGCGTGTGAGGCGAATGTCCTAACCACTAGACGACCATCGCGCCGAATGATATTGAGAAACAATTGGGTTACATTCCATTTTTTGTTAAATTTCCCCACCGATCAGGTTCCGATATAGTATAATGGTTAGAACACCTGGCTTTCACCCAGGAAATCCGGGTTCGATCCCCGGTATCGGAGTTTTTCGCTCGCCTACGATTTGCACCTCGCCCACTGAGGCTCTGCTTTATTTAGTGCAGACGAGTGTTTCTTGAAAATGTTTTTGGATAAAACTTCTGTAGTGAATTTTCCCATTATTATTTATAAGTAGTGATAATAGACTTATTTATCAAATGAAATTATAAGCCTTAAATGAGCTGGCGGTTTCCGATGCATTTTAAGAGTCCAAATTTTCACTGGAGTAAAATAAAATGACTGACATTTTTCTATCCGCACTTATTTTTTTCATGGATAATAAAATACTTATATTTAAATAATTATTAGTATATATTAGTGTATTTTTTAATGCTTTAAAATTATTTTTCAAATATTTTTATCAATATTGACATGTTTCCAGGAACAATCGGCGCACGGTTTACAAAAAACGGATATTTAAGTGAAATGTGCGGCTGCATATGATTTTATATAGACAAATAATGGATAAATAGATTTTTAAAAAGTAAATTTTTTATGGGTTGTATTTAAAAAATCAGTGATTTAAAAAAAATACTAGGTAGCGATAACGATCGGCCTACGGAAATAAGATTTTCAAAAATGCACTCGTAAGCCGAATCAAACAAAATAGGAATATAGGACCAATTCGATGTTTAAATACAAACTTTCTAAATTTAGGGAAAAAAAGGATAAAAAATGTAATAATATTTGAAGAAATTGGAAAAAAAATTCAAAATTTGAATCCAATATTTGACACGAACCCGTTAACATTAATAAGTTCAAAATTATATCAAGTCGAGAAAAGTCAATAATATTGCAAATATCTCTTTTCATTTCCATCAGGAAACACAACTGGTTACGTATAATGGGCTTGACCTTGCGAAAACTAAATTATAGCAATGGGAGCCCTGGACTAATATGGGATCTATGCATAAAACTTGGGGATGACTTAAAACGCATTATTCGTACATTACGAAGAATGGGATTTTTAAAAATGATAATTTTTTATCCTTGTTATCGAATCCCGGGATTACAATTTTCCATTTTAAAATCGAGAGTTTTTTTACAGCTGCTGGGGTTGGAAACGCCCCCCCCCCCACACCCCAATGCCGATGATATAACCATATGTTATTCTAAAAATGAAGTGACCACTTTTTATTTTAACCACAGTTCCTTATGGGTCCAGATGAGGCGAAAGGCGAATGGATTCAGAACTATTTTCTATTGTTCTAAATTTGACACACACAAAATGTAGAATTACATGTTTCACGGGAAGGTTTGGATGAAATACGAAATATAATATGAAAGCGTGCCGCGCATATAATTATAAGCCTCAGGTGCGTATTGGGGACGAAAATAAATTTTCCTATTTTTAGTGAAGAATCTTATAGAAGGTTTAATTTTTTTTTATTTAAACATTATAAAGTACAAATTCTTACCTTGACACTATGCTGCCAGACCTGTGTTGTTTGAATTTGGGGGTAATCTTAATAAAATTTAAATGTCGCCCACAGGATGGTATGCAAATTAAAGGCCACACCATGCATGTGAAAAAAAAATCTTGAACCCCAAAATTAATCAGGCATTCTCTGCTTATACTGGCGGGCGGGCGAGCGGGGGNGGGGGGGGGGAATCCACCCGCTTGATCCCCTCCTTGGTGTTGAAGATGGCGTTTCGTTCGGTTTTGCTCGTCTCACCCCCACCCCCTCGCCCATGAGGAGTCCCTTCCATTACCGTGATTTTTAAAAAATTTAAGTAGACAAATTTCAGCAAGCATTAAAATAAAATAGGTTTCAGGGCGGGGTGCCATATGCGAAGCCTGCTTGTGTAATATTGCTGGCGGCGGGGTGCTCTTTTGGAGGGCTGGTGGGCGCCAAGGTCGTCAAGGGAGGTGTGTTTGTGTGTGTGTGGAAAAAGGGGCCTCATCATACCCACCGCGTCCCGTTTAATCATCGGCGCGGCTTGCTATTATGACATCGCTCAACGGGATCCTGGGGAGGGCACCGCCTGGCATGGCTACACATTTCTCCACCCCCCACCGGTGTAAAAGGTCAAAAAAAAATATTAGCAGGGTTTGAGAGCCCCCACCTCGTGCATTATGTTGTTGCGGTTCTATTTCCTTCTGCGCCTATGAGGTTGTTAGGGTGCGAGTCTGCGTGGGCGTTTTTCTGTCCAGACCGCAGGGCCTTTTTTTTTTAAGGCAAAGACCCTAAAAGCAGAGATACATTTTTCTCATGGGTCGGGGATTAAAAAAAATTTGTGTACCCGATCACAAGTTAATTTCAGTTAAATTTGCTCGGAGATGGCTCCGTATAATTTCATTGTTTTGTTTTTTAATTATGACTCCCCTTTTGTTTATGGTAAAAATTTACTCAAGTTTCATACTTGAATAGCATGGAAAAAAATAGCGTACAATATAACCTATTTTTACCTTAAAGAAATGCATCAGACATTAGTGGACAAGCTTCAAAACGAGGAGCCCGATTCTGTTAATAAAGCAATGAATGGGGTTTTCAGACCGTTGCTAGCAAATATTCTCCTGAATTTTGACGAACCAAAGTTCCGAAAAATTAAAATAGGAAACCCGATTATCAAAAAGTGTACTGAGGGGTTATCCAACGACTTCACAAAGTACCTGTTTGATGTTTTGAGGTTTTCAGAATCAAGTGAAGAGCCAGGTGTTTTATTATTTTCAGGCGATAAACATAAGTTAAAAGAGGCGGATGCTATTTTTTCTGCGATAGAAAAATACTTTGAAGAAAAAAAAATCAAACCTTTGGAGTTACATGCTGAAGGGAGGAAAATTAGCACTCACGTTAGGCATGCTACGCCTGCTTTGACAGCCGCACAAGGTTCTTCGTCTGCCTGCTCGCCGTCTGATAAGACCGAAGAATTGTTTAATAACCCATTCATCGAAAAAGACTTTGAAGCAGTTTTCAGTCTAAAGGAAACCGCTAGACGTACCTTACTAAGTGTTGCAAGAATACGAAATTGTTTTTTCGATGCCAAAGACTTTGCACTGCGGGAGATGCTTCATGGGCGTGTTTATATGTGCACTGAAAAGTGTGGAGACGACTGTTTAGAGGCACATTGGCATCTTTTTTCAGGAAAAGGCTTGGTTTACGCGTACGTTGCCCATCTTTCAAGTGATGCGAAGCAGCTATTGCATTTGGGGATAGAATATGGTTATCAGTATAACAGCCTTCCTGGTTCTAGCAACTTTGGGAAAACAATCAATTTTAACCAAAAACTCCTATCTGCTGAAGGTAAATTGATAATTAACAATCACCCAAACAAATCAGTAGATTCGTGTGTTTACTGTGGTGTCTCATTTTCAAAAATTTTCCTGTGATATATATTTTTATGTTTACTTGTATTATTTTCATTATATTTTAAATCTATACAAAGAAACGGAAATTTAAAAAAATATGTGAGGAAAATAAATAATACTAAACCTAGCATGCATTTGGTTTCTAGTGCACATAAAAGGATCTACGATTAAGTCTTTTTTTTGAAGAATTATTTTCCCTATTTATCATTTCTACGCATAATAATTTAGTCTTACCAAAAAGAATGTGCCATGTTATTTGAGAAGTTTCTATTTTCTTTAATAACATCGTATTTCGGTAAATTCACAAAAAATTTCAACAAAGAAGTTTTCCGCACTAGCATCCTTAGAGGATCGGTTCATCTCCATAACCTAGAGTTGTCTTCTGAAGCATTTAGTGAATGCTCTTCCGTAAAATTGTTGAGGGGTACAATCAGCTCCTTAACTATTAAGCTACCATGGCTTTTTTTATATAGTAAAAAATGCCAAATCCAAGTGGATAAAATATGCATAGTGCTTTCAACAAATCTAAAAAATGATGACAAGAGTCTGCGCGAAAAACTGGAAATTCTAAATTTCCTTACTAAAATCACCAATAATATACAACCCAGTGATGATGTTGAAAAAGAAAAGAGCTGTAAGCCTGGATTTTTTCAACGTCTCCGAAAGACAATTCTTGACAATATTCAAATCGAAGTAAACGAGCTATCTATCTGTCTTGTAAGTGAGACGGGTGCCCTTGAGGAGGAAAATATAGGCGTGTTCCTAAAAGCCACCGGAATAAAATGTGAACCAACTGATTCAGACTACGTATTGTGTCCTTCAGGCGAAGCATGTGATAAAATTTTCAGGCGTGTTGTCATTGAAAATGTCACTTTGCTCGTCAATAACCAGAGGCCCACCTGGAGGTGTTTAAATTCAGACCAGGACGCTTTGAATGAACTTGATTTTGAAGATTTTGCACAAGCATGTGGCGACACTTCAAATTCTCAGACTGTCTTAAGCTCAAAAAAGGCAATAATCAATATTGGACTAAACTCTGAAAATAGTGCTATTCAATGCTCGACTGTTATAGAGTCTGGGGTTTTATTTATTGATCGAAACGTTTTCAAAGTTTTTTTGCTGTTGATAAATTTATTGAATAAGACAGGACCAGCTTCTGGTATCTGTAGGCCAGTTTCACGACCAACACCTGCGAATGCATCAGCATGGTGGCAGTACGCCATTTATTTAGTAGTCTCTGAAATATCCATGCGTCGAAAACGACTGTATTTTGACTGGGATAAGTACATTTCGTGGAAGGAAACTTGCAGTAGATACTACAATCGCATACTAGTAGATTTGAATGCACCGTGGATTGTGACTGAGGATATTTACTCAGATAATAGTGATCCAGAGGGAACTCTCTCCCTCGATGATATCGCTGAGCTCAGAAAAAAAGCTCAGGATGCCGTGCAAAAATTTAAACAACATCAGATTGTTTCAAACTTCACACCTAGTCAAAAGGCTGTTATTTCTGAATCCAACGCTTTGATTCAAAATTCTTTCTTTCCGAGTCTCCTGGCATTTGAACTACCCAAACTTCAGGTTCGCATTGATGACGATCTCTTTTTGGATATAGCGGCCTTTTCGACTGTCGTCCACATGGAGGGGAAAAAGATACGTATCCGTACATCCCTTCAAGGTAGTCAGATTAATAGCTTAGAAACCGAGTTATTTCCTCACACGTGTCGCATACCCGTTGCGAGCAGCAATGAAATTACGTTAGCGTGTGACATTTACAGATTTAGTAAAATTACCAACACCGTTGTGAGTATGCCTTCAGTAAGGGTTTATATTAGTGAGTCGTCGTTCAAGACGTTGTGTAAAAAATATGAAAAGTATCGTTTCATCAATATGCTCCTTACACAGAAACTTGAGGAGGTTCGAAACGTCGATATTAATGATGAAAAGCATTCCAAATTACCCTCACCTGAAGCTAAAATTACAATGAATGTGAACTCTGCTCTAATAACGATTGAGCATGTTAACGCAAGCATCGAGGGTGTATGTCTTTTATTCAACCCAGATTTCGCGTCCTGCTCGATGTCTAATGCGTTGTTGTCAATATCAGAGCTGGATCTTTTTCGATGTGAAAATATAATACTGACACCTCAAGTAATAGGTCGTGCATTTGATGTGCATGTGGGATCCGCAACGATCGAGGATAACCTGGTGGCATTCGAACACATAAAAAATGAGATGCCTGTGCTCAAACAACACTTTTACGATACTTTGCAAAAAAGTTCAGAAAAAGCCAGCGAGTTTCACGATTCAAAGATTTTTGGGATAGTCATTGAGTTTACCTCTATTCATTTCAACAAATTGGAACTCTGTAATGTTTCCACAAGTACAGCCATTCGCGATGGGTGGAAAGTCAGTGTGGATTGTAATGGTATACAGTCTGCCTCAACATGCTATCCTCATGCCAAGGTAAGCCTCTTAATGTGGGCAAACTCAATGCTTTCATCATCGCCTTATGCTGGAATGATAGTTGAAAAAGGGATCGGTTTTAGCTTTCATGCAAACGACCTGCACCTCCAAGTTGACAACGTATTTGCCGAAATTATTGAATTATTGTATGACGTTCTAAACATTATAATCAATCCACCAGAGGATGTTCATATACACCTTAGAGACTCGGACATGTTTACCATCCCAAACATGTCTGGGTCGATCTTTGTAAATGACTGTAGTGTGAATCTTATAGATGACGAAGACATACTTCTTCCTATTGAAATTTCTGCCTCAGGAAAAGAAGGCCTTGTGGCTAAATTCGACTACTACGGGGACAGAAGAGTCGACACACAGATAGACTGGGGTGACAGCGTCAATGCATTCATCAAGGGCAGCTCTCCAACTGTAGTGGACTTGTTTCCGCATCGGAACGGAGGGCGCTGCTCTGTAAGGTTTCATTTTACCCCTCCAGCAAGCCAAGATCTGGTACTATTCCCTTATACAAGGCTTCATCTCGTTGTTGAAGCTGCAGACTGCGACGCGGTGATGCACTTTCCGACTATCCAGGCGCTATGGATGCAGTTTAATTCTGTTCGATTACCTTTATGGAGGCTGCGAAGGATCGGTGCTCGCGTTCACTTTTCTAATCGAACAGATAGAGGAGGTCCGCCACCGGTGCGTTCACCAACCTCCCAGAGAAGCGCTGAGTTAGGACACGCAGCACAGCTGAAGAGTGCGTATGGTTGTGAGGTGCCCTGCCTCTCAAGTTGCCATTTGGAGGGAATATTCCCAATGGAGATCACAATGGATATGAAATTCACGCAGTCGGGATTGTTCTATCTCTGGGACAATGGGGAAATCGCTTCGATGTATTTTCACATTTCATCTTGTGAGGTTCACTTATCTAATTGTGATGGCTGTTTGCGCGCCGAGCTTGCAGGCCAGTTTGCCTTTCCACAACTACGTTTTATTAGTCCTACTTCATTTGCTTCGCCGGCATCACCGGATGCGTCACTACACGTAGCCGGTTCAAAAATTCACTCTCACTACACTCCTTTTGGCTGCTCCTCCTTCAGGAATCCACTACTTGTCAGGCTGGTGTATACCAATGATAGCAGGCCACCGTTCAATACGGGAGTGTCCAATGAATCCCTTAATGTGTCCATTTCTGGTTGCACTTTTTGCAAACCTTCCACAGAGACACCGCTTTCTCAGATTCAATACGAGCCTATACTGGTTTGTTTCGAATTAGAGGAGGTGGCAGCGTGGCTGACTGCCTTCAGTTATAGGAGCACAGCTGGGTCAGAGATACAGAGCGCACGGGATGCCCTTCCTGGGCTACCTTCCTTCGCCCCCCCTTGCACCAAATTTGTCTCCGAGGAGGCTAACTGTGATGCAGCTGCAAACGGTCGTTGTTTATTAACAACAGTGCAATTTACCGCTGCGCTGCTTTGCTGCCCGACTAGCGGAATCGCGATCACACTAGGCAGTGGTGTTTGTCTTTCAAGCACATCTACTTTGAATGAGTTGTGCATTCCCAGTATATCTTTGCTATACAGCAAATTATTCTTTTATGATATAGACTACTTGCTACTAAAAGCTATTATTTGGGGCACACCAAGGCAGTATAATAATGAAAAGAATACAGATATCCACCTCTTGGCTCATATAGAGTCACTTTCTACGAATGTAAAAGATGATTTGCAGACACGAATCGCACACCAAATGAACACATTGGCAGTCTACTGGGCAACGTCGAAAAGCCTCGCCGTGACACAGGATAGTAAGGAGGGCACGTTTACTGAAGCTCGCGAGGGGAGGCGCAATCTTTGCTCTGCTTCCCGACACCTTCTAGTCGGTCCGATTATATCTATTACCAATGAAGCACTGCTAGCGTCCCTTACAAATTCTGCTGCCAGAATCATCAGTGGGTTCTCTCATATTACCCAAACAGTGTTGAAATACAATAACGATATCTCACTGGTGGAAAGCGCTCGAATAGACATTTGTGCGTATTTGTATAGTCGCGACCATAAGTCGCCAGCCTTTATGGACGGGGAAGGTCCAGTTCTGCCCTTGGGGCACCGCGGTTCCATCAGAAGTACTGATGTAGACCAAAGCAGCCCCTTTACAAAAACGCTTCAAGAGTCAGTCCTGCAGCGACAGATATTTTGCCTCTTTATTGAGGACATCCATATTGAATACAACTGGCACACTCAGTTTTTACCTTCTTCAGCATCGATCGCGAGTATTATTTTTCAATGTGGACCTTTTCAGTACCGCAGCGAACACCAAGACACAAATACGGGCGGCGTAGATAACACGGCGCAGCTCAACGGAGCATTCTCAGACGACAATTGTCATTCCACCCCTAGTTCTTTTTTGCGTATCGCTCTTGATCGTTTTCATGTGCATCTGAAGCTTGAACTGACAGAAGTGACTGCAAATAGCGATGCTGATGAAGCCAACGGATCTTTGAAACCATTTATAAAAATATTTCCTCTTGTATTTCCCTTTAATGCAACCGTATTTCAACCTCGAGAGTCTAGTGTTGGGTCGCGTCAGTGCGCACCAGAAAAGCTATTTAACACATCAACATCTTTTTCCGACGGCAACATCTCGAATGATATCAACGACGGTGTATGTTTGGCAGCTAAAGGAACAACTCCTCTTTCCCTAGCTCTGTCACCGCTGCTTATCCTGCTATTGCCTACTTCCTACATTTTACTATATGAGCTTATGCAGCGTCTTACGGGGGTGCTCTCAGTTGCGCCTACAGAATTCCGCTTTCATCCTGTGGGTAGGCCGAACACGACACAATATCATTCAGAGGTGATTAAAATGGATAAACAGTCTATAGGGTTCTCACCAAGTGACGTAGATCACTCGCTGAGGGAAAAACACAAAGAACGTTTTGGTTCAGCTTTTACTATTAATATCCCTTATCTGGAATTGCGTATACTTAAATTTTCCAACGAAGAGGATGAATGGGTCTTTGTGCAAAGTCTAAAAGTTATGGAAGGAATTTCTAAGGCAACCCTATCGCCGCCCAAGGCAGCTTCGTCGACCAACGTTGACTATCAAGAAGAAAAAGGCGAGTCCGTGGGTGAATTTAAAGTGTCAGAAGGCTCCCATCGCAGCAACGAGATGATGCACAAAGAGGTATTTAATGTAGACGATAAAGGCGGTTATATCATGCAAAGCCCATCTGTTACGGAGCTACTAGCAGCATTTTCAATGCCAAGGAAGGTCTCTGAAGGTGAGAATTTCTGTTTTTCTATCGCAGGCAAAAAATCCGACCTCGATGTTAAGTCAGATGAAGAACTAAAACGACAAGGACTTTCACAATGGGCACATGTCTCTGATGCTCATGCAGTCTTTGGTTGTGACTGTTTTGTTTTTTTCATGAATAATATTCGTTTTGCACACAACATCGTTCACAAGTGGTCTGCGACACTCACTCACGCGGTATGCAAGCATTATGTATATGACCCGTCTAGTCATCCACCGCGAAAAGGGAAGCCCTGCTCCATGCAAGCCCATTACGATGTGAGTTTAGTCCACATCGATGGCTTCGTATGGTATGGTAGGCCCACGCCACACGAGGCTGTTCATCATGCCACTGAAAAAACTCACCAGCGTCAAGAAGGCGTCGACAAAGAGAAAGCTAACTGTAAAGTTGAAAATATCGGAATAGAAGTGGACATACCCTCTATGTTAGCCCTGGCTGAATTCCTTATTGAGAGCCCTTTGAAGAGGATCAACTTTACAAATTGCAAAGGCAGCCAAAGCAAGAAGGGATTCCGTCAGAACGAAACTAAAGATCCAGATTCGGGGATCACAGCCACAGGATCACCTCATTGGGTACACATAACACCTATCGCTGGTGAAATATGGTCTCTCATTGAGGATGTGCACCTTTCACATCGTCGGCACGGCAAAGTTTTATATTTCCGCAGCTCAAAATCCAATCACTTGACAGTGCACATGAATGGGCACACCATTTTCTTTGGGTCTGAATATGATCGCACTGACAATATATTTAAATGGAATCATTGTCAAGACCCCAAAGGGGCTATATCATCTGTAAATGGTCGCCAGCGTGGATTTCAACTGGATCAAGCACTTATAATTGTAGAGGCTGGCCTCACAGTGCGCTTTGTAGGCACAGGTCGGTTCCGTATTCCGATTCATCACTGGTGCCGAGACCTAGCTACCAAAGTGGAGCAAATGGGGATTGTGGTAGCGTTACTACCGTACACGACCTTAGGGGAAGCGAGTTGGGTAGAGTGTGAGGGGGGAATACGGCTCGGTTTCACAGAAGACTCTCTCAGTGCCAATGCCGGAGGCGGCAATATGGGTAATGCATGCCTCGAATCGAACCCTAATATTGTTACACAACTTCCCAGAAAACAAAGAAAAGTGGCGTGGACACAAAACACGCAGCAGTGCCAGCGACAGCGACTTCAGACATCTGCGCCTTTTTCAAGCCTGCTTTCTGAAGTTAGTAATGAGGCTAACCAGACCAATGAAGCAAGTCGATTGAGTAGTCCTGCGGGGGGATACAAGACTGGTCTTGAAACGTCCTGCAACCTGATGCACAGCCCAAACACATCGTCTCCTATGGAAAAAGAAAGTGAGCATGCGGTTTCCACTGATAACGTATGTGAAGTGTTGGCTAACCCGGTAAGCATGTGCGTGGCCGCTTCCTCATCAGTGGATAGGTCTAGGAGCTTTTTCCAACTTCTTTTCGCTACAACACTTACACAAATTTACGGAGTGTCACAAAAGTCAGCAGAGTACAGTTTAACTGGAATTATCAAGGAACTTACGGTGTGCTGGCGGTCGCTTGTAGAACCGCGTTTCTTTCATTTAGGCACATCGTTGGAATTCCATACACACTTTCTCAATGGCCAATGGTTAGAGGGACAAATTCAACTTCAACATATCTCTATACACTCCCAACTCGAAGGTGTCTACTCAAGAACGTCGAGTACCATGATTCTTGCCCCCACCAGTGTTGATGTGTGTTTAGGCAAAGGGCTTCATCATGTCGTGTCATTAGGTTCCCTGAACGTGGACATTACCAAAAGCGATGTCGACATGCTCCGCTCTCTGATCGACGAAACTCAAGCCGCCGTAGAGTACTTTCTACACTTGCGCTTCTCGCATGAAGAAAAAGAGATCCTTCGGCTTATTGCAGACACCGTTGCGTGGAGACCGGTGAACGCCAACCACGCACATAAAGATATAGTTGAGAGCAATTCGGAGGAGGCTACCAACAGCTGTAGCAACGCACATGAAACCTCTCAAGAGGAACCAAGGCTTTCTGATGACTATACACCACTCCGTTCGATCTCGTCTGCTCAACACGAAGGAGGAACAAAAAGTGAAAAATCTAATGGTAGGAAAAGAGTTCAAACTGATGGTATTGAATTGACGTCGTTCGCTCTGTACATTCCCTTAGTAACTGTCACTTTGAGTGATTATCGCTTTCCGCTCCTGCGCGCCACTGTTCGAGACATCGTCTTGCGGCACACCGCTAATGCGGCCTTTGAGCGTGCTATTTTCATGCAAAGTCAAGCTTTTGAAGTGGATGTCTTTGGAAAAGGTCTCTGGGACTCTGTGCTCTTACCAACTGCTGAACTCACCGTTGAATGCATTCAGTCCAAGTCGCGGTACAGTAGTAACACCCACTTCTCAGTAGTCTGTAATGGGTTGCAGATGCAGTGCTCTTACCGTGTATTGTCTAGCCTGTTATATGCCACAAATCAAGCATCAACATTCCTCCAGCAACAAACGCGCATCGTGCCGCCTGTACCAAACAATGCAAACCACCAGAAACTTTACTCACCGACCGCAATCCCTGACGAAACCGCCCATGATAGCCTCGACGCTAAATCCTGGTGTCCTCCTGCTGCCAAAGTGCGTCCGCTTCACTCAGAAGCATCTACAGGTAGATCCCCAGCTGTGGTCCAAGATTCCCGGTCTTTCCCTTGTTCCTCGCCATTGAACCTCATCGATGTGGCCCCGTCCTCTACACCTCTTTCCCCTGCACCTACCTCCGTCTCGAGAGAGGCGCTGACTCCTGAGGCCACCTTGTACGGGGAGGCAATTACCGCAAGACATGTCCCCTCAGAGGGAATACATTCCGAGCAGTGGTCACGGGATGTAAGAGATACACAGAATGGGTTTGTGTACCCCAAAGTACATCTCAGCCGGTCAGCTGTGTCAATTGAGGGAGCTGCGACACATCGTTTCAAAAATAGTTTCAATTGCACCTTTTACCTTCGTATTGGGCGCAAAAGCGGTTGTATAGAGGAGGATTGGTTGTGTGTGCTACCCTCATCGTCTGTCGATGTATTGATCCCCTATAGGCGAGTGCACGAGTTGTTTGTATGTGTGTTCACGGAAGATTGCGTAGCGTGGTCCGCCGCGAGTGGCTCCTACATTCTCACAACGAAGGGTAAAAGTATCGTTGAGTCTAAAGCGGAAGTCGCGGTGTCTGAACTACGGTATGGGAAGGGCACTGGGCTGTTGGTAGGGGATAATATGCTGGTCGTTCTTTCTTGCGTGGATCCGCGGCGTTCGGGCGCTTCCGCTGGCCGCGGCGCAGGGATTGGCCCTGATGGTCCCCACTCTGAGATGCTTCTTGGGGGTGTCGCGTGTGAGGCGTTGCGATGGGCTGAAGTGCCGCAAAGTGCCTTACCTGTTCCGCATGTCGGAAGCAGCACTGGAGAAGCAGCTCCAATTCAGACCTCAGAAGAGGAGGGTGACGTTGCTGGCCTGATTGTAGTCCAAATCCACGCGAAGCTCACGCTTTGCAATAAGAGTGGTGTGCCGTTGCTTGTTAGTCAACATCTTGTCGATGAACGGAATGAAGGGATAGATGCAAGGCACAGGGCCATGCAAGGGAGAAGGGACACGCAGTTAAGAGGGACAGATGGTGAGGCGGTATACGAGCTCCTTCCTACGGGGTACTGCTATCCCCTAAAAAGTAATTGCTTTATTTTGAGCCTTCGGTGCAATACAAATAAAACATTTTTCAGTGTCTACGAGGCTGAGATCGATGTGTTGGCACTAAGAAGCGGAATGCTGCTGAGATTGTACCCCTTTTCTGAACTATCCAGCAACAGCTGCTGCGATAATGATGATGGGCGAGGCGAAGCTCGCTGGGGAAGTTATGAGATTGCGCCGATAATACGTCAGGATACGTTTAATGACAGACGCCCCTTGACTTTCTTGGTTATGTGTAAGGAAATCACTGAGAGCCAGTCTCGTGTCATCACACTCTTCCCATGCATGAGAATTATGAACCATACAGGTGTCTCGTTGAAAATCTCCGTCTGGCAGAAGGATGGGTTTGCGGGATCGCAAACATCCACCGATTGCGAGCTCATGGAGCCATGGCTGCCACGGGAGAGCAAGAAAAAGTGGTGTGTCCCCACAACAAAACAGGACTTTTTCTACAACAGTCTCGTGCCCCTTGCCATACACCATGACCTACGTCACAACCACGCCTTGTCGATTCTTCAGTGTACTGTTGACAGCAACTTGGCCTTCGGGCTCTCTTTTACGCAGTGTACCGGTGCCGTGGTACGCACCGAGGGCATTATCCCTATCGTGAACAATCTTCGAGAGGCCGCACACTGTAACTCATCATGGCTTCCTTTGCATGATAGCGTCGGTCGCACTTTCTACGTCCATGCTGCAATTTTCAAGCGTGTCATTGTGCTGTCGGTGGCAGTATGGGTATGCAATCTCACTTGTTACCCCCTTTTACTGGCAGACAGCTCCCTCACGTATCGGTTGACGGCGGGGCAGGACGCCAACACTGGGATCATTCCCTCACAGGGCACACCATTTCTCATCGGATGCAAACTACAGGATTTCCCGTACATGTCCTTCAAAATAGGGTTGGATGGGGAGTGGTCGAGTCTCGTCCGTATGGATGTCGGCTCCAGCGGCGTCTTCGAGTCCGTCCAAAAGGAGTTTCGCATCTCAAGAAGCTGCAGTTATACGATCCAATTTCCAAACCTACAAATGGGCCGTCCTGTTGTTCTGTGTATCACCCCAAGATGGGTGTTCATCAACCGCACTACAAAGTCGCTTCGGTTGTTCTTTGATTATCCTGGAATGCGGCGTGCGATTGAGAAAACCCGTGAAGAGGCGCGAAAGGCAGCCTCGCAGAATGCAGTTCGCAACACAGGTAAGGACATCACGATGGCATTGGCGTCCATTGTCTCCATCGAACTGAATCCAGGCGAATACCATATCAGCTGTATCGGAACAGACATTGGGAACAAGCTGATATTGCAGGAGAAAGTTGAAACCAAGCTATCTTCTTCTCGGACTACTCCTGCAGCAGTCGTTGCGACAGATGGCACGGACGCCCCCATGCTCTATGAAAGCCTGCGCACCGACCATGTTCCGATCGACCAGCCCGGGCAGGCAACGCTCAACCTGTGGGTGATTCCGCGTCCGCTCGGGGTGCAGGACCCCGCTGCCCTTCCACTCTCGCAGGACTGTACCGCGGCGCAGGGCCCTTTCGACGCGCTCGACAACGGCGCCGTTGTCACCGGCCGGATCACTGTGGCGGCGAAGAACGTGGAGGGGACGCTGGCTGTCGTCCTCATCGACTGCTCTGACCAACACGTGTTGATTCAGAATCGCACTCAGGGGACAAAGGTCATGGTTACACAGAAGGGTAGCCAGCGCCGCAGTCTTATCCCGGTGCGGCAAGACCGCTTCTTTTTCTGGGAAGACAGCCGTGGCGAGCACGTGATTCGGGTTCATGCACAGGGCTCTGGGGCTAGCTGGTTCGAGATCGACTTTACCCACGGCAACTGCCTGATAACACAGCGACAAAATGATTCTCCGTTGAGGGGCAAAAATCAGAGTCCGCGTGCAACAGAAAACAAAAAAGGCGTGTCCAAAAAGTGCCTACCCCAGCAACCAAGTAACGGTATCTCCAGAGCACCACCATTCCATGTCCGCGGCTATGTAAGCGCAAAAAAAAAGCGGGTTACTGTAATTATCACGGACGAGCCGATTCCGAGATATGTGATATTTGACCCATGGCAAACTTCAACATTCTTAAGACTCAGAGTACCTTTTATGCAAGCACGTTGGCTCCGCGACGACATCCAAACTGAAGGAGTAGGGTGCGATATTGTGCAACATGCCGCGTTGGTGTCGTGCGCAATGGAGAACCTCTCTTTGGACTGGCTCGATACCGAGGACAGCAGCAATGGCTTCGCGACCATCCATCAGCTGCAGTTGATCGATGAGATGCGCCAAGTCGTATTTGTGTACCGTGCACGAGTGAAACATGCACCCTTGGTGCACCGTTCTGGAGGATCTTCACCTCATTCTTCAGCGAAAAACGAAAGCCCCATGACTTCGACAACGCTTCGAGCCCAAGAATTGCGATGTGCATCGGGGACGTCGCCGCTGCACTTGTCGCATTGTGCATCCTCATCGTTAAGATCGAGTCCCAGTGCACTCGTGTCCCCACAGGCTGTACGTGTCCCCGTCCTCTCATCGCATGCGCCGCCTAACTCTTCTTATCCTCCCACCGGCTCTTGGCTACCTGAAGAATCCCCAACAAACTACGTTTCAGAGTCAACTTCACCACTTGCTCTACTAGGAGCGCGTCACAGCAGCAACTTAGCTGCGATCCCTCAGCCTCACCACTCATCCGATACCCTCACCCGGGGAGCTGCGCATGCTGGACAGAAATCCAGCTTAAATGATAACCGTGGAAAGTTCAGCCCCGCTAACAGGGTAGGCAAGGGTGCCTCCGCATCTGAATGGGTCTCGGGCTCTGTGCTTTCCCTTATGGGTTACAAAGTAGGGGATTGGGCCGGTGGAACCATGGAGCTAGAGTGTGATCTCAAACTCGAGCTAAGCATCGTTAAATACCCGGATGGCATGCGGTGTGTAACCGAACTGCATGGCAGCATCACTGCTTTAGTAGTGGTGATTTCCGATCTGTGGCTCGCGCACTTCCTTCGAGAGGCTTTGATGCTGCGAAACTTGCTTGTGCAAGCGCGTCGTCAGCGTCAGTGCAAAAGTAGACAGCTGCCGAGTCTACACCTTGGTGAAATTGAGCGCTTCGCGTCTTCGAGGACAGAAGAAGTGTTCGTTGAGAATTCAGATCGATACTTCAACCGCTTAGCTCGGATTCGCGATGGAAGAAACGAAGAAGCCATGATGCACACCACTGGTGCACCGTCGTTTGTGGCTGTGACTCTACAACCGGCCTATAGGTACACCCTGAATTTGCGGCATAATGATCAGGTCGGCTACTATGAAGGACAGCAAGTATTAACGGACCTGCAAGGCGGCTCCACGACGAGGTTGCCGCCATCTCACCCAGCGGCGGCGGCGAGCCACGAAGAGGGTTCAGCACTAAAGCATTTTGCTTCTCAATCCGTTGCGCTGTCGCAGGAGCGCAACGGAAATGTGCCGCCGACTGAATTTGTTCCGCAGTCGGTATTCGTTGTACGGCTAGTCCACATCATCCTTGCGCAGCAGGAGTCGGCGACAGAGATATCCGCGGCTACTGATACTCATCTCGATAGGAAAGGGCGCCAGCCAAGCCTAACGGCTTATGGACGAGGCGGAAACTTTCAGCCGTTGGCAGATTCTGGCTCTCCTAGCTTGTTTTATGTGGAGAAGATACACTTTTCGCGTGTAACCTTTTTCATCACATTTACGCGGCAGGATTCTGACCCATTATGGCCACTTATCGGTGCCTACACACTGATGCTACCAAACAACCTTCGACAGTGCGAATTCTACATCAAACCCTTCACATTAGAGCGCTATGTGGGCACGGTCAGCTCGATCGAGGCTATATTGAGAAAATGGTGCATACACGGTCTATCGAAGCAGTGGACAAAGGCGACGAAGCTTGGCACCGTCTTGAACATGTTACAGTGGTGGCGCACAAAATGGTCGCTTCGTGGGCCGCCGGTGAAGCTGAACATGTCCCTGGTTAACCGTTTACGATCTGAAATGGAGGAAAACACTAAAAAAGCGGCCGCGACACGCATAACGAATGCTTTCCATCCTTCCATGGTTCCGTTTATGCCCTCCGATGACGATGAAGTGGAGGAGACCGACCTGAACGAGACGCCAAGACTGGTGGACTTAGAATCGCAGCGGTAGTATCGCCAGATGATAGATTTCGAAGTGGGTGCGTCTGCAGTAGAGTTTTTTCCTCCTATACGGAAATAAGAATCCTACATGCATTAAAAAGGGGATGTCGTAATTATTTTTCTTATTGCGCGAAGGTTCGCCGCAAACGAACTAAAAAAAAAGTCTATTATTTCGTATATACTGCTTTAGGCATATTTGCTTCTTTTTTAGACAAAGAAAACCTACCATTTATATTAATCTGTGTGGCATCTTTTCTTTACTCTGAGTGATTCCTCTCCTTTATGTATCTTTATAAGTCGGCTATGCTGTCTGCTGAGTGTTAGGTTTCTACAACACGTATGGAGGACAGCACCCGATATATAACTTAGGGTTGTCAACGGCAACGCAGAGGAGGGATAGGGCGTATCTTCGAGATACGTTATACAAGTACTTGGCAGCCTTTCTCTCTTCTTGATACGGAAGAAATGCACGATGCGTAGATCGCAATGCATGAAATTACGTGTATTTGTATATGCTCATTCCTTGGTAAAGATTATGATGTCGAAAGAAATCCCCATAACCATTTCCTCCCTCGTGAATGGGTGCGAATTATGAAAAAACATAAGTATGAGCTTTTATGCGTGACACTTTATTTCTTCATTATCTTTTTTATTAAGCTCATTATGGAAAACCTTACTAGTCATGATCATGTCCACAGCGACGCAAATGGTGGCAATGAAGGCGGCGGCACGCAGTCCCAAGTAATTGGTGAAATAATTCAAGGGAGTCAAGCACCCATCCTCACTGAAAGGGTCCCCACACCTGAGGATGCGCTTAGAGACGACCAGAGAAAGGATGCGAATTCATCAGCTTTGCTCAACACGAATATCCAAAGTAAAAAGTCTGAAGTGAGTGAATTGCCTGTGAAGGGAAAAGAGTCCTATGGCTTGCCGGATGCAGAACACGAACGATCTGGGGAAGACTCAGAGGGCGTGTCCGGGGATAAAATCACGGCAAAGGAAGCAGACCTTAAGGCAGAGGTCAAGGAAAAGAAGAAGCCGTTATTGTACCCCTACAGGCCGGCAGACATGTCATTTTGGGATTCTATGCAGAAACACCGTGAGGGGACGGACGATCCACCGAAGCAGCCCCCAGTCAAGACCACCAAGGTGGTAAGGCGGAGCAAACTCCAGACCACGGCTGACTTGCTCGCTAAACTTCGGGACGCAGCAGCTGTGAGCGAACCTGTAAAGAAAGAGGCAACATCGATGCAGCAGGCCAAAACAAAAGAGGCTAAGCGGGTGGTTGTCATTGTAAAGGGTTCTACCCCACCATTGGCGAGTGGAAAGGAGACATTGCCTTGCGAGAGCGGGCCGGGTGTGGAAAAAGAGACCAATGATTCCAAAACTGCAGAGCCTGTTCGAGAGAGAAACGATAAGAAAGCATCAACAAAATCCCAAGCGGCTATTAATGAAGATAAAAAGAACGTGTCACCTACTGATCTCCATGATATCGAGGGAGAGAACACGAGAAACTTACCACCTGTGGAAAGGCCAGAGGCAAGACTGGCTTCCGCTGCAGCTAGTACTATAATTAAGAAAACAAAGTCCAATAACACATCAGGTGCTGTGGTAAAGAAGGGTACCGTTCAGAAGCGCGTCAAGATATCTCAAAAGCCACTCAAGGAGGCACCGCGTGAAGTCCACATCACCGCAGTGAAAGTTGACCCTTTTATTCAGGAACTCCGGGCGCTTCGAAATAAGCCGCTTGTTGAGGATGAGCCAACAACACATCCTAGGGCCCCTGCCAATAATAGCACAACCAGTGGTTTACATGAACTGGAAGGGGTAAGTGGGCAACAAACACAAGGGAATGTGAATAATATCCATGAGGAGATTAGTAAGATTTTGCTAGATTATTGCTGTAGCGAGGGAACCTCCGATAAGGGAGCTGGCGCCACGGAGCGTCCGTCAGCCCTTACCAATGAGAAAACATGCCTTGAAAACGCACCGGACGGCAGCGGGCATGCAAGGGGAGGAGGTGGCGTGGCGGCCGGAGCAACTGGCGCGGCTCCCGTCGAGAGTGTCAATGCAGAAAGCAGTCCTGAGATGTTGCTGTACAATCGCGTGATCCAACTTTGCCAGCGAGACGACGTGACGCCAACGATCTTAGAGGTCCTCTACGAGCTTATCAAGCACACACGTGTGATTAAACTCCCGCCGTCGTCTGCGTCCGTGACGAGCGGCGGCCAGAACCAGGAAGCCGCTAGTCCGGATCCAAGTAGTAACGCCAGTGATAACATAGAAAAGAGGCGTCGACAATACGCTCAGCAGGTAATTCTTGTGCTCATCAATCAAATCCGCCAGCAGAAGTTAACCGATGAGTACCGGCGGAAGCTGCTACATGATCAAAAGCAAATTGCAACCGGGAAGCGCTGTGAGGGAGCGAGCCTTGCACCGTACAATTTCTCCTCATTAACCGGGCCCTTTTCAGGTAGTTTTCAACACGAACAGTCCCAAAAGACGCTCTTTGTTCCCCAGGGAGAGAATCGCGTGGGTTCTTCACTCAACCCCGCGGCTGCAGCGTTCCAGATCTCATCAAAAGCCCCGCCTGCGTCGGCGGATCCGGTGACGCAGCGGCCGCACACCACCCAGGCGACCCCAATGAACCCGTACGCGGCGCCGTTCGTTGCGAAGAGCACGCAACAGCCTCTGAAGGCGAAGGAAGCCACATCGTTTCCACCCTGTGGGTTTCTGTTGGAGGAGAAGCTCGTTTCCTTGCTCGAGAACTTTAAAGAGCGTCTGCTGAGCTGGACTTCTGCGGCGCCGCCCGTAACCGTCAACATCACCTCTCAGGAGCGTCAGGCGCTGATGGGGATGCAGGAAAGCTTTAAAAGGGCAATTGTGACGGCTACGTCACCTTCGCCAGCGCAGCCTTCCGGCGCGCCGGTGGAGGCGGTCTCCCACAAAGGTGATACCAGCGGGAGACACAACACATGGTCGTTCGTTGCCTTCGACTCGGGTGACGAAATGAATCCCACTGGTACTAACTGGTATCCTTCAAGGGAGATCCCACGAAGCGACGGTGCCTATGTGAATCCACCGAAATTTGTTGATGCTAATGCTTACGCAAGGGTTCGATACCCCTCCGGGCTCCATCGCACCGTGTTCACCTACAAGACCGTTCAGCTCTCGTCGACCGACGAAAACAGCCCGTCGGTGTGGTCGCACTCCGAAAACAATACCCTCATGGATGACCATCCCGTCGTAGCCCCCAATCACCACCAGAACATGGCTGCATTAGGGCTCAAGCCAGGCTTCCAATTGCGGCACGATGCGCAGAAGGATGTGGGTGCGCAGAGCTCGTTCAACTATAATGCTAAGCCATTTACTCCAGGTGATGGAAATGCCCAAACAGTCGATGGTAACAGAGGCATGAATGTCAATGCCCCTTCGTTTATGCCGGCCTTACTAGCGACTACAAAACCAGTAAATTCGGTCGCAAAGGACAAATAAGGCCGGATAAATCGACGTGTTAGTACTTACCACTGCCTTAATTCCCTGCTCCAGTCCTCCGAGTGCGACTTTTGACTTTTTAAGAAGCTCGCAAAGAGTAAAAGACCAGACAGGTTATTGTTGCTTAAGAGAAATATTTAATACCAAATGGAGAGCCTATACAGATAAATATTACAACGGTTTTGGGAGGACGAGACAAGAGCACGATATTTTCTAAGTAGAGCAACCCAGATATACAAAGGGTGCAGGTGTTAAGTATCATTCTTCTTCTGTCTTCCACCCTTTTTCTGATGCTACACATAGTTTTATCTAGCGGAGAAGGAGAGCATGCGGGTGTGCATGTGTGTGGGAAGGGGAGATTAATGAAACTCAATGATGTGGGAAAAAATATCACGTGCGTATTGTTACACTGTGAGTTTCAGGTGGAAATAAATGGTTCCAACCTCCTTTCGGCATCGTTATTTGTGTCCATCACGTATGCCCAGAACTAGTTCCTCGGTTGACAAGAACCTTTTTCTCGTTATATATCGTAATATCAAATATATCAGTTTCTTTCTTTCGACACCGTTTAATTATTTACTAACTAAAAGTTTGATTTATATTGGTGATTGTATTAACTATTTATCATATTTCCATTTTTTTAAATAGATTTCCGAGTCCCTTGCATGTTGGATTAGTTGTGTACTCGTAAAAAAGGTGAATTTTTTCATCGTCTTGAGGGTTATTGAAAAATTGATTTTCTCGTCATATTATTGTGTGCTGTTATGAGCTTGATAGTACAGATGTCGGAAAATATATCTTCCAATTTATTTCTGCGCATTTTGGGAATCAATTACGTAGCTCTGGTGTCGGTGTCGTTGGAGGGTGTGAGGGTACTAGACGTTATAAATATTCATTCCATCTCAGTTCGTGGTGTTTTATACTGGAAGTTACAATTTAGACTGAGTACTTGTCTAATGTTGTTTCACGTTATCTACATCTTGCTTCCTTTTTTATTTCTTTCTAATTGTTTTTACCGATACCACCCACTGGAATGCGCTTGTTTTACGAAATACAGACTCAGCCAGCAATTCACTTACCCTAAAGTTGACCAAATACATATATATATATATATATATTTACCTAATAACATTTCATTTACTTTCGGGAAAATGTCCAACTCTATTTATTGGTACACGAGGCATCCCGAGAACAACCGCGGACTCAAGATTTTGGCTCTGGCGTCGTTCGCAAATGTTACTCTTGACACCAAAGAGTGCCAGATGGGTGTGGAGAACGAGACCGAGTTCTACATCCAAAACTGCCACCCCATGGGGCGCTACCCCGTCTTGCAAACCCAAGAGGGCTTCATCTTCGAATCCAACGCTATTGCTCGCCATATCGCACGCCTCGACAAGAGCGGCAACCACCTCTACGGGTGCACACCATTTCAGAACAGCCAGGTGGACATGTGGCTCGACTTTGCAAGCACAGAGATCGACGCAGTGACTTCGCACTACGTTTTTAACTTATTTCGGCAGACCCCGATCCCGGAGGGCGCGGATAGGAAAGTGGAGGAGTTGATGGGAAGCCTCGAGAAGTGGCTGAGCAACCGAACCTTCCTGGTGGGCGAGCGCATGACAGCGGCTGACATCATTGTTGCCTTTTCATTACGCTTTGTCTACCGTATAACCGGCAGCCTTGGCGTGGAACTGTCAAAGAAATACAAGAGCGTTTTCCGCGTATACAACACAGTAATGCAGCATCCCAAGATGGTTGAATTATTGAAGGAGTTTGACGCGTCTTCCGCGCCGGTGAAGTCACTCATACCGGAGGAAAAGAAAGATAAACCCGCAAAGAGTGCACAAAAACCAGCTGCCCGCGCCAAAAAGGATGAGGAGGAGGATGAGGAGCCGAAAGAAAAGAAGGCGCCAAACCCGCTTGACGCGTTGCCGCCCAGCCCCTTCGTGTTGGATGCCTTCAAACGGGAATACAGCAACAATGACACCCGCACCGTGGCCGCGCCGTACTTCTTTCAAAACTTCGACGCAAGCGGCTACTCGTGCTTCTGGTGCCGCTACAAGTACAATGAGGAGAACAAACGGCAATTCATGACGGCCAACCTCGTGCGTGGGTGGTTCCAGCGCATGGAGCACCTCCGCAAGTACACCTTTGGTGTCGCTCTCATCATTGGTGAGGAAGCCCAACATGATATCGAGGCGTTCTGGGTCTTCCGTGGGCAGGGTATGCCCCAGCTGGTGGAGGAGGTCGCCGATACGGAGCTCTTTGACTGGGTGCCGATCACCGACATCAACGCTGAAAAGGAAAAGATTACGGACTACCTCTGCTGGGAGGGCCCAACCATTCCCCGCCCAGTCTTGGAGGGACGCACCTTCAAGTAAAGCATCAAATAACCGTATCAGTTCGTCAAGAGGAGGGGAACACAGTGACAAAGTGGTTGCACTCTAGAAGTTGGTATATTGTTATTATTTGAGGTATTTCAGAGATTTATAAGAACGCTATTTTAATTAATTAATAAATGAATGAATAAATTAATAAAATATTTATCAGGGAAAAGGTAACTCAAAGCTTCGGCTAGCAGTACCCAAAGGGCCAAATAGGGAAAAAACCGAATCACGAGGGAAGCTTTGCTACGGTCTCGGACATACGACGGGATGCAGTGTAGGGGAGGAAAACCCAACACTCTAAAGAAAGAAGAAAGGGAAAGGAATAAGTATAGAACGATCCAAATATTTTTATAAGAAGTATCTAAGGGTATGTAGCGACTTGCGCAGCAATAACTTCTAACGAAATACTACCCATCCATTTGCTTGTTAGTGGGTAATATTTTAAATCAATGGTAAGGTTATTCGAAATGAGGAAAAGCCTCGCTGGTGTTACAATATGCGTATATGTACGGGGCACATTGTTGCTCTAGGTATAGCTTCATGTTTTTACCAATGATATCCTTCTTTATTCATCTTTCACTCCGTTGTTCATTCTTTTTTAAAATATATACAGAAGAAAAAGGTAAGTTTATCCAATCGTCAAAGACCAGTCCAAGAGCTCGGACTTCGGCCTCTGACAAGACGAATTGTATAGGGTGACGCCGATGACTACCTCGGCCAGGGACTTGACGGCGGATTTACATAGCGCGTCCGCGCATGTTTTGGCGCGTGCGACGCATCTTGCCGCGCCGGTGTCCTGCCTCCAGTGCGTTACCTTCCCTAAAGGCGGGGAGCATGTGGTGGTGAGCGCGGGCGGCAGCGTGATACGATCGATGCGGCTCCGAGAGGTGGCCGAGATCGCGGAAAGCTGCGGTGCGGAGGGGGTGGAGCGGCAGGGGTGGGAATGGGCGCAGGGCCGTGCTGGTGAAAAGGGCGCCGAAGCCTTCCCCGCGGTTGCGAGTGCCCCAGCCAAGGGCATGGAGGCTATTGCAGACTACCTCGCCGCGCTGCAGTCGTGTACGGAAGGCAGGTACGAATCGCGTGGTAACGACGCATCGCCGGATCCATCCGGTCTCACAATCTCAAAGCTGATGCTTCAGACAGGCCAGGTGACGTCGCTTGCGGTGTGCGCGCTACCAGAGGGGATCTCCGCTCTTGGAGTTGCCGGCACCACACAGGGCACGCTGTGCGTCTTTCTCATGGAGGGAGGCGCCCTTTCTCTTCTAAACGAGCGTTCACTGGGCCCGTGCAGTGAGGGGCGCATCAGCGCTGACGACGCTGTGAAGGATGTGGCGATCAGCATGGACCCCGCTGGACGGCCTGAATTTGTTGTAGCGGCCACGGACAGATGCATGGTCCTCCTTGACGTGCTAGATATTGTCGAGGGATCGAAATCCCCGCATGGAAGCGGTGAAAAAAGCGCTTCCGAGGGCTGCGGTACCGAGACCCGAGCTACGGATCCCACGCCTCGCGCTCAGGCGCCGTTTTCCGCGGGGTCTCTGTGGCGGTGGCCGTCCACCATCCAGCGGGATCGCAGCGAGCCGCTGTGCGTTACCTTTGCGAACACGGCAAGCGCGAGCCACCTCGGTGCTCCCTCTTCCCTGAGCGGGGACGAGGTCGGCGAGATCGTGCGCGTGTTGGTTCCGCAGCGCGCGCACGCGGCGTTTGCCGTCGATGTCGCGGTGGTAGTAGTGCTGGCGGACTCGACGGTTCGCTATATCGAGCGCCGCGTGTGCGGGGGGTCGGTCCGGCTGCTGCTGGAGTACCACCAGGCACTTCAGAACGCCGCTTCACGGTCCTCTGTGATGGTGAATGAGCTTCTTGGGGAGACCGCCCGATTCACGGGCTCGCACTCTCCCAATACAACGCCCCAGACGACGCTGCCGCACGTCAAGTTTGAGTATCGCCTCTCGCTCCAGTCTTTTAACGCTTGCCAGTGCGCGGACGGCTCGGCGGTGGTGGCGCTGGGGGGGAAATGGATAAGGCCGGGCTCTAGGCACGACCTCAGCGTAACGGTTAACGACGCGTCGCTGTTCTTCAACGTGAATTTGGGGCGGATGGATTTGATCCTGGTGGGGTGCAGACACGCCACCCACGCGCCCTACACGATTCCCGACGGGGAGGTCAGCGGCGGCGGCCTTGCACGATCCCCGTTGACCGCCGCGGCGGAGCCCGCGCGCGGGGTGGGGCGGGTTGGGTGGTGGGCGGTTGCCAGGGCCGTCGTCCTCCCGCGGCGGACGCTGCACCCTTACACCGCCTCCCCCCCTGCCCTCCGCGGGGGGGGCCGGGGCCTCGACCGTGCACGGCCGACTGTGCGCGTCCAGTCGGCGACCATGGCCGCGGACGCCTACCACGGCCTCGCCTCGCCGACGCGGCGGACGGGGCAGGCGCCGCCGTTTGGGGCCCCGGCGGCGATGCTGCGCGGCCGTCTTTCGCAGAGCCCTGAGGCCGGCGTCGAGGCCCTTGCAAAGGTGCGCCTTCTCCACCGGCGCGGCGAGGTCGCGGCGGTGCTTGTGGGCGGCAGCGGCCTCCTCCTCGTCCCCGCCCTTCCCCCCGCAGATGACGTCCTCAACGACAGCGGTGATGGCTATGGCAGGGAGGAGGAGGAAAGGGGCCGTGGGGCCCTTTCCGCCCTTCCCCCCGCCCCGCGGTTGCTCTGCCTCGGTGGCGCCGTCGTCGAGGACATCGCCGTCGTGGCGGAGGCAGACGGGCACCCGGCGTGTGTGTTGTGTGCTGTGGGCTCCACATTAACGTTTCTTTCTATATAGCGTGTGAGAGGAATGAGCGTTAGTATTATGGTTCGATGATGATGATGATGATGATTTGGTAGAAGGGAGATTCTAGAGAGACAGAGGGGGGTAGCCGTTTTGGAAGGCGCGCTGTTTGAGTTATCTCCGCTTGATGTGTTAAAAGGTAAAGCGCAAATGAAAGCATAGAAGAAGAAATGAATTGATGGTATTCTTTTTGAGGCTTCTTTTGTTACAAAGTATAACCGGAAAAAAGAAATTTTAATTTGGTTGGGAATACGGGTTACCATATGTGTACCAAAGGTGTATTTGATAATAACGGGGGGGGGGGTACGACTGTTGGACTAAGTTATTCACCTCTCTTTCCGTCGTTTCTTTGCAACACAAATATTCCTCACCTTTTTTGAGGTAGTCAGATAATATTTACCCCATAATTGTAGCTCTAATGGTTACCTTATTGACTTTATTTTGATTTATCAGGGTCCATCTCTTAGCCCCCGACACCTTCCATGTGAATTGCCAAGAGGGGATAAGACCTGTGTCAGCTTGGTTCAGATGAGTGGACGGGTTGCTTAGCCCTAGTTCGGATCCAGTATGCACGAAATGTATCGAGAGGACACAAGGAGGCTCTACAAGGCAACGAACGTACCTTTTAGCCTTGCTGCTTCTACTAACCGAGTTGTTGATGAGCGGTAGGGAAGTGTGCGAAGCTCTGAATGCGGCGAAGATATGCTCGCAAACGTGCCACTCAGTTGCAATTCTATGCTGTTGTATCCGACGCTCGTGATGCATGCGAGATTGAAATGCTCTTGGCGATGTTTACATCGTATCGATGGTACGCTTGGAGAAGCTGTAGCGTGGATTCAAGGTTGGGTATGATGCAATGTCAACCCAAATGGGATGAAAGCTACGCAGTGGCGCAAAAGTATGCCAGTATTATTTCTTGGCAAAATGAAAGTATATTTGATCTTGTCTGGTTTGTAAAAAAGTTGCATGCGACTTTACATTGATAGTCTCGAAATCAAAGAGAATATATACATATTCACACATACAAAAAAGTCATATACATATCATTTGCTTTTCTAACGTCGTTTTCATCCTTTTTTCCCATGTGGCTTATTTTTTCTCAATCGCTTTCATCCTCATTGAAATGAGTGCCTACGTCCCTCACTTCCAATCTCCAAGTAAAACTACAGTGTGTCTTGCTTACAGAACCTTTCATACATCCCTAGTTTTTTATTTTATTGGGTGTGCGTTTTTACTTTTTGTGTTGTGATTACATTACAAAAAAAAACGTGCACTGAGTCAAGAAAAGTGAAGAATCAATAATAATATCACCAGCATCCATAATGGTGAAGTCTCGTATGAATCCGCTGGACGTGCGCGCTAGCGTGCTGGAGATGGAGTCTGCGCTGGTTGGGCTTCGCCTCCTAAACATCTATGACCTCTCCGCGAGTATGTTCTTGCTCAAATTCGGCCACGGCGAAAATAAAAAAATGGTTCTGATCGAAAATGGCGTTCGCATGCACCTCACCGAGCTGAGCCGTGAGATACCGCGGCAGCCCTCGCAATTCACGCTGAAACTCCGCAAGCACGTCCGGTCCTGGCGTCTAGGCAGCATCGCGCAGCTTCACCAGGATCGCACCGTGGACATGTGTTTCGGCGTCGCGGGCAGTGAAAGCTGCTTTCACGTCATTGTCGAGCTTTTCGCAAAGGGAAATATCATTCTGACAGACCACACCTACACCATCCTCATGCTCTTGCACATGCACAAGGACAAGAATGTGCAGCTCGTCGTACGCGGGGTCTACCCGGTAGAAGAGGAGGCCGCCGCTTCCTGTTCTCCCGCCCCCACGACTACCACCACCACCACCTCCACCTCCTCCGCGGATTCCCTTGCGAAAGAATGGGCGGGCATCATCGCGCGCGCGCCGGAGCACGAGACGCTCAAAGGCCTCCTCGCCGCGCTCCGCCACCTCGGCCAGAGCTTCGCCGAGCACATCCTCGCGCGCACGCAGGTGACGAACGCGAGGAAGCGGGACCTCGTGGCGTCGTCCGCCGACCCCGACTCGCTTCCGGAGGTCTTCGAGAAGCTCTTGCCCGCAGTCCAGGAGGCCCTGGAGCTTGCGCGTCGTCCGCTGGACCCCGGGGGCTTTCTCATCTCGCGCGAGGGCGCGGCGTCGGGGCCGGAGGGCGCGCCGCCCTACGAGGACTTCACCCCCCTTCTGCTCGCCCAGCACCCGGCGCCGACGGCGGCGTCGGGGGTGGTCTTCCGTGGGGGCTTCGGCGAGCTCTGCGATGCCTTTTTCCGTCGCCGCGAGGACGAGCGCATCGACCTGCACAACGAAAAAAATGACGGCGTCGTCCGGGGCAAGCGCGAGCGCTTCGCGGCCGACCACCAGCGCCGGCTCGACCACCTGCAGGCCGAGGCCGCGCGGCACCGGGCCGCCGGCGAGCGCGTCCTCCTGCAGGCGGCGCGCGTAGACGGGGCGCTCGGGATGATTAATGGCGTGCGTGCGGCCGGGGTGCCGTGGGAGGCCATCCTCGCCCTCCTCCGGCGCCGCCGCGCGGAGGGCCACCCCCTCGCCCGCCTCGTCCACGGCCTCGACCTCGCGCGGAACGCGGCCACCGTCCTGCTCGGCCCCGAGCCCGCCGACGAGGACGACGACGCCGCGCCCGACGCGGACGCGATGGCCGTCGAGCTCGACCTCGCGAAGGGCGCGCACGCGAACGCGGCCGTCTACTTCGCGCGCGAGAAGGCGAGCCTCGAGAAGCGCGCGCGCACGGTCGCGGCGACGGCGAAGGCCGCGGCCGGGGCCGCGCGAAAGGCCGACCGGGTCGCCGCGCGGCAGCAAACGCGGAAGGCGCTCGTGCGCGCGCGGCGGCGGGGGTGGTGGGAGGGGCTGTTTTGGTGCCTGACGGCCGCCGGCGACGTCGTCCTGCGCGGGCGCGATCGGCAGACAACGGAGCGGCTCGTGCGGCAGGTCATGCGGGCCGGGGACTTTTTCGTGCACTGCGACCGCGCCGGGGCCCTGCCGTGCATTCTGCGGCCTATGCACGCGGTCTGGCGGGCGGGGGAAACGCGGGAGGGCCGGCAGCCCGTCAGCGCGCGCAGCCTCGCGGAGGCGGGCGGCTGGTGCGTGAGCCGCAGCGCCGCGTGGGAGCAGAAGCAGACCATCGGCGCGTGGTGGGTCTACGCCTCGCAGATCACCGGCGGGGACGCCGCGGGGGGCTACGCGTTTGACGGCGAAAAGCACCACATCCCCCCGCAGCCCCTCGCGCTCGGCGTCGGGCTGCTCTTTCGCATCACACGGGACGGCGCGGCACCCGCGGAGGCGGATGATGACACCCACACAGAGAAAAAGAAGGAGGCGGCGGTGGGCTGGCAGGGCGCCCCGCTCCTCGACGTGGCCGCGGGGACGGCGTGGACGGACTATATCCCCGCTGACGAAGCCGATGGCCTGCGCACGCTGACGGGGCCGCCCCCAAGAGCGGCGGCTGGGGCCTCTCGTGCGGGTCCCCAGACGGCGGCTCGCTCCCCACCGGCCGCCCGCGGCCCCCTCACGAAGCGGCAGCTCCGCAAGCTCCAGAAGATCCACGCGAAGTACGGTGACCAGGACGACGAGGACCGACGGCTGGGGGCGATGCTGAACGGGAACGCCCTCGCGCGTGTCCAGAGGGCGGAGCTGGCGGAGGTAAGGGCTGCCGCGAAGGAAGGGCGGGCCCCGGAGGAAGAGGAAGAGGAAGAGAAGGGGGAGGAGGGCTCTTTGAGCGACCTCAAGGAGGGTTCGGAGTTCACAGGGGAGTCAGCTTTGGAAGACAGTGAGGGGATCCCCGCGGCTGCAGAGCCTGGTGAGGTAGAGGGGGAGGCCGGGGAGGGTGGCGAGAAGGTGTCCATGGGATCTGAGAACGTGCGGAAAGGGGTGGACGACAACACCGCGGACGCGCGGGACGCAGAACTCAAGAAGGCTATTCTGCTCTACACCAGTAGACCGACGGAGACGGATGTTGTGGAGTACGCTGTAGCCGTCTGCGCACCCTTTGCGGCGCTCATTAATTATGCGTTTCGTATCGAGCTCAGTTGTGTGATGAACAACAAGAAAGGGCAGGTCTCGAACAACATTTTGCAGGCGTTCAAGGAAAGAATTCAACCTCCCGAGAAGGAAGGCCCCAATAAGGCTAAGAAGTCTGCAAGGGGTAAGGGAAAGAACGGAGCAGCGTCCGCGCTGCCACCCCTACCCGCGATACCCACCAAGAACGAATCCCTTCTACGCGCCCTGGAGAGCCTGGAGCCGAATGAACTTCTAGAGCAGCTCCGCGCCAATGTGAAGCCCCTCCATTTGCAGGCAAAATGAAGTGCCGCTCGCCAGATTCACACATAATAGGTCAAAAAAAAATCACCAAGAGGGCGCTCGAATAGGTAAAGAATGCTACAGCATCTGTGAATTCTGTTTACTCAAGGTATGCAAAATAAAGGATACCACCTTGTGGAGGTGTTTTCTTTTCTATCGTACTGACGTTATTATTATTATTAACTTTACACTTGCATATCCCATGTATCTTCCTGCGTAGTTTTTCCCCCTGTTTTTATATTGCTTCATGCATCATCTTTCTTCTGATGTGTGCGGTGTATGGTTAAAATTGGTGATACACTAAATAATGACACTTCCCCCCCTCCCCCTAATTTTATTAAATCTCTCACATGGTGTATAATTTGTTACTACAATATCTATCTATCTATCTATCAGATAAGCCAATCATTTTTAGTGCAACCGCATTCAAACAACACTCTCACATTAAAAAATATACATTAAGAAAATGGCCGATCAGCTCTCCAACGAACAAATCCCCGAATTTAAGGAAGCCTTCTCTCTCTTTGACAAGGACGGTGATGGCACCATCACCACAAAGGATCTCGGCACCGTGATGCGTTCACTTGGGCAAAACCCCACCGAGGCGGAGCTTCAGGATATGATCAACGAGGTCGACCAGGATGGCAGAGGTACCGTCGACTTCCCAGAGTTCCTGACGCTGATGGCGCGCAAGATGCAGGATTCTGACTCAGAGGAGGAAATCAAGGAGGCCTTCCGCGTATTCGACAAGGACGGAAACGGATTCATTTCGGCAGCTGAGCTACGCCACGTGATGACGAACCTCGGTGAGAAGCTTACCGACGAGGAGGTGGATGAGATGATTCGCGAAGCCGATGTTGATGGTGACGGTCAGATTAACTACGAGGAGTTCGTGAAGATGATGATGAGTAAGTAGATATATTTTCCTTTCTCCAAGATGGGTTGTGAAAGCCCTCCGTTTTAAATGCGATAAGATGTATTGAGATGTATTATCCCTATATATATATATATATATATTTAAACAGATAAATCAGTGATGTAGAATATGAAACGATTGCAGGAGGTCATCCCGAAGGTTCCGTACGTTTGCCAATGATGGCAACCATATTTGGCTCCTTTTTCCCCTTTTCTTTTGGGCATGGGGGAGCCTACGCTAGATT